>CM066596.1:2990000-3320000 GCA_033816785.1 Picus viridis | reverse complement strand
GAGTAGAGTAGAGTAGAGTAGAGTAGAGTGGAGTGGAGTGGAGTGGAGTGGAGGAGGAGTGGAATGGAATGGAATGGAATGGAATGGAATGGAATGGAATGGAATGGAATGGAATGGAATGGAATGGAATGGACCAGGTGGGAAGAGGCCGTGGCAGGGGGTTGGAACTGGATGAGCCTTGAGGTCCCTTCCAACTCTGGCAGTTCTATGGTTCTAAATGGGGGGCACCTCTGTTGCAATAGAATAGAATAAACCAGGTTGGAAGAGACCTTCAAGATCATCAAGTCCAACCTATCACCCAACACCACCTAATCAACTAAGCCATGCAACCAAGCACCCCAGCAAGTCTCCTCCTGAACACCTCCAGTGATGGTGACTCCACCACCTCCCCAGGCAGCCCATTCCAATGGGCAATCATCCTCTCTGTGTAGAACTTCTTCCTAACATCCAGCCTAAACCTGCCCTGGCACAGCTTGAGACTGTGTCCTCTACCTGGGGCAGGGCAAGACTGAGAATCCTTTCCCCGTTCCTCCCTCCTCATTCCCAATAGAGAGGAAAAGCAAAAAAGGGAGGAGCAAATCCACGGAGAAATAATTTTGGAGTCAATTTGGAAGTAGAGAGGGGGAAAAAAATTCTTTAAACATTTCATTAAATCATGGAATCAATAAGGTTGGAAAAGACCTCAAAGAACAGCAAGTCCAACCTGGCACCCAACACCTCATGACTGCTAAACCATGGCACCAAGTGCCACATCCAGTCCCCTCTTGAACACCTCCAGGGATGGTGACTCCACCACCTCCCTGGGCAGCACATCCCAATGGCCAATCTCTCTTGCTGGGAAGAACTTTCTCCTCACCTCCAGCCTAAGCCTCCCCTGGCACAGCTTGAGACTGTGTCCTCTTGTTCTGGTGCTGGCTGCCTGGGAGAAGAGACCAACCCCCACCTGGCTCCAACCTCCCTTCTGGTAGTTGTAGACAAACTAGATCAAGTTTGCCTTTGAATGTCTCTAGAGACAAGGCACCAACCACATCCCTGGGTAACCTGTTCCAGTATTTTACCACTCTCATTGTGAAGATCTTCCTCCTGATGTCCAACCTCAATCTACCCCACCCAAGTTTCAAACCACTGCCCCTCATCCTTTGGCTCAGGCCCTCCTAAACAGTCCCTCCTCAGCCTTCCTGTAGGTCCCCTCTGTTACTGGCAGCCTGCTGTAAGGTTTCCTGGAACCTTCTCTTCTCTTAGCTGAACAGCCCCAACTCCCCCAGCGTGTCTCCATACGAGACATGCTCCAGCCCTCTGATCATCTTCACGGCCTCCTCTGGACCTGCTCCAGCAGGTCTATGTACCTCTTGTCTTGGGGATCCCATAGCTAGACACTCCTCCAAGAAAAGTCTCCTATTTCCAAGTGAGGTCTCATTACCCTACTTGAGGGACTGGGGGAAACAAAGCTCAGCAGAGCCATGGAGAGTTAGCACCGAGACAGCTCAGGGCAGAGTAGCTCAGTCACACACCAGCAACCCAAGCACACTCTAATTTGTCTCTCTCAAATGCACAGAGGTGCTCCCTCTGAGGCAATTCCACTCTGTGGAACTGCTCCATGGAGACATTTCTCTCTGGCACCTAATTCTCTAATGCAAACACATCATTCTAAGGACTTACAGCTAACTGGGACGAATCCAAGCTTTTTTTCCCCCAACTAACGGCAATTTCTTTTACTACTCTGCATCCCAACTTCATCTGCCTCCTCCCTTTCCATGCAAATCACCACCCACTTGCCTGCAAGGGTGGAGAGACTTTGCCAAGCCGAGAACCCAGGAGAAAATTGAAGCTAGGAACCATTAACCATCTTTGGGCTTTTTTCCATCCCCATCAAGCTCAGAATCCTCTTCTATTCAAGCTGCAAGTGGGCTGATGTGTATCTGCTGCAGATGTCTGTGTTCAAGGGGGGAAAAACACCAAGCAAACCACACAACAGCAACAAAACCCTCTTCTGGCTAATAAACAGAAAGTAATTGCAGTCTGTTTCTTTGCTGCAAAAAGGGGCTGTGCTGGGGATGGCATCGCCCGGCACTGCCTCGTCTGGATCAGCAACTTGTGTGTGCAGCTTTACATTCGCCTGCAAACCCTCCCCGCGGCGCAGCCGCATCTCCCTTTGGCCACCTGACACCCACACGGGGATGGCACACACTCTTAGTCTTTCCCATGCCTTAGAACCATAGCACTATTAAGGCTGGACCCTCAATATGACAGAATCCAACTGTTAACCCAGCTCTGCCAGGTCTCCACCGAACCATGTGCCTTAGCACCACCTTTTCTCTGTGAAGCTCTAAAACCGCTTCAGGGACGGAGGCTCTGCCACGGGCAACCTCTTCCAGGGGAGGGAAGGGAAGAGGAAGGGAAGAGGAAGGGAAGAGGAAGGGAAGAGGAAGGGAAGAGGAAGGGAAGAGGAAGGGAAGAGGAAGGGAAGAGGAAGGGAAGGGAAGGGAAGGGAAGGGAAGGGGGAAGGGAAGGGAAGGGAAGGGAAGGGAAGGGAAGGGAAGGGAAGGGAAGGGAAGGGAAGGGAAGGGAAGGGAAGGGAAGGGAAGGGAAGGGAAGGGAAGGGAAGGGAAGGGAAGGGAAGGGAAGGGAAGGGAAGGGAAGGGAAGGGAAGGGAAGGGAAGGGAAGGGAAGGGAAGGGAAGGGAAGGGAAGGGAAGGGAAGGGAAGGGAAGGGAAGGAAGAGGGAAGGGAAGAGAAGAGAAGAGAAGAGAAGAGAAGAGAAGAGAAGAGAAGAGAAGAGAAGAGAAGAGAAGAGAAGAGAAGAGAAGAGAAGAGAAGAGAAGAGAAGAGAAGAGAAGAGAAGAGAAAGAGAAGAGAAGAGAAGAGAAGAGAAGAGAAGAGAAGAGAAGAGAAGAGAAGAGAAGAGAAGAGAAGAGAAAGAGAAGAGAAGAGGGAGAAGGGGGAGAAGGGGAGAAGGGGGAGAAGGGGGAGAAGGGAGGAGAGAGGAGAGAGAATAGAATAGAATAGAATAGAATAGAATAGAATAGAATAGAATAGAATAGAATAGAATAGAATAGAATAGAATAGAATAGAATAGAATAGAATAGAATAGAATAGAATAGACCAGGTTGGAAGAGACCTTCAAGATCATCGCATCCAACCTATCAACCAATCCAACCCACCTAAACAGTTAAACCACGGCACCAAGCACCCCACCAAGTCTCCTCCTGAACACCTCCAATGATGGTGACTCCACCACCTCCCTGGGCAGCACATTCCAATGGGCAATCACTCTCTCTATGAAGAACTTCTTCCTAACCTCCAGCCTAAACCTCCCCTGGTGCAGCCTGAGACTGTGTCCTCTTGTTCTGGTGCTGCTTGCGTGGGAGAAGAGACCAACCCCCACCTGGCTACAACCTCCCTTCAGGGAGTTGTAGACAGCAAGAAGGTCTCCCTGAGCCTCCTCTTCTCCAGGCTAAGCAACCCCAGCTCCCTCAGCCTCTCCTCACAGGGCTGTGTTCCAAACCCCTCACCAACTTCGTTGCCCTTCTCTGGACATGTTCCAGCATCTCAACCTCCTTCCTAAACTGAGAGGCCCAGAACTGGACACAGGACACAAACAGGTCCCTCTCTGCCTGGCTGCTCTCAGCCACTCTGGCCCCAGCCTGTAGCACTGCCTGGGGTTGCTGTGGCCAATGTGCAGCACCTGGCACTTGGATGTGTTTCATCTCCTGCCCTTGTCCTCTGCCCATCTGTCCAGCCTGTCCAGGTCCCTCTGCAAAGCCTCTCTGCCCTCCAGCAGATCAACTCCTGCCCACAGCTTGGTGTCATCTGCAACTTTACTGCTGATGGACTCAATGCCCTCATCCAGATCATCAATAAAGATGTTGAAGAGCATGGGGCCCAGCACTGATCCTTGGGGCACACCACTGGTGCCTGGCTGCCAGCTGGATGTGGCACCATTCACCACCAGTCTCTGGGCTCAGCCTCCAGCCAGTTCCTAACCCAGCTCAGAGTGCTGCTGCCCAAGCCAGGGGCTGCCAGCTTGGCCAGGAGTTTGCTGTGGGGGACGGTGTCAAAGGCCTTGCAGAGGTCCAGGCAGGCTGCATCCACAGCCTGCCTACATCCACCAGGCAGTCACCTGATCAGTTGTTCCTCATGTCCAACCTAAACCTCCCCTGGCACAATTTCAGGCCATTTCCTCTCCTTCTATCACCTGATGCCAGTGAGAAATCACCAGCCCCCACCTCGCTCCAACCTCCTGTCAGGGATTTGTAGAGAGAAATGAGGTCCTCCCTCATCCTCCTCTTCTCCGTACTAAGCAACCCCAGTTCCCTCAGCTTCTCCTCCCCAGCCCTCTTCTCCAGCTCTGTTGCCCTTCTCTGGACCTGCTCCAGCCTCTCAATGTCCTTCTTGGAGTGAGAGCCCCCAAACTGAACACAGTGCTCCAGGTGTGGCCTCACCAGCGCTGAGCACAGGGGGAAGCAATCCCTTCCCTGGTGCTGCCGGCCTTGCTGTGCCACAAGGTAAGATCAAGCTTCTGTTTTTTTTTCCCCCTAGTTCCTACACACCACATAACACACCCACAAAAATGAGCAGGATTAGACATGCCCCAGTGCAGCAGCACTCACAGCTGAGAGCTGGACTGTGAGCCCCCTGCATGACATTTAAGGGGAGTTATTTTGCAGAAGGGATTCTGCAATGAGGAGGAATCCAAAGCGATTTTGTTTGCCACCAGCAAGGTTAAAGCACTGCTTCTGCCTTTCTCCTCCAGAAAGCAACTTTTGCTGATTAATTCAGAAGCAAGGTAAACAATAAACAGAGATGATGGGCACAGGGGTGATGATTCAGCCCAAGCAGCAGAGCAGCACTTGAGTAACAGGCTACAAACATGTGCTTTATTTTCTCAATGATGATTCTCCAGTGAGCAAAGGAATAACCTGTCTGAGAGAGCCACCAGGCAGCCACATGGGGCCACTATCCAGAGCTAATGATACAGAATGGCTTAGGTTGGAAGGGACCTTAGAGATACCACACAATACAATACAATACACCAGGTTGGAAGAGACCTTCAAGATCATCGTGTCCAACCCATCAACCAATCCAACACCACCTAAACAACTAACCCATGGCACCAAGCACCCATCAAGCCTCCTCCTGAGCACCTCCAATGAAGGTGACTCCACCACCTCTCCGGGCAGCCCATTCCAATGGGCAATCACTCTCTCCGTGTAGAACTTCTTCCTAACATCCAGCCTAAACCTGCCCTGGCGCAGCTTGAGACTGTGTCCTCTTGTTCTGGTGCTGGCTGCCTGGGAGAAGAGACCAACCCCCACCTGGCTACAACCTCCCTTCAGGAAGCTGTAGAGAGCAAGAAGGTCACCCCTCAGTCTCCTCTTCTCCAGGCTTAAGCAACCCCAGCTCCCTCAGCCTCTCCTCACAGGGCTGTGCTCCAGACCCCTCCCCAGCTTTGTTGCACTTCTCTGGACACCTTCCAGCAAGACAACCTCCTTCCTAAACTGAGGGGCCCAGAACTGGACACAGGACTCAAGGTGTGGCCTAACCAGTGCAGTGCAGTGTACAGGGGCAGAATGACCTCCCTGCTCCTGCTGGCCACACTCTTCCTGATGCAGGCCAGGATGCCATTGACCCTCTTGGCTGCCTGGGCACACTGCAGGCTCATGTTCAGCCTACAATCAACCAGTCCCCCCAGGTCCCTCTCTGCCTGGCTGCTCTCAGCCACTCTGACCCCAGCCTGTAGCACTGCCTGGGGTTGTTGTGGCCAATGTGCAGCACCTGGCACTTGGATGTGTTCAATCTCCTGCCCTTGGCCTCTGCCCATCTGTCCAGCCTGTCCAGGTCCCTCTGCAAAGCCTCTCTGCCCTCCAGCAGATCAACTCCTGCCCCCAGCTTGGTGTCATCTGCAAATTTACTGCTGATGGACTCAATGCCCTCATCCAGATCATCAATAAAGATGTTGAAGAGCATCTATTCCAAGATGTGGGCAAGGATACCTCTCAGCTAGACTTAGTTGCTCAAGGCCTCATGCAACCTGGCCTTGAACATCCACAACCTCCCTGGGCAACCTCTTCCAGAGTCTCACCGCCCTCATACTGAGGAACTTCTTCCTAAGCTCCAGCCTAACCCTGCTCCCCCTCAGCTTCAAACCATTCCCCCTTGTCCTGTCTCTAGACACCCTCATGAAAAGTCCCTCCCCAGCTCTCCTGTAGCCCCCTTCAGATACTGAAAGGCTGCTCTAAGGTCTTCCCACAACCTTCTCTTCCCCATTAAACCACGAAACTCAGCACCACATCTACACAGCTTTTAAATCCCGTCAGAAACAGGCTCTGGGCAGCCTGCTCCAGGCCTTGACAGCTCTTCAGGTGAAGAAATTGTTCCTCCTGTCCAACCCAGACCATCCCTGTGCCACTTGAGGCCATTTCCCTTTATCACAGTATCACAGTATTGTCAAGGTTGGAAGAGACCTCAAAGATCATCAAGTCCAAGCTGTCTCCACAGACCTCATGACTAGACCAAGTGCCACGTCCAGTCCCCTCTTGAACACCTCCAGGGATGGTGACTCCACCACCTCCCTGGGCAGCACATTCTAATGACAAATGACTCTCTCAGTGAAGAACTTTCTCCTCACCTCCAGCCTAAACTTCCCCTGGCACAGCTTGAGACTGTGTCCTCTTGTTCTGGGGCTGCTTGCTAGAGAAGAGACCAACCCCTTCCTGGCTACAACCACCTTTCAGGTAGTTGTAGAGAGCAATGAGGTGTCCCCTGAGCCTCCTCTTCTCCAGGCTCAGCAACCCCAGCTCCCTCAGCCTCTCCTCACAGGGCTGTGCTCAAGGCCTCTCCCCAGCCTTGTTGCCCTTCTCTGGACACCTTCAAGTGTCTCGATGTCCTTCCTAACCTGAGGAGCCCAGAACTGGACACAGGACTCAAGGTGTGGCCTAACCAATGCAGAGTACAGGGGCACATTATCCTAGGAGTTGTTTCTGGGGAGAAGAGACCAACCCCCACCTGGCTCCAACCGCCTTTCAGGGAGTTGTAGAGAGCCAGAAGGGCTCTCCTCAGCCTCTTTTTCTCCAGGCTAAACACCCCCAGCTCCCTCAGCCTATCCTCCAGCCCTTGGATCATCTTTGTAGCCCTGCCATGCCCAACCACTGAAAGGACCAAAGTGAACTGTTTCAAACACCCAAGCCCACAGAGGCTCACACGTTCCAGGACCAGTTTTTTACATCTAGGCAGCAGCAAGCACAGAGCAGCTGGGAGATTTCAACAGCAGTGCCTAGGAGAACGTGCAGTGTCAAAAGGATCTGCTGGAAAAGTGAAAATGTATTGGGACACCTGCAAAAGAGCCACATTTTGCCTGCATAATCAAGCTCTGCAAAATGCAAATGGTAAAGCAAGAAAAATGTGCTGGGGGGGAAAGCTCTCCTATGAAAGCCACAAAACCCTGAGCCGCCAAAGGGAGGAAGGCAAATCATGAAAGGGAGCAGTTGGGCTCCTGGTCGATGCCTCCTGTTTTCACTTCTGCTTCATCACAAGCCTGATTTGATCCTGCCTGTTACTTGGGTAGAGAGAGGAGATGGAAATGCTTTCTGGTGCATCAACAAAAACCAGCATGAGAGAGAGCTGCAAAGGCAGAGAGCCAGCCCCGAGGTAGCCGCAGGTCAGCGTGGCTCTGCCGCGCTCAACAGAGCTGCACGGACTTGCCAAGAGGGAGAGTTCAGTGTCAGTACCACAGAAGCACCAAGGTCGGAAGAGACCTCAAAGAGGTCAAGTCCAAGCGGTCACCACAGACCCCATGACTAGACCATGGCACCAAGTGCCACATCCAATCCCCTCTTGAACACCTCCAGGGATGGGGACTCCACCACCTCCCTGGGCAGCACATCCCAAGGGCCAATCTCTCTTGCTGGGAAGAACTTTCTCCTCACCTCCAGCCTAAACCTCCCCTGGCACAGCTTGAGACTGTGTCCCCTTGTTCTGGTGCTGGGTGCCTGGGAGAAGAGACCAACCCCCACCTGGCTCCAACCTCCCTTCAGGGAGCTGGAGAGAGCAATGAGGTCTCCCCTGAGCCTCCTCTTCTCCAGGCTAAGCAACCCCAGCTCCCTCAGCCTCTCCTCACAGGGCTGTGCTCCAGACCCCTCCCCAGCCTTGTTGCCCTTCTCTGGACACCTTCAAGTGTCTCAATGTCCTTCCTAAACTGAGGGGCCCAGAACTGGACACAGGACTCAAGGTGTGGCCTAACCAGTGCTGAGCACAGGGCACAATGACTTCCCTGCTCCTGCTGGCCACACTGTTCCTGGTGCAGGCCAGGATGCCATTGGCCTTCTTGGCCACCTGGGCACACTGCTGGCTCATGTTCAGGCAGCTGTCAATCAGCACCTCCAGGTCCCTCTCTGTTTGGCAGCTCTCAGCCACCCTGTCCCCAGCCTGTAGCTCTGCCTGGGGTTGCTGTGGCCAAAGTGCAGCACCTGGCACTTGGACTTGTTGAATGCCATCCTGTTGGACTCTGCCCATCTGTCCAGTGGGTCGAGGTCCCTCTGCAGAGCCCTTCAGCCCTCTAACTGACCAACATCTGCTCCCAACATGGTGTCATCTGCAAATTTGCTGATGATGGACTCAATGCCCTCATCCAGATCGTCAATGAAGACATTGAAGAGGATGGGGCCCAGCACTGATCCCTGGGGCACACCACTGGTGCCTGGCTGCCAGCTGGCTGTGGCACCATTCACCACCAGTCTCTGGGCTCAGCCTCCAGCCAGTTCCTAACCCAGCTCAGAGTGCTGCTCTCCAAGCCAGGGGCTGACAGCTAGCCAGCAGTTTGCTGTGGGGACGGTGTCATAGGCCTTGCTGCAGTCCAGGGAGACAACATCCACAGTCTGCCCCACATCCAGCAGGCAGTCACCTGGGCATGGAAGGAGATCAGGTTGGAGAGGCAGGACCTGCCCTTCCTGAATCCATGTTGGCTGGACCTGAGCCCTCGACCTCCTCAGAGCTGTGATCACAGAGATCTGTGCTGAAAGCTTTTGGGAGCCCATAATATTCCTTTCAAATGCAATTACCTGTGTGTGGATGGGGGAAGAGAGAGCAGTGCCTCTGCTCCTTTCAGCCAGCTGCTGGGCAGCTGTGTGCTGGCACCAAGATCAAAGGCTCGTGAGGGGGAGCCTGGTGAATCCATCATGACAGAATCACCACAGAATGGTTTGGCTTGGAAAGCACCTCAAAGATCATCCAGGTCCAACCCCTCTGCAAGGGACAGGGACACCTTCCACTAGACCAGGCTGCTCCAGGTCCCCTCCAGTCTGGTCTTGAACACCTGAAGGGAAGAGGCATTCAGAACTGTGCCAGTGTCTCCCCACCCTCACTCTCAAGTATTTCTTCCTCATCTCCAGTCCCAACCTCCCCTCTCCCAGCTCAAAGCCATTGTTCCTCATCCTGGCACTCCCAGCCCTTGTCAAAAGTCCCTCCCCAGCTCTCATGGAGCCCCTGCAGGTACTGAAAGGCTGCTCTAAGGTCTCCCTGGAGCCTTCTCCTCTCCAGGCTGAAGAGCCCCAACTGTCCCAGCCTGTCCCCACAGGGTAAGTTCTCCAGCCCTCTGATTGTCCTTGTGGCCTCCTCTGGACCCACTCCAAAAGTTCCAGGTCCTTGTCGTGCTGGGGGCCCAGAGCTGGAGGCAGTGCTGCAGGTGGGGTCTGAGCAGAGCAGAGGGGCAGAATCCCCTCCCTGTGCTGCTGCTTCTCTCCCTGCTCTGGCTGCAGCTCAGCACTCAGCTGCCTGCTGGGCTGTCAGCAAGCATCATTGGCTCACAGGGAGTTTCTCATCACCTCACACCCCCAAGTCCTTCTCCTCAAGACTGCTCTCAAGCCATCCTTCAACCACAAATACAGGCTGGGCAGGGAGTGGCTCATGAGCAGTCCCAAGGAGGACTTGGGGGTGTTAGTAGTTGACAGTAGAGGACACAGTCTCAAGCTGCACCAGGGGAAGTTTAGGCTGGAGGTGAGGAGGAAGTTCTTCACTGAGAGAGTTGTTAGCCATTGGGATGTGCTGCCCAGGGAGGTGATGAAGTCACCATCCCTGGAGGTGTTCAGGAGGGGACTGGATGTGGCTACTTGGTGCCATGGTCTAGTCATGAGGTCTGTGGTGCCAGGTTGGACTTGGTGATCTTTGAGGTCTCATCCAACCTTGGTGATTCTGTGATACTGTGACCCAACAGGAGCCAACTGTGGTCACTGGCAGCCGTGTGCTGGGCTGCATGAAAATTCATCTCCATGTCTGTGGCTTATTCCCTACCTGAGAGTACTGAGAACACTGAGCAGCACAGCCCAAGAGAGCCACTCTCCTGGCACCACCACCAGCGTCTGACAGCAAACCCCTGCAAGGTTTGTTGTGTCAGCAGCAACCAAGTGGTTAACTACCCTAAGAGATATATCCACCCTGCTTAGGCAAAGCAAAGCAGCAAGAGGGCCCCACGGTGTTGACAACTCTAAGAGCAAATTAAGAAGCTGAAATAAAATGCACCATCAAGCAAGCAGCTGGAGCAAGGCCAGGAATCAGAAGGGGATGTAAAGAAAACTGTATTGAGAAATCAGCTCCAAGCAGGCTCATTGAGCTCAATTACTAGAAGTTAGGCAAGGAAATGGGGGGAAAAAGGGACTGTGAGGACACAGGGCATGATCTCAGAACTGTCCTGCTTGGGAGAGACCCTTTAAGATTGGCCACAACAGCCCCAGGCAGTGCTACAGGCTGGGGTCACAGTGGCTGGAGAGCAGCCAGGCAGAGAGGGACCTGGGGGTAGAGGTTGACAGCAGCTGAACAGGAGCCAGCAGTGTGCCCAGGAGGCCTAGAAGGCCAATGGCATCCTGGCCTGCATCAGGAACAATGAGGTCAGCAGGAATAGGGAAGTCATTGTGCCCTGTGCTCAGCACTGGTTAGGCCACACCTGGAGTCCTGTGTCCAGTTCTGGGCTCCTCAGGTTAGGAAAGATGTTGAGATGCTGGAAGGTGTCCAGAGAAGGGCAACAAAGGTAGGGAGGGGTCTGGAGCACAGCCCTGTGAGGAGAGGCTGAGGGAGCTGGGGTTGCTTAGCCTGCAGAAGAGGAGGCTCAGGGGAGACCTTCTGAAGGGGGTGTCCTCTTGTTCTGTTGTTGCTTGCCTGGGAGAAGAGACCAACCCCCACCTGGCTACAACCTCCCTTCAGGCAGTTGGAGAGAGCAAGAAGGTCTCCCCTGAGCCTCCTCTTCTCCAGGCTAAGCAACCCCAGCTCCCTCAGCCTCTCCTCACAGGGCTGTGCTCCAGACCCCTCCCCAGCCTTGTTGCCCTTCTCTGGACACCTTCAAGTCTCTCAATGTCCTTCTTGAACTGAGGAGCCCAGAACTGGACACAGGACTCCAGGTGTGGCCTAACCAGTGCTGAGCACAGGGCAGAATCACCTCCCTGCTCCTGCTGGCCACACTCTTCCTGATGCAGGCCAGGATGCCATTGGCCTTCTTGGCCCCCTGGGCACACTGCAGGCTCATGTTCAGGCAGCTGTCAACCAGCACCCCCAGGTCCCTCTCTGCCTGGCTGCTCTCAGCCACTCTGACCCCAGCCTGTAGCTCTGCCTGGGGTTGCTGTGGCCCAAGTGCAGCACCTGGCACTTGGATTTGTTGAATGCCATCCTGTTGGACTCTGCCCATCTGTCCAGTCGGTTGAGGTCCCTCTGCAGAGCTCTCCTACCCTCTAACAGATCACCTCCTGCCCCTGTCCCAGAGACAGGGAGGTTGGGTACACTACTGAAGCCTGAAGGTCTTTGTGCTTTCAGCACAACACAGAGCTGCCAGCAGTGTCCCACCCTTCCCATGTAGAGTCCCTTCAGCTGTCCTACACCTCCCAGGAAGGTCTCTGGTTCGTATGTAAGGGGAGCTGCAAGAGAGTGAAAGGAAGAAAGAGAGATTGGAAGCACCTGCCTTGACCTGGTGAGTGCCATGAGTTCATGTAAAACCACCTGCACTGGCCAAGCTCTCCTTAGTATCACAGAATCATGGGAAGAACTCTCTCTCCAACTCAGTTTAAATTGACTTGATGCCCTCTAAAGGTTTCCTCTTATTAGCTTTGAGAGGAAGGGAAAAAATAAATCATACGTGCAGTCACAAAAGTAAAGAGATTGATTCCTGGCTGAGCTTACATAAGGGGTTTATTGGGGGGGGGGGGAATAGAAGTTTACTCCTTCCAAGCAGTCTGTTCATTGGGCTCACAGAATCACAGAATCCTTTCAGCTGGCAAAGCCCTCTGAGCTCATCCAGTCAAACCAGCAACCCAATGCCACCATGCCCACCACATGTTTTAGCCCCTTCCTGCAGCCAGGTGTTCTGCTTCTCATTTCTCACTTGGCCCCAGCTCTGCCTCCTGCCTGCTTCTCCCTTTGCTGCTCTGTTGCCACGGATTGGGGCAAAGGGTTTGTGTTACCAAAGCAGTGCTGGAGTGGTTTCCTCAACTGAGTGTGGTTGGTGGCTCAGGGGATGTTTGCTAAGTCCTTGTGTTCTCCACCTGGCATCATAGACTTGTCCAACCCTCAGCCTAGCCCCACCATGGCCACTACACCATGCTCCAGACTGCCATGTCCACACCTTTCTTGAACACCTCCAGGGATGGGGACTCCAGCACCTCCCTGGGCAGCCTGTGCCAGTCCCTGACCACTCTTGCAGCGAAGGAGTTTTTCCTAATCTCCAACCTAACCCTCCCCTGGCACAACTCCAGGCCATTGCCTCCCCTTCTGTCATCAGATACCAGTGAGAAGACAGCAACCCCCCACCTCACTCCAACCTCCTGTCAGGGATTTGTAGAGAGCAAAGAGGTCTCCCCTCAGCTTCCTTTTCTCCAGGCTGAGCAACCCCAGTTCCCTCAGCTGCTCCTCCCCAGCCCTGGTCTCCAGACCCTTCAGCATCTTTGTTGCCCTTCACTGAACACACTCCAGCCCCTTAATGTCCTCTTGGAGCGAGGGCTCCAAAACCCAACCCAGCATTCTGGGTGCAGCCTCACCAGAGCAGAATGCAGGGACATGATGACTTTCTTAGTCTGCCAACACAACCCATCTATTCCTCCAAACTGCACCTGGAGGCCTCCAGTGCGCTCAGCAGCTGTCTGAAAAGCCCACAAAAGAGCTCTGTCCTCCAAAGGAGCTGCCTCTCACATCAGGCATCCCTGGAAGTGAGTTCATTGTATTGACATTCCCTATCCCTAAGGAAGGGCAAGGCCAAAAATACCACCCTGATGCTCTCATGCTGTGCAGGCCCATCCAGCACATGTCTACCTGCACGTCCCCAGCATCCCTGGGAGCTCAGCAGCTACTGCAGCCTGGCAGGCATTTGCCCAGCCCACAAGCTGCTGGTCCCAGTCCAGCCCAGAGCAGCAGGCATTCAGAACCACCATATGATGGCTGGTTGGTGGCTTGTGTGAAGCCAGGAGGTTTGGTCCAGGTCCTGGTGGGCAGGTATCCATGTGTCTCAGAGCAGCTACCAGTGAGGAGAAGCCTGGGTGGATGCCAGGCACGAGCAGGATGGGGTCCTCTGAGGTCTGCTGGCAGGGAGGCTCACGGGCACCTGCCTCATGGTCAGACGCTGTGCTCCAAGTCTGGCACCTTGAGCTCAGAAAGCCAGAGCTCTGCACCCCCTTTGGGCAGTGTAGTTGCTCTGTTACATCCCTTTTCCATGCTCACCAGTTCCATAAGCCACCCAAAACTGCACAGCAAGGAGCCCCAAAGCTGCAGCTACCCCAACTCCCTTCCCCCTGTGGTTCACAGAGGAGGTGGAGGACTCTAAGCAAAGCAAGCAGCTGGGGCTTACACAGCTACTTTCCTTCAGCAAAGGGAAAGGTTGTTTGGGTATCTCTCCCCCAGGATGGCCATAGCATGGAAAAAGCAAGAAGGTGGCATAGGTCTGAAGAACCCATCAGGGTCCAGCAGGAGAGGAGCTGTCAAGGAGAAGAGGGCAATGAGTACACCACTAAGGGAGACTACAGGAGACCAGGGCTGGGTGCTGGGGAAGCTGCTCAAGGGGTGAGGTGATGTAAAAAAATTAGCAAGAAGGGATTCTGGGTGCATGGCTTGGGACTTGGTAAAGCAGCTCTGGTTCTCAGAAGGGAAAGGGGTAAATGGCTCTGGACAATCATAGAATCACAGAATTGTCAGGGTTGGAAGGGACCTCAAGGCTCAGCCAGTTCCAACCCCCCTGCCATGGGCAGGGACACCTCACACCACAGCTGGTTGCTCACAGCCACATCCAGCCTGGCTGCAAACACCTCCAGGGATGAGGCTTCCACCACCTCCCTGGGCAGCCTGTGCCAGGCTCTCACCACCCTCATGGGCAACAGCTTCTTCCTAACATCCAATCTGAATCTACTCATTTCTAGTTTTGTTCCATCCCCCTGCCAGTCCTATCACTCCCCGACACCCTAACAAGTCCCTTCCCAACTTTCTTGTAGCCCCCTTCAGATACTGGAAGGCCACAATTAGGTCTCCTCAGAACCTCCTCTTCTCCAGACTGAACCACCCCAACTCCCTCAGCCTGTCCTCATAGCAGAGCTTCTCCAGCCCTCTGCTCATCCTCGTGGCCCTTCTCTGGACACCTTCCAGCACCTCCAGATCCTTCCTGTAATAGAGGCTCCAGACCTGAACACAGACAATCAACTTGGGGCACAAAAATCTTCTTCTATCCGGGCCAGATTCATCTGACAACATCAGAAGAGAATAAGGGCTTCAGAAGAAAGAAGTAGAAGAAAGAAGAAGAAGGAAGTAGAAGAAAGAAGAAGAAGGAAGTAGAAGAAAGAAGAAGAAAGAATAAGGAAGAAGGAAGAAGGAAGAAGAAAGAAGAAGAAAGAAGAAAGAAGAAAGAAGAAAGAAGAAAGAAGAAAGAAGAAAGAAGAAAGAAGAAAGAAGAAAGAAGAAAGAAGAAAGAAGAAAGAAGAAAGAAGAAAGAAGAAAGAAGAAAGAAGAAAGAAGAAGGAAGAAGGAAGAAGAAAGAAAAGAAGAAGAAAGAAGAAGAAAGAAGAAGGAAGAAGAAAGAAGAAGAAAGAAGAAGAAAGAAGAAGGAAGAAGAAGGAAGAAGAAAGAAGAAGAAAGAAGAAAGAAGAAGGAAGAAGGAAGAAGAAGGAAGAAGAAGGAAAAGAAAGAAAAAGAATAAAGAAGTAGAAGAAAGAGGAAAAGTAGAAGAAAGAGGAAAGAAGTAGAAGAAAGAAGTAGAAGAAAGCAGAAGAAGAAAGGAGTAGAAGAAGAAAGGAGTAGAAGAAAGAAGAAAGGAGTAGAGAGAAGAGACAGCCAGGTCCACCTAAGGACCAAAAGCAGTTCTGCACTTAGCCTGCAGAAGAACCACGGTGCCAAGAGGCATCAGAGTGCTGCAGGGTGGTGAGATTTTGCCCACAGCCAGCAGAAAGCCTTCTGAGCTTGGCCAGCTCCCTGCAGAGAGTGGGCACCTCCCTGCTGGAATTTGAGCTCTGATGACAGGATTGCTCCTGGGGGTGGTGCAGCCTCAGCCTTCTTGAATGGAAATGGGGTTCAAAAATAGAGAGAGTAAAACAACAAAATAATCCAGAAGGAAGGCTGACACCACCCACTAGCAGGTGGGATAGAAATACCATGGCAGGGGATGTCTGCAGAGCAGCTGGAGGTGGTGACTCGGTGGTGCACTTCCAGAGCCACCTCTGCAGCTTGATTACCACCCAGCACTTGGCTGAAGAGGTTGAGCTGCATGGGGCTAAGCTAACAGCATTGCTCTGGCTGCTCTGCTCCGGCCCTGCAGCCCCACAGCAGAGCAGAACAACTCTGCATGAGCCCAATGCCTTTAGCCAGAGACCAGGCAAATGGAATGGAATGGAATGGAATGGAATGGAATGGAATGGAATGGAATGGAATGGAATGGAATGGAATGGAATGGAATGGAATGGAATGGAATGGAATGGAATGGAATAGACCAGGTTGGAAAAGACCTTTGAGATCATTGAGTCCAGCCTGTCACCCAACACCATCTGATCAACTGAACCATGGCACCAAGTGCCTCAGCCAGGCTCTTCCTAAACACCTCCAGAGATGGTGACTCCACCACCTCCCTGGGCAGCACATCCCAATGGCCAGTCTCTCTTTCTAGGAAGAACTTCCTCCTAACATCCAGTCTAAACCTCCCCTGGCACAGCTTGAGACTGTGTCCTCTTGTTCTGTTGTTGGTTGCCTGGGAGAAGAGACCAACCCCCACCTGGCTACAACCTCCCTTCAGGGAGCTGTAGACAGCAGTTGCCAAGAAGGCCAATAGCATCCTGGGGTGCATCAAGAAGAGTGTAGCAAGCAGGTTGAGGGAGGTTCTCCTCTCCCTCTGCTCTGCCCTGGTGAGGCCACATCTGGAGTACTGGGTCCACTTCAGGGCTCCCCAGGCCAAGAAGGACAGAGGCTTGCTGGAGACAGTACAGAAAGGCTGCAAAGATGCTGAGGGCAGTGGAACATCTCCCTGATGAGGAAAGACTGAGAGAATTTGGTCTTTTTAGTCTGGAAAAAGAGAAGATTGAGGACAGACATCATCAATGAGATCTTATAAATGCTTCAAGGGTGGGTGCCAGGAGGATGGGGACAGTCTTCTTATCAGTGGTGCCCAGTGACAGGACAAGGGGTTACAGGCACAAGCTTGAACATAGGAAGTTCCATCTAAACAACATATTCCTTCTTTATTTGGAGGGTGATAGAGCACTGGAACAGGCTGCTCAGGGAGGTGGTGGAGTCTCTATCTCTGGAGACATTTAAAACCTGCCTGGATGTGTCCCTGTGTGACCTTCTCTAGGTGACCCTGCCTTGGCAAGGTGGTAGGACTCTGAAGGTCCCTTCCAACCCCTACTATTCTATGATTCTGTGACACAGTGGCATCTCCAGGTAGCCCCAACCTTTGTGAGACTTTGCAGCACTAGGAACGAGAGAGAGGTTGTGCTGTCTCCTCCTCTGGAGAGATTCCAAACCCACCCGGACAGGGTCCTGGGTAACCTGCTGTGGGTGACCCTGCTTTAGCAGGGAGCCTGAACTAGGTGACCTCCACAGGTCCCCTCTTCCAATCACCATCCTGGGCTTCTGTGAACTCTCTTTGCAAGGTCCTGGCTAAAAACACAGGACCCCAATATCCTTGTGCTGAAGGAAGTTTCTGCAGCTTGATGAAGCTGACCTTCGCTTCAGTGAGGAACGTGCTGAGCTTTGCACCAGCTAGAGCAGGGTGGAATTAAAATACCTGGCAAGCTCCAGCTGAGATCACCTACTTGGTGTGCTCACAAGGAAAAGAGAAAAGAGGAATCCCAGCAGAACCCTTCACAGGAATCAATTTAAGGGAGAAAGTCATCGCTCTGTGGCTGGATCAATACTGGTCAGGGTCCAACCCTAGTCTGAGCTGCACATAAATCACCAGGCTGGCTCCATTCTGGACCAACAGCCCCTGCACAGCAATGATCAGACCCCAACCCTTTCATTCTCCACAGACACCACTCCCCCCCCAAATTCCTTCTTGCAAAGCAGCCTGCAGCAGTGTTCATTTGCAGAGCAAACTAAAGGACACAAATCACACGGCAGGGCTCTGCCTGCTAGGGAAAACGGTTGGGTTTACCGTTGCAGTGAAAGAACATTGTCACCTGGAGAACGAGCCTGGAGCAAGAGCTGAGCCAACAGGAGCCGCTGGCAGAGGGAGGGGAGAGACACATAGGATGGCTCACAGCAGGCAAAACAATCCCAGGCACAGACAGAACCTGCTTGCAAGGGGCCCTTGCAAGTCCTTAGACAATAAGAGAGCCTTACAGACTCCACCCCGGCGCTGGCTTGGTGCAGAAGCAGCAGCCGCCACTTCGCCCTGCAGCAGCAAAGCAAAGCCAAGGCAACAAAGAAAGGAGGATGTGTGGATGCTCATCAGCCTCACCTTTAGCCTGTGGGTGGCCCAGAAGGCCAGCAGAGCTCTGCTTCTCTGGTGCATGAGGTAGAACAACCACAAGTTCTCAAGCAGAAGGACAACCTGGCTCCCAGCAAGAAACTCTGGCACAGGAGTGTCAGGGATTGGAACAGGCTGCCCAGGAGGTGGTGGAGTCTCCACCCCTGGAGATGTTCAAGAAACCTGTGGGTATGGCACCTGGAGAGATGGTTTAGGGGCTATGACGGTGTTGGGTTGATGGCTGGACTGGATGGTCACAGAAGACTTTTCCAACCCAAACAATTATCACAGTCTCACAGTATTACCAAGGTTGGAAGAGACCTCGAAGATCATCGAGTCCAACCTGTCACCACAGACCTCACGACTAGACCATGGCACCAAGTGCCACATCCAGTCCCCTCTTGAACACCTCCAGGGATGGTGACTCCACCACCTCCCTGGGCAGCACATCCCAATGATGAATCACTCCCTCGGTGAAGAACTTTCTCCTCACCTCCAGCCTAAACTCCCCCTGGTGCAGCTTGAGACTGTGTCCTCTTGTTCTGGTGCTGGTTGCTAGGGAGAAGAGGCCAACCCCTTCCTGGCTACAACCACCTTTCAGGTAGTTGTAGAGAGCAATGAGGTCTCCCCTGAGCCTCCTCCTCTCCAGGCTAAACAACCCCAGCTCCCTCAGCCTCTCCTCATAGGGCTTGTGGTCAACGTTCTATGATCCTATGACAACCAAAAGCCAGGGCTAACCAGGGAGCTGGAGACCACAGGGGACAAGATCTAATCAAGCCCAAACCACTACCTGGAGCCACCAGAATGGTCCTCTCCCCATCTGGCTCCATGGTAGGAGCTGGTGCTGGCAGCCCCATGGATGTTACCCGAGTGCTCTGCAGACAGGCAGTGCATAGCTCACACAAACCTTCCTTAGGGGCTTATAGGCTCAGCACAGCCAAAGCTTCAGCAAGTCCCCAAGCTGCTTTAAGGGGAAACAATTAAACAACTCTAAAGCTACTTGCAGAAACTTCTCTCCTGCATTTATCTTCAAGTCTTAACTTGCAGAATTAAGATGCTCACATACTTTACTTCAGCTTACTGCTGAGTGCTAAGGGGATGACACTCGTGATTTAGCCCCTCCTGAGCTCAGCACACCTCGCAATCACAGCCACTCAATCCCCCACCCCCCCACAAAGGGAGGCTGCTCTGCCCCCTGTTCTCAGTGGATGTCTTTAAAAAGAAGCAGCAAGCACTTCAGCACAGCAACAGTGGTGCCAAGGGCATGGGGTACTGCTGCTCCCACCCAGCCCTCGGAAGAGTGACACAAAGGCTCCTCCAAGTGTGCCCTCCCAAGAGAGGGTTAGATGTGGCACAACATGTCACAGCTGAGCACACAGCTCCCCTGCCCCAGCGGGCGAGTGGCTGTGCTCTCACTGGAGTTACAGCATGCCAGCATGGTGGAGGTTGGAAGAGACCTCTGGAGCTCATAGAATCATAGAATCAGTCTGGGTTGGAAGGGACCACAAGGATCAGCTAGGTCCAACCCCCCTGCCATGGGCAGGGACACCCTACACTAGATCAGCCTGGCCAGAGCCTCATCCAGCCTGGTCTTAAACACCTCCAGGGATGGGGCCTCAACCACCTCCCTGGACAACCCATTCCATGGCTTCACCACTCTCATGGTGAAGAACTTCCTCCTCACATCTAGCCTGAATCTCCCCATTTCCAGTCCAAGCTCCCTGCTAAAGCAGGGCACCCACAGCAGCTTGCCCAGGAGCACAATGCCCGGGGGTGGGATTGGAAACTCTCCAGGGAGACTCCATGACCTTGCTGGGCAGCCTGCTCCAGGGCTCCATGACCCTCACACCAAAGATTCTCCCCCTGTTCAGATGGAACCTGCTGGGTTCCAGTTTGTGCCCATGCCCCTTGTCCTGTCCCTGGGCACCACTGCAAAGAGACTGGCCCCAGCCTCTTGCCCCCCACCCTTTAGCTCTGGCTGGGCATTGCTCAGCTCCCCTCTGGGGCTGCTCTTCTCCAGGCTCAACAGCCCCAGGGCTCTCATCCTTTGCTCCTCACAGAAATTCCCCAGGCTCCTCAGCATCTTTTTGTATGACTGGAAGTCTTTATTCCTGTCACCCAGCCTCTCACCAGAACGCTACTACAGCCAGAACCTTTGCACAGAGATAAATTACAATGCTCAAAAATACTTTTTCCACGTGGTTTTTGGAAGGAGGCACCTTTCAGGAGGCACAGGCCAGCCCTGAATCCTGGATGGCTCAACACATGAGTAGCCTAGTCCTCAGCATCAGCCCACAATGCTGAGCTCCAAGGCCAGCTCTCAAGAGAACCAAATGCTTAAGGTGTGAAAGGCAAACCAGATCTGGAGCTGTCTGATAGCTGAGACCCAGCAAGAAGGGGGTTGATTTTCTCTCACCTCTGTGGCATGGAGCTACTGGACTCAAATGTCATGCTCCTGGCTGTAAAAACCAGGATACAACTAATTAACAGGCTCAGGCCCATGGTGTGAGCACCATTAACTTCATTGTCCCCCGTGGGCCAGCCCCCACAGCATCTCCCTTCGTGCTGCTGTTGGTCAGGGCTGGGCACGGCAGCGCGTGGAACCGTGGGGCACAAGCAAAGCCCTCCCCGCAGTCTGCGGCAGGACCTGCTCTCCCCAAAACCTCTCTCTCTTGCTTTGGGAGTGCCAGGACCTGGCAGCTTCTCCCTGTCCAGCGAGACCTGTCCCATCCCCAGCTCTGCCAGAGTGGTTGAGGAGGGAGAAACTTCCCTTGCAGTACAATAATACAATAAACCAGGTTGGAAGAGACCTTCAAGATCATCGCGTCCAACCCATCAAACAACTAGACCATGGCACCAAGCACCGCAGCAAGTCTCCTCCTGAACACCTCCAATGATGGGGACTCCACCACCTCCCTGGGCAGCACATCCCAAAGGGCAATCTCTCTCTCTCTGTGTAGAACTTCCTCCTAACATCCACTCTAAACCTGCCCTGGCATAGCTTGAGACTGTGTCCTCTTGTTCTGGTGCTGGCTGCCTGGGAGAAGAGGCCAACCCCCACCTGGCTACAACCTTCCTGCAGGGAGTTGGAGAGAGCAATAAGGTCACCCCTCAGTCTCCTCTTCTCCAGGCTAAGCAACCCCAGCTCCCTCAGCCTCTCCTCATAAGGCATGTGTTCCAAACCCCTCACCAGCTTTGTTGCCCTCCTCTGGACACCTTACAGCAAGACAACCTCCTTCCTAAACTGAGGGGCCCAGAACTGGACACAGGACTCAAGGTGTGGCCTAACCAGTGCAGTGTACAGGGCACAATGACCTCCCTGCTCCTGATGGCCACACTGTTCCTGATGCAGGCCAGGATGCCATTGGCCTTCTTGGCCCCCTGGGCACACTGCAGGCTCATGTTCAGCCTCCCATCAACCAGTCCCCCCAGGTCCCTCTCTGCCTGGCTGCTCTCAGCCACTCTGGCCCCAGCCTGTAGCACTGCCTGGGGTTGCTGTGGCCAATGTGCAGCACCTGGCACTTGGATTTGTTCAATCTCATGCCCTTGGCCTCTGCCCATCTGTCCAGCCTGTCCAAGTCCCTCTGCAAAGCCTCTCTGCCCTCCAGCAGATCAACTCCTGCCCCCAGCTTGGTGTCAGCTGCAAATTTACTGCTGATGGACTCAATGCCCTCATCCAGATCATCAATAAAGATGTTGAAGAGCATGGGGCCCAGCACTGATCCTTGGGGCACACCACTGGTGCCTGGCTGCCAGCTGGCTATGGCACCATTCACCACCAGTCTCTGGGCTCAGCCTCCAGCCAGTTCCTAACCCAGCTCAGAGTGCTGCTCTCCAAGCCAGGGGCTGACAGCTTGGGGGGGATGGTGTCAAAGGCCTTGCAGAGGTCCAGGGAGACCACATCCACAGCCTGCCCCACATCCACCAGGCAGTCACCTGGGCATAGAAGGAGATCAGGCTGGTGAGGCAGGACCTGTCCTTCCTAAATCCATGCTGGGTTGGGGTCCGTGGTTATTGCCCTGGGTGAGTGGTGAGAAGCCACCCAAGAGATGAACCATCTCCTTGGGCTCTCACTCTGCTCTGGGCTGAGCTCCACCCCTGCCCATTCTCTCTCACTCCTTTCCTCTGACCAGCATTTCAAGCCTGTTTACCTCATCCCAAATCGAAGCCATTCAATTATTTAGCACAGTGGATGGTTAAGACCTCAACATCAGGAGATCCATGGCATGCCCACGGCTGGGGCCAGCCTCAGCTGCTTGTAGAGGTTGTCTTTACGTGCAGTTATACCTTGGATTCATTCCCACACTAGCTCTCAGTTTTCCTCATGTCATGGGAAAGGTCACAGCTCCATCATCCCTACAGAGAGCTTATGGCTAAATCCAGCACCAGGAAGGCTGCATGGCTAAAATGCCAGGGGCAAAAATACGTGACAAGCAGAGTCCCTCAGGGATCAGTGCTGGGACCTGTCTTGTTCAACATCTCTGTGGGTGCCATGGACAGTGGCATCGAGTGCCCCCTCAGCAAGGTTGCTGATGACACCAAGCTGTGTGGTGCAGCAGACATGCTGGGGGAAGGGATGCCATCCAGAGGGACCTTGACAGGCTGGAGAGGTGGGCACAAGCCAACCTCAGGAGCTTCAACAAGACCAAGGGCAGGGTCCTGCAGCTGGGTCGAGGCAACCCCAGGCACAAATCCAGGCTGGGCAGGGACTGGCTGGAGAGCAGCCCTGAGGAGAGAGACTTGGGGGTGCTGGGGGAGGAGAAGCTCAACAGGAGCTCTCAGTGTGCACTTGCAGCCCGGAAAGCCAATCAGAGCCTGGGCTGCAGCAGAAGTGTGACCAGCAGGGCAAGGGAGGGGATTCTTCCCCTCTGCTCAGCCCTGCTGAGACCCCACCTGGAGTACTGCCTCCAGTTCTGGAGCCCCTATTCCAAGAGGGATCTGGAGGTGCTGGAAGGTGTCCAGAGAAGGGCCACGAGGAGGAGCAGAGGGCTGGAGCACCTCTCCTGTGAGGACAGACTGAAGGAGTTGGGGCTGTTCAGTCTGGAGAGGAGAAGGCTCCCAGGTGACCTCATTGTGGCCTTCCAGTGTCTGAAGAGGGCTACAGGAAGGCTGGGGAGGGACTTTTGAGGTAGTGATAGGACTAGGGGGAATGGAATGAAGCTGGAGGTGAGGAGATTCAGGCTGGAGGTGAGGAAGAAGTTCTTCCCCATGAGAGTGGTGAAGCCCTGGAATGGGTTGTGCAGGGAGGTGGTTGAGGCCCCATCCCTGGAGGTGTTTAAGCCCAGGTTGGATGAGGCTCTGTCCAGCCTGATCTAGTGTGGGGTGTCCCTGTCATCTAGTGATGATCCTTGTGGTCCCTTCCAACCCTGACTGATCCTATGATACCATAATACCTGGGTCTGAACTAGAGACCTTCAGAGCAAAGCACAGAAGCTCTGCAGCTGCCCTGTGATTCACTTCCTCCCTGGCACAAACAGGGACAAACAGAACCATCCCATCATCAAGGGCTTGGTGGTGCCAGGCCCAAAGGGCAGTATCTCAGCCTCACTTTTCCAAGGGATGTCACTGCCTGAAGAGTGACAATGCAGGGAATGAGGTTCCTCTGGGAAACCCAAACCAAACCAACCCAAACCTTCCTCTAGCCTGGCAGCCTGGCCCAGCTTGAGCTGCCTTTCTAGATCCTCTCTCTCCAACTGAGAAAGAAAGGAAGGGAGATGGGGGTGGGGGAAATGCTTACCAAGATGATTAAATAAACCCTTAGCTATTCCAGCTACCCACTGGCTCTGGGTTTGACGTCAGTGCTGAATGCATTAACTATATTTGTAGCCCAAGAGCTAAAAATATCTGAGGCATTAAATAAAAAAATTAAGAAAATAGGCCAGTGCTGGGAGAGCTGTAGGTCCTCAGGAGGCACAAAGCCCCTCCAAGCCTTTGTGGGGTTCACCGTGCCCCAGCAGCTGCCCCTGAGCTTGCACAGCCCATAGGGTCAGGGTGAGACGGAGAAGCTGCTGCTGGTGAACAGCCACAGAGCAGGACATGGGATGCTGCTGTGTGTCTGCTGTTAACACTGTTGCACTGCCAAGAACATCCAAGGGGGTTGAAGCAGCTCTCCACTCTTACTCAGCTTCCCAAACTGATCAATAGCATACCTGGAATGATGGAATTAACAATCCATGATTTTTCAGGGAGGTCATTGTGCCCTGTGCTCAGCACTGGTTAGGCCACACCTGGAGTCCTGTGTCCAGTTCTGGGCTCCTCAGTTTAGGAAAGATGTTGAGATGCTGGAAGGTGTCCAGAGAAGGGCAACACAGCTGGAGAGGGGTCTGGAGCACAGCCCTGTGAGGAGAGGCTGAGGGAGCTGGGGTTGCTTAGCCTGCAGAAGAGGAGGCTCAGGGGAGACCTTCTTGCTCTCTCCAACTCCCTGCAGGGAGGTTGCAGCCAGGTGGGGGTTGGTCTCTTCCCCCAGGCAAGCAGCAGCAGAACAAGAGGACACAGTCTCAAGCTGTGCCAGGGGAGGTTTAGGCTGAATGTTAGGAAGAAGTTCTTCCCAGCAAGAGAGATTGGCCATTGGGATGTGCTGCCCAGGGAGGTGGTGGAGTCCCCATCCCTGGAGGTGTTCAAGAGGGGATTGGATGAGGCACTTGGAGCCATGGTTTAGTTAGTCAGGTGGTGTTGGGTGAGAGGTTGGACTTGATGATCTCTGAGGTCTTTTCCAACCTTATTGATGCTGTGATCCTAAGGGTAGCTAGAAGAAAGAAACCTCTCTTCAGATGATGCAACAGAACCATGCCTTGGGTTTGAGAAGCAGCCTGGTTCTATTCCAGCGCCTCTGACATTCTCCTTCCTCCAAGAAGCTCTGCCTGCTCTCAGAGGATGCTATAGACACCATAGGTGCCAGTTCAAAAAGCCAGCAGTCAAAGCAGAACAAACAGCAGAGTCAAGCCCAAAGAAGCTGTTTACTTTGTTCCTTCTCAGAGAGAACACCTGGCAAGCCAAACACCTTTCACTCCCTTTTCACAGTCTGCCAAGAGTCAGGCTGCTGCTTCCAGAAAGGGTTCCCACAGGGGTTGTTGCAGGGTAGTAAATACCTAAGCAGGGAGTCTGGGCTGCTGTGAGTTGCCCCAGGCGAGTCAGCAGAACAAAGAGAAAGGCTGGAAAACTTTGGCTACAGGACAAAGCCAAGAGGAAAGAAGTCTGGGGTTTGTTGAAAGTTATGGAGAGCAACTTACACCAACAACTTTCAGTTCTGCTGTTACTGTTTGTGCAGGCTGTGGTCCAGCAGAGCCTCTGCCGTGCCTTTAAGCGCAGGGAGAAATCCCACCGGCTTAAGTGGACAGCTTCCCCTGTGGGCACAGGCTGGGAGGGTTGGGGCTGCTCAGCCTGGAGAAGAGAAGGCTCCAGGGAGAACTTAAAGCAGCTTTCCAGTACCTGAAGGGGGCTACAGGAGAGCTGGAGAGGGATTTTTGACAAGGGCTGGGAGTGCCAGGAAAAGGGACAACAGATTAAAGCTGGAGCAGGGTGGACATCAGGAGGAAGTTGTTCACAATGACAATGGTGAAATACTGGGACAGGTTGCCCAGGGATGTGGTGGTGGCTCCATCCCTGAAGACATTCAAGATCAGGTTTGATGTGGCCCTGAGCAGCCTAATCTCATTGGAGGTGTCCCTTCTGACTGCAGGGGGTGGGGAAGTTGCTCTCAGAGGGTCCCTTCCAAGCCAAGGAAATCTGTGAATCCAATCCATGCCCTTGGGCACTGTGAGGTTGTTTCTGCCCCTATAGGGCTGGAATAGGTACAGACACAGATTTACCCTTCCATGGAACTGCTGCTAGCTCCACAGCCTGTCACAGGCCTTGGGGCATCTCCATCCAGAGGTTCTAGGTAGGGAGAAGCCCATCAGCTGTGTTAAGCACACATACCTGATGAGTGACATGAAGCAGAGACCAGCGAGTCAAGACCAATTTCCTGCCTTTCTGAGCTAACACAGCTTGTGCAATGAGAAACACACCACCCACCCCCAGCCCTTCCACTACAACCATTCCAATGTTGCCCAGGGGAATACAAGCTCCTCTTGACTCAGACATGATGTGGTGCACACACAGGCAAACCCCTCCTGGGAGACAAGGTGCCCTCCCACAATGGTTTCTCCAGCACATCAGACACAGGCCAGCCAAGGCACAGAAACAGCATCACAGGTCGTAAGTGGTTGGTCTGGAGCAGTAAGGAGGGAGTGTAAGTGAGCTGAAGGGCCACCAGCAGTGAAGAGCAGAGGAAAAGCTGTGTCCACGAACCTATGCATGGTACAGAAGAGGTTCTCCTCCCCCTCTATTCTGCCCCAGGGAGGCCACAGCTGGAGCATTCAGTGCACTTCTGGGCTCCCCAGTTCAAGAGAAACAGAAAGCTACTAGAAAGAGTGCAGCAGAGGATACAAAGATACTGAGGAGACTGAAGAAGGAGGAGAAAAGGCTGAAAGCCCTGAGGCTGTTGAGCCTGGAGAGGAGCAGACTGAGAAGGGATCTGATCAATACTAAAGGGTGGAGGGCATGAGGATGGGGCCAGAGTTTTTTTCAGTGGTGCCCAGGGACAGGACAAGAGGCAATGGGCACAAACTAGAGCCCAGGAGGTTCCTTCTGAACAGGAAGAGAAACTTCTTTGGTGTGAGCCTGGAGCCCCGGAGCAGGCTGCCCAGAGAGGTTGTGGAGTCTCCTTCTCTGGAGAGCTTCCAGACCCACCCTGGCCACTGTGATCCTGGGCAAGCTGCTGTGGGTGCTTTAGCAGGAAGATTGGAAGGGATGACCTCCAGAGGTCCCTTCCAACCCCCACCATGCCATGATTCTATGGTCTCCAGAAGTCCCTTCTAACCCCCCACTATCCTGTGATCCGAGACTGAAATCCACCTGCAGTGGAAAGCTTTAACAGAAGGTCAGCTGGAGAAAATATAGTTGTATTACCCTCTAGAACAGAAGGTGTCCAGAGAAGGGCAAGAAAGCTGGGGAGGGGTCTGGAGCACAGCCCTGTGAGGAGAGGCTGAGGGAGCTGGGGTTGCTTAGCCTGCAGAAGAGGAGGCTCAGGGGAGACCTTCTTGCTCTCTGCAACTGCCTGAAGGGAGGTTGTAGCCAGGAGGGGATTGGTCTCTTCTCCCAGGCAAGCTGCAGCAGAACAAGAGGACACAGTCTCAAGCTGTGCCAGGGGAGGTTTAGGCTGGAGGTGAGGAGAAAGTTCTTCCCAGCAAGAGAGATTGGCCCTTGGAATGTGCTGCCCAGGGAGGTGGTGGAGTCCCCATCCCTGGAGGTGTTCAAGAGGGGATTGGATGTGGCACTTGGTGCCATGGTTGAGTTGTCAGGAGGTGTTGGGTGACAGGTTGGACTTGATGATCTCTGAGGTCTTTTCCAACCTTGTTGAGTCTATGATTCTATATTGAAACAACATCTCAGAGCCCACAGACTGCTGGAGCTCCCCTAACTGCAACCCTGCTAGAGCCAAGGTTACCTCCTCCAGCAGACCCACAGCTGCTTCACCTCCTCCTGACGCTCGCTTCCTGCTCTGTTGTGCTAGCTTAACATATGTCCAATCTGCTGAGGGTTAGGGGAGGAATTTGTCCCTAGGAAAGGTTAATAAACAAAGAAGTCCTGCAGTAACAATCCAGCCACTGTGTGAGGACTTAATTGGATCAGCAATACATCAAATCTGCCAACGCAGGGAGAAACCTGCAAAATGATTGCTTAATCCTGGCCCCAGGTCATGGTTTCAGTGAGAGCCTTGCAGCAGAGACTGCTTTTAACTGCACTGACAAGTAGGTTACAATATGCTGGAAATAAAGAGCTGCTGGTGGCTGTCTCTCCTCTCTCCCTCTCTGGTTTTGCTTTGCTAAGGCAACAAAAAAAACAAAAAGAAGTGATTTCTTTAGAGGTTTAACCAACCCAAACAAATACCCACTGTAATTTCCTTGCAAACAATGCACTTTAGGGAAGAAAGGCTTTTCTTCAAGACAAAAGCAACACTCATCCAGTAGCAGGCTGTTTGCAAGCAGATCAGACTGCTGAGTACAGCAAGAAATCCATCAAACCGGGGACAGCAGGGAGAAGCTCTGGAGATGACCCTCCTAAGCTGCCATGAGGTGATGAGGGACACTCGACCCTCCTAAACCTCCACAAACAAGGTAATGGGCAACACTCCACCCACAAAGCCCAACATTTAACACTGTACCTTTTCAGGAGGGTGGAGACTTCCTTTTCACAAGGAGTCCCAGCCAGGAGCCAAGGGGGATGGGGACAAAGAACTGCTGGGGAGATTCCCATTGGACTCCAGAAGAAAATGTTTCCCCATGAGAACAGCTCAGAGATTGGAATCATCTCCCAAGGGAAGCAGTGGAGTCCACTGAGCAGGTAGAGTAGAGTAGAGTAGGGTAGGGTAGAGTGGGGTAGGGTAGGGTGGGGTAGGGTGGGGTAGGGTGGGGTAGGGTAGGGTGGGGTAGGGTGGGGTAGGGTGGGGTAGGGTAGGGTGGGGTGGGGTAGGGTGGGTGGGGTAGGGTAGGGTAGAGTAGAGGATAGGATAGGATAGGATAGGATAGGATAGGATAGGATAGGATAGGATAGGATAGGATAGGAAGGATAGGATAGGATAGGATAGGATAGGATAGGATAGGATATAGGATAGGATAGACCAGGTTGGAAAAGACCTCAGAGATCATCAAGTCCAACCTATCACCCAACACCATCTGATCAACTAAACCATGGCACCAAGTGCTTCACCCAGGCTCTTCTTAAACATCTCCAGGAGCAGTGACTCCACCACCTCCCTGGGCAGCAGATCCCAATGGCCAATCTCTCTTGCTGGGAAGAGCTTTCTCCTCACCTCCAGCCTAAACCTCCCCTGGCACAGCTTGAGACTGTGTCCTCTTGTTCTGGTGCTGCTTGCCTGGGAGAAGAGACTAACCCCCACCTGGCTACAACCTCCCTTCAGGGAGCTGTAGAGAGCAATAAGATGTTTAAGAAGAGCCTGGATGAGGCACTTGGTGCCATGATTTAGTTATCAGATGGTGTTGGGTGCTAGGTGGGACTTGGTGATCTCTGAGGTCTTTTCCAACCTGGTTAAATCTATTCTATTCTATTCTATTCTATTCTATTCTATTCTATTCTATTCTATTCTATTCTATTCTATTCTACTCTACTCTACTCTACTCTACTCTACTCTACTCTACTCTACTCTACTCTAAGGTCTCCTCTCAGGCTGCTCCTCTCCAGACAGAGCAGCCATGTGGTCATCTCAAGCAAAAGATATCATAGAAGTGACCACAGGATAAGAAAGCAGAGGAAATGCCCTTCCCCTCTTGAATGCTTGGAGCAGTTTACATTTCATAGTGACCAGGAGGGAGGCTTTTTTCCCCCCTATTTTCATCTCTTTCTGTGGTTTCCTCAGGAGCTGGGAAGGAAATGCATTTTGATGCAGCATTAGGAAAATGGCAGCTTTCCCTGGGGGTAACCATTCACAGTTACAAACACCAGAGCAGTGGCATTTCTCATCAGATCACTCCTCTGAGGGTTGAAAATGGGAATACTGAGCTGCAGGAGGAAGGAGCTGGGGAGATCCTCTGCACTGAGCCTGCTCAGAGAGCCAGGAGCCCTCGCCAGGTACAGCCGTGCACAATGGGCTCAGCTCCATGAACCTGGGGCAGACCTTTGATCACCACCATAGATACTCAAGGGCCAGAAGTGCGGTGGAAGTGGGACCTCTGCATGGGTATATGCCCATACACAACATGGCCTAGATATATTCATTGCCCTAAGGCACTGGATGTGCTGGAGCATGTCCAGAGAAGGGCCACGAGGATGAGCAGAGGGATGGAGCTGCTCTGCTCTGAGGACAGACTGAGGGAGTTAGGGTTTCTCAGTCTGGAGAGGAGAAGGCTCTAAGGAGACCTAGTTGTGGCCTTCCAGGATCTGAAAGGGGCTCCAAGCAAGCTGGGGAGGGACTTTTGAGTGTGTCAGGGAGTGATAGGAGTGGGGGGGATGGAGCAAAACTAGAAATGGGGAGATTCAGATTGGATGTCAGGAAGAAGTTGTTCCCCATGAGGGTGGTGAGAGCCTGGCACAGGCTGCCCAGGGAGGTGGTGGAAGCCTCATCCCTGGAGGTTTTTGCAGCCAGGGTGGATGTGGCTGTGAGCAACCTGCTGCGGTGTGAGGTGTCCCTGGCCATGGCAGAGGGGTTGGAACTGAATGATGCTTGAAGACCCTTCCAACCCTGACAATTCTATGATTCTAAGGCATCATGAAATGCCAACAGGCACTCACTCCATATCCATAGCCACCAGAAGACCAACCCACAGCCATTAGAGCCTTTGCCTGGCCATGACCCATCTCCTGTAGCAAGAGCATGCAGTGAAATGCTGGAACAGGTTAGCCATAGAGGTGGTGGAGGTTCCATCCCTGGAGACTTCGAAGGCCAAACTTGATGGGACCCTGAGCAACCTGATCTAGTTGTGGATCTCCCAGCTCTGCATGGTGGTTGGACAAGATGACCTTCAAGAGTCCCTTCCAACCTGATGCATTCTATGATTCCATGATGAGTTTGTCTCCCTCTCCTACCAGCCTTGCCCCATTCACAACCCCCAGACTGTTTCCCACATGCTGGAGTGCTGTCAACAAGACCCCAGTGCACAAGATTCAAGATCCAGGTTTCTCAAAGCTACAACAGGTCAGGGGTCTGGAAGCCTGAGGCTGCACCTACCTTGGGGCAGGGCTGGCTATGGTCCTATTGAGACTCCAGCTCTGCTGTGAGCAGATAAACAAACAGATCCCACCACCCTGATGCTCTCTGCCTGGCCACACATACTCTGTCCCAGAGAGGATGATATCACTGTCCCACAGATCCCCTCTGTTGTGTGGCTTTTTGTTGTTTAACCCTCTCAGTCATTACAGAGCCCTCTCAGGCTCATTACAGTCTCACAGCACATTAGAGGTTGGAAGGGAACCTCCAGAAATCACCAAGTCCAAGCCCCCTGCCAAAGCAGGGTCACCCAGGGCAGTCTGCACAGGAATGCATCCAGGAGGGATTTGAATGTCTCCAGAGAAGGAGACTCCACAATCTCTCTGGGCAGCCTGTTCCAATGCTCCATCACCCTCACTGTAAAGAAGTTTCTCCTCATGTTAAGGTGAAATCTTCTATGCTCAAGCTTGAACCAGTTGTTCTTTGTCTTCCTGAGCACCACTGAAAAGAGACTGGTCCCCTCCACTTGACACCCACCCTTCAGATATTTATGGAATGGAATGGAATGGAATGGAATGGAATGGAATGGAATGGAATGGAATGGAATGGAATGGAATGGAATGGAATGGAATGGAATGGAATGGAATGGAATGGAATGGACCGGACCAGACCGGGTTGGAAAAGACCTTTGAGATCATTGAGTCCAACCTATCACCCAACACCATCTGATCAACTCAACCATGGCACCAAGTGCCTCATCCAGGCTCTTCCTAAACAGCTTCAGAGACAGCACTGCCCTCTCTTCTGTCCCTGCACCAGTGGTCATCATGGAATCACAGGATGGTAGGGGCTGGAAGAGACCTCTGGAGATAGAATCACAGGATCATAGAATCAAGCAGGTTGGGAGAGACCTCCAAGATCATCAAGTCAAGCCAATCACCCAACCCTATCTAATCAACCAGACCATGGCACTAAGTGCCTCATCCAATCCTTTCTTAAACTCCAGGGATGTCAGCCCCACCACCTCCCTGAGCAGCACATCCCAAAGGCCATTATCTCTTGCTGGGAAGAATTTCTTCCTCACCTCCAGCCTAAACCTCCCTGGCACAGCTTGAGACTGTGTCCTCTTGTTCTGCTGCTGCTTGCCTGGGAGAGGAGACCAACCCCCACCTGGCTACAACCTCCCTTCAGGGAGTTCTAGAGAGCAAGAAGATCTCCCCTGAGCCTCCTCTTCTGCAGGCTAAGCAACCCCAGCTCCCTCAGCCTCTCCTCACAGGGCTGTGCTCCAGACCCCTCCCCAGCCTTGTTGCCCTTCTCATGGCCATTACAGGATTTTTTACCACTCCACTCTCCCCATCACCTCCCTTCTCCCAGCCATGAGCACTCATCCTCCCTCCTCCATCCTTCAGCCCCAATTATTCATCCATGTCAGCACTGGTGCAGAAGTACAAACAGAGAAGAAACCTGGAGCAGAGAGGCTTAGGGAAGCTGTCGCCCTGCTCCTGGCTGCAGGACTCCAGGGCTGGGCTCCATCCACTGTAATGAGCTCCAGAGGCCAGCCCCAGGAAGCAAGGAAGCAGCAGGAGAGCAGCTCTCTGGTGGTGCTGTGATCAAAACCTCCTGCTGAATATGGAGGAGAAGAGAGGAGATCTCTGCTGGCACATAAAACATGAATGTCGTCACACATCAATATTGATGTTTCCTTGCTCCCACAGACTCAGACCAAGGATAATTGCATGCAATTTTTATGCTGCCTCCAACATACTTCAGTCTCTGAACATCAAAGCACTGGTAGGTAATGCTACCAGTTGCCAGGAGTAGGGGTGGATCAAAATGGAGCTTGTGGAGCAAAGCAATGGGAGGCAAGGTGAGTAATTGAAGCTGCCTTTCAAGGCTGGGGATGCTGCCCGCAGGCACCCCAGGAAGGCAGGAGGTGATCAGAAGCTGGGCACGACTACAGTCATGATCAGAGGCCTGGAGCACCTCCCCCATGGGGACTGGCTGAGAGAGTTGGGGCTCTTCAGCCTGGAGAAGAGAAGGCTCCAGGGAGCCTTCCACTACCTAAAGAAGTACCGGAGAGCTGCAGAGGGACTTGGGACTAGACAAGGGCTTGGAGTGACAGGACAGGGGGCAATGGCTTTGAGCTGGCAGAGCAGAGATTGAGACTGGAGATGAGGAAGAAATTCTTTAGAGTGAGGGTGGGGAGACACTGGAACAGGTTGCCCAGGGAGGCTGTGGCTGCCTCCTCCCTGGAGGTGTTCAAGGTCAGGTTGGAAGAGGCCCTGAGCAAGCTGGGCTGGTGGGAGGTGTCTCTGCCCATGGCAGGGGATTAGCACATTTAGGGATCTTTAAGGTCCCTTCCAACCCAACACATTCTATGAATCTGTGAATTATTTGCCATGCCTCACCCCAGCACACTTGCTGAAGGGGCAGGGCCAGCTGGCTGAGCACCTGGTGGGACAGCAGCAGAGCCAAGCAGAGAAAAACACACAGAAGCAGCAGCAGGATGCCCATCCTGGCATGGAGGGGTTAACAGCAGGCTGAGCTGGAGGCCAGATCCCTTCTCAGCCTCCCAGCCCCAGCATGGGGAGCTGGTTGTTGCTGCAGTGCCTCTGGGGAGCCATGCTGAAAGCTTTTATGGGCTGGCATGTTTCCCTATGCCTCCAGCCTGGAGAGAGGCACACCCCCATCTTCAGACCGTAAATGCCTCTCCGACACTGGGAAGCGTTTTCTACAGCCTTGAGGAGCTAAAGCAGACTTCTTGTCAAGGCTGCTAGCAAACAAACCCTTGCTTCCTTCAGGCCCTGAGAAAATCTGCACCTGTGGCTGCATGAAAGCAGTGACCAGAGAATCACAGAATGGTTTAGATTGGAAGCAATCTTGAAGATTCCTTCCAGTTCCAACCCCACTGCCATGGGCAGGGACACCTCCCACCAGCCCAGCTTGCTCAAGGCCTCATCCAGCCTGGCCTTCAACACCTCCAGGGAGGGAGCATCCACAATCTCCTGGGCAAACTGTTCCAGTATCTCCCCACCCTCCCTCTAAAGAATTTCTTCCTCATCTCCACTATCAATCTCTTCTCTTCCTGCTCGAAGTATCATAGTATCATAGTATCAGTCAGGGTTGGAAGGGACCACAAGGATCAGCTAGGTCCAACCCCCCTGCCATGGGCAGGGACACCCCACACTAGATCAGCCTGGCCACAGCCTCCTCCAGCCTGGGCTTAAACACCTCCAGGGACGGGGCCTCAACCACCTCCCTGCACAACCCATTCCAGGGCTTCACCACTCTGATGGGGAAGAGCTTCCTCCTCACCTCCAGCCTGAATCTCCCCACCTCCAGCTTCATTCCATTAAGTCATTGCCCCTGCTCCTGTCGCTCCCAGCCCTTGCACAGGCACAACCCTGCACCCTCAGCCACACAACAGCTTTGTGAGGGGCCTGGAGAGGCAGCTCGGAGCAGCTGCCCCCTCCAGCAACTCCTGCTGGCCCTTCTCTTTCTGTCAAGCACAGCTACACCCAGATGCCTCCATTCCAGAGGCAGGGACAGGCTGCATCCGTGGCTGCCGGGCTGGGCAGAGCCGAAGGCACAATCGGGAGTGGTGGTTCGGGGCTTTTTTTCCCTGTTGTTGTTGTTGTTGAGTGACAGTTTTAATGAAAGACATCTCAGCACTTGGAAAAATCAGCATAAATGATCAGTTGCTAATCCTGTTCTCCCAGTAACTCTGGGAAGTCGAAAATAGAGCAGGCAGAATAAACTGGGGGCTGAGGAGCGGAGGTGGGGATGGAAGTGGGGGATGTTTTGCTCCTCTTCCTGAGGAATCACACAGCAATTGCTGCTGATTAAAAACCCACTTTGCTTACAAAAGGCACAATTTGCCGTGCCACCACTGTTGGGCAATAGTGGAGGCTGCCTCTGGGCTCAGCAGAGGGAGCTGGATGAGCCGCTGCTGCTGCATCTCCCCAGCCTCTGAGCTCTCGAAGCTCCAGCCCAGCTTGCAGGCTCCTACGTCCCTGCCACGGCACGCAGCCGAGCACACAGGGAGGACAGCACAGCCTTTAGCAGAAGCTGGGAGGCCACCAGTGCTCGGGTAGACATAGCTCTGGGAATCCCCAGAGCAGAAGCTTTGCTCACACAGAGAGAGTCGTAGAACAGTTTTGGTTGGAAAAGGCCTTTAAGATCATCCAGGCCAACCATTCTCTATCTCTGCCAAGGCTGGGGCTAAACCATGTTCCTCAGCACCACAGCTCTGCCTCTTTACAACACCTCCAGGGATGGGCATTCAACCACCTCCCTGGGCAGCCTGTGCCAGTCTTTGAGAACCCTTTCAGCAAAAAAGTTTCTTCTAATACCTAAACTTCCCCTGGTGCTACTTGAGGCCATTACCTCCTGTCCTATCGCTTGCTACTTGGGAGAAGATATTACAGTCTCACAGTATCACTAAGGTTGGAAGAGACCTCGAAGATCATCGAGTCCAACCTGTCACCACAGACCCCACGACCAGACCATGGCACCAAGTGCCACATCCAGTCCCCTCTTGAACACCTCCAGGGACGGCGACTCCACCACCTCCCTGGGCAGCACATTCCAATAGCGAGTCACCCTCTTGGTGAAGAACTTTCTCCTCCCCCCACCTGGCTCCAATCTCCTTTCAAGGAGTTGTAGAGAGCCAGAAGGTCTCCCTTCAGCCTCCTCTTCTCCAGGCTGAATAACCCCAGGTCCCTCAGCTGCTCCTCCTAGAATTTGTTCTCCAGACCCTTCATCAGCTTCAGCTCCAGCCTCTCAATGTCCTTCTCGCAATGATGACTCCAATACTGAGGCCAGTACTCAAGGTGTGGCTTCACCAGTACTGAGTACAGAGGCACAATCACACCCCTACTCCTGCTGGCCACACTGCTCCCAATCCAGGCCAGGATGCTGCTGGCTTTCTGGGCCTCCTGGGCCCACCCTGGCTCATCTTCAGCTGGCTGGCAACCAACACCCCCAGGTGGTGGGGAAACTGAGCCCCAAGCCTGAGCTTTCATGGGGTTGTTGTGACCCAAGTGCAAGACCTGGCACTTGGCCTTGCTGAACTTCATCCCATTGCCCTTAGCCATGGATCCAGTCTGTCCAGGTCCCTCCAGAGAGCCTTCCTACCCTCCAGCAGACCAACACTCCCTCCTCAGCTTGGTGTCACCTGCCAACTGACTGAGGGTGCATTCAATGGTTAGGAGCGGGGAGAGCTGAGGGGATGACACAGAGTTCCTGTCTCTGACCAAGCACAAGATCCCCTGTTGAGGGCAAACACCAGGACACCTTTGCGTTCTCTGGACAGAGCTTTTGTGTGCACACAGCAGCACAGGGGTGGGTCACAGCACTGTGCTCTGTTCATGAGAGCTTCAGGGTGAAGAGCAATTCCTGTCCTCGCTTCTGGCCCCAGGCAGCACAGGAAAGGATGGCAGGTACCTAACGAAGATGGTTCCCTAGTGAGAACCAATTCGATGCAGGGGCCTGAGGCACTTCTCTGGTCCAGGCTGATGGAGCAGTGACATTCCTCACTTTACAAGGTCATCAAGGTACCCTAGGCTTTGACTTCACTCTCTCCATCTGTCCACTTCTGCTCAAAGCCTTACCCTGGGTCCTGTCCCCACAGCATCTGAACTCCCAGTGGCAAACTACGACTCTTTGCAGCTTAAGAAGGGAGAGTTTTGACAGGGATACATGACTGGGACCAGCTGCCACCTCCATGACAGTGCCTTTTTAGGACTACTTGCCATTTCTATACTTTTTCTTTTTATGAGGCTATTTTCTTGAGTAGCACATTTTTATAGCTTGGGCAACACCTTCAGTGCCTCCAAGAAAGGTGCCTTGCAGCTGAAGCTGAGATGATTAAGGATTTAACTTCAAGAAGCAGGGGAAAAAAACCAAAACCAACCCCCCCACAGGTTGCAAAACGGCCAACCCCATGGCCACTGTCACCTGCCCTCCTTCTTTGTGTAGCTCCTCCTATAGCCAGGTCAAGGCAGGTGCTTCCAACCTCTCTTCTTCCCAACTTCTCAGGCAGGAATCATAGAATCAATAAGGTTGGAAAAGACCTCAGAGATCATCAAGTCCAACCTGTCACCCAACACCTCTTGACAACTAAACCATGGCTCCAAGTGCCACATCCAGTCCCTTCTCGAACACCTCCAGGGATGGTGACTCCACCACCTCCCTGGGCAGCACATCCCAATGGCCAATCTCTCTTGCTGGGAAGAACTCTCTCTCACCTCCAGCCTAAACCTCCCCTGGTGCAGCTTGAGACTGTGTCATAGAATCATAGAATCAGTCAGGGTTGGAAGGGACCACAAGGATCAGCTAGTTCCAACCCTCCTGCCATGGGCAGGGACACCCTGCACTACAGCAGGCTGGCCAGAGCCTCATCCAGTCTGGGCTTAAACACCTCCAGGGACAGGGTCCAACCACCTCCCTGGACAACCCATTCCAGGGCTTCACCACTCTCATGGGGAAGAACTTCCTCCTCACCTCCAGCCTGAATCTCCCCACCTCCAGCTTCATTCCATTCCCCCTAGTCCTATCACTACCTGAGAGCCTGAGCAGTCCCTGCCCAGCCTTCCTGTAGCCCCCTGCAGATACTGGAAGGCCACAATGAGGTCACCTCAGAGCCTTCTCTTCTCCAGACTGAACAGCCCCAACTCCTTCAGTCTGTCCTCACAGGAGAGGTGCTCCAGCCCTCTGCTCCTCCTCCTGGCCCTTCTCTGGACACCTTCCAGCACCTCCAGATCCCTCTTGGAATAGGGGCTCCAGTTTAGGGGCTTGCAGTTTGGATCAGTGCTGTTTCCAGGCATAAAGTCAGATATGTAAAGGCAATGTATGTAAAGGCATCCAAAATGAAGCACTTCACATTTTCTTCCTTCCTCATATTTAGGTTGAAATTTCCCTCTTTCAACTGTCTATTAACAAATGCCTTTTTAATCTCATGTCTTTCTCCCTGATGAGACTGCTGCTGTCTCTATGGATGCTCTTAACCACCTCTGAGAGCCTTCTGGAGAGCCCTTTGCCCAGTGTACCCAGTGAACATTCATAGAATTAACAAGGCTGGAAAAGACCTCAGAGATCATCAAGTCCAACCTCTCACCCAACACCTCCTGACAACTAAACCATGGCACCAAGTGCCACATCCAATCCCTTCTTGAACACCTCCAGGGATGGTGACTCCACCACCTCCCTGGGCAGCACATCCCAAGGGCCAGTCTCTCTTGCTGGGAAGAACTTTCTCCTCACCTCCAGCCTAAACCTCCCCTGGTGCAGCTTGAGACTTTGTCCTCTTGTTCTAGTGCTGCTTGCCTGGGAGAAGAGATGCTCCTCTCCAGAAATACTTTCTCTCTCCTGAGCTGAGGAGCCCAGAACTGGACACAATACTCCAAGTACAGCCTCATTAGGGCACAGTCATTCACAGTCTCAGCTGTGACTTCAGCTATCAGCTCCACAGCTCTAACAGATGGGTTTTTTTCTTTTTATATCACTTTCTTATGGGCTTTGTGAATTTTTCATGGTACCTGAGCCACCAATTATCTGCAGCCAATAGGGCAGAGAAGAAATACAGTCCATCACGCCAGAAGGTCCTGAGACGTGTCACACCCATAGCTACTTCATTTTCATATGCAGCAGGCAAATAGGAAAACTGGGAAAATGAGGGCTGGGTGACCTTGGATCACTCTGTTCTCATCACACACAGAGGTCTGGTGTGAAGCAAGGAGTACCAGACATGAACCTGAGCCTACTTCCCCTTCTCATAGAATTGCGTTGGTTGGAAAAGACTTCTAAGCTCATCCAGTCCAACCATTTGGAACACAAGCCCTATGAGGAGAGGCTGAGGGAGCTGGGGTTGCTTAGCCTGGAGAAGAGGAGACTGAGGGGTGACCTTATTGCTCTCTACAACTACCTGAAGGGAGGTTGTAGCCAGGCAGAGGTTGGTCTCTTCTCCCAGGCAGCCAGCACCAGAACAAGAGGACACAATACAATACAATACAATACAATACAATACAATACAATACAATGCACCAGGTTGGAAGAGACCTTCAAGATCATCGCGTCCAACCCATCAACCAATCCAACCCACCCAACAACTAGACCATACAGCCAAGCACCCATCAAGTCTTCTCCTGAACACCTCCAGTGAAGGTGACTCCACCACCTCCACGGGTAGCCGATTCCAATGGGCAATCACGCTCTCTGTGTAGAACTTCTTCCTAACATCCAGCCTAAACCTGCCCTGGCGCAGCCTGAGGCTGTGTCCTCTTGTTCTGGTGCTGGCTGCCTGGGAGAAGAGGCCAACCTCTGCCTGGCTACAACCTCCCTTCAGGGAGTTGGAGAGAGCAATAAGGTCACCCCTCAGTCTCCTCTTCTCCAGGCTAAGCAACCCCAGCTCCCTCAGCCTTTCCTCATAGGGCTTGTGTTCCAAACCCCTCACCAGCTTTGTTGCCCTTCTCTGGACACCTTACAGCAAGTCAACATCCTTCCTAAACTGAGGGGCCCAGATCTGGACACAGCACTCAAGCTGCGCCAGGGCAGGAAGTTGTAGCCAGGCAGACGTTGGCCTCTTCTCCCAGGCAGCCAGCACCAGAACAAGAGGACACAGTCTCAGGCTGCGCCAGGGCAGGTTTAGGCTGGATGTTAGGAAGAAGTTCTACACGGAGAGAGTGATTGCCCATTGGAATCGGCTGCCCATGGAGGTGGTGGAGTCACCTTCACAGGAGGTGTTCAGGAGAAGACTTGCTGGGGTGCTTGGCTGTATGGTCTAGTTGTTGGGTGGGTTGGATTGGTTGATGGGTTGGACGCGATGATCTTGAAGGTCTCTTCCAACCTGGTGTATTGTATTGTATTGTATTGTATTGTATTGTATTGTAAGTTCTATACGGAGAGAGTGATTGCCCATTGGAATGGGCTGCCCAGGGAGGTGGTGGGGTCACTGACATTGGAGGTGTTCAGGAGGAGACTTGCTGGGGTGCTTGGTGCCATGGTCTAGTTGTTTGATGGGTTGGACGCGATGATCTTGAAGGTCTCTTCCAACCTGGTTTCTTGTATTATTGTATTCTCTGACTCTACCAAGGCTGCTGCTGTCCCTCAGCACCACATCTCTGCCTCTTTTAAACTACTCCAGGGATGGGGATTCAACCACCTCCCTGGGCAGCCTGTCCCAGTGTTGGAGAACCCTTCCAGTGAAGAAGTTTCTTCTCATGTCCAGCCTAAACCTCTCCTGGTGCAACTTGAGGGCATTTCTTCTCATACTACCACTTGTTATGAGGGAGAGGAGACCAACCCTCAGATCATTCCAACCTCCTTCCAGGGAGCTGCAGAGAGCCACAAAGTCTCCCCTCAGCCTCCTTTTCTCCAGGCTGAACAACCCCAGTTCCCTCAACCACTACAGAGATGACTAAAACAGGCAGCTCCTTTCCATCAGCACAACCTTACTTCTTTCTTAGAATCATAGAATCAATAAGGTTGGAAGAGACCTCAAAGATCATCAAATCCAACCTGTCACCCAACACCTCCTGACTAACTAAACCATGGCACCAAGTGGCACATCCAATCCCTTCTTGAACACCTCCAGGGATGGGGACACCGCCACCTCCCTGGGCAGCACATCCCAGTGGCTAACAACTCTCTCTGGGAAGAACTTTCTCCTCACCTCCAGCCTAAACCTCCCCTGGCACAGCTTGAGACTGTGTCCTCTTGTTCTGGTGCTGCTTGCCTGGGAGAAGAGCCCAACCCCCAGCTGGCTACAACCTCCCTTCAGGGAGTTGGAGAGAGCAATGAGGTCTCCCCTGAGCCTCCTCTTCTCCAGGCTAAGCAACCCCAGCTCCCTCAGCCTCTCCTCACAGGGCTGTGCTCCAGACCCCTCTCCAGCCTCGTTGCCCTTCTCTGGACACCTTCAAGAGTCTCAATGTCCTTCTTAAATCGAGGGGCTTCTGGCAGCTCTAGTTGGTACAGACTTGAAAGAAAGTACTGCTGTCTTTTCCAGCTTACAGACAGATGTTCCAGTCCCTTCATCATCCTCATACTCTGCCTAGTATATCCCTGTCCTCAAACTAGAAAGTCTAGAACTGGAGCCAGCACTGCAGCTGTGGTCTTACCAAGGCAGAGTAGAGGGGGAGGAGAACCTGCCTTGACTTGCTGCCCACACTCTTCTTATTGCACCCCAGGCTACCATCAGCCTTCTTGGTCACAAGGGCACTTTGCTATCTCATGGATAACTTAGTGTCCACCAGGACTCCAAGGTCCTTCACCATGGAGCTGCTTTCCAGCAGGTCACTCCCTAACCTGCACTGGTCTGTGGTATTATTCCTCCCAGGAGACCAAATGGAAGTGTGGGCCAAGGCAGCAGCATCCCATGGGTAATGGCATCCAGGGAATAGTTCAATGCCTGAATGGAGGCAGTGTGCTCCTTCTCCACAAACACTGTCAGCTCCTTTGTACTGCTGTGCTGTGAAGTCCTACTTGAGTTCTGAACCCAAAAATTCTCCCAGAGCCTGAACAAGAAGTTTCATTGCCCCTCAAAGTCCACCTTCCAAGCTTCAGGACGTGAACCATGAGCACATCAGAAGCAAAGATCCATTCCAAGTGGTGGCAGGGAAGAAAAACCCCAACCATCAGCCCCCATTGCACCAATCAGAGCTGTGCACAACAGCAAAACAATTCCTTCCTGATACCTCCAGGCAATCCTATTCTGCCCTGAAGCAGGAGATTTGATTATGTTTGGTCTCACTTTATTTAGAGCCTGAAGAGAGCCTATGAAGTCTCAGATAAGAGAGATAAAAGGAGATGCTGCTCAAGCCCAGCCTTTTGCAAGTCAGCATCTGACCTAAGTTGAAAATCATTCAAGCACAATAGGGATGGGGGTAGGGGGAGAAGTCCTTGAGATTTGAATCTGTTTGAAGAGGGCAGAAAGAGTGAATCATGACCTCCTGGGAGCAGGAATGGCTCCCAAAGGAAGGAGAGCTTCTTGCAGACATGCTTTAAACAGAAAAGAATGCTTCATGTGGGTGTGCCTGGCTGGGTTGGTTTTTTTTCTCCCAGCGTAGAGCAAGTGTCCCATCTCATTTCTCAAATGGTCTTCTTCTTTGTTGAGGCCTCATCTATAAATAATCCTACACTGGAAGGGGGAAAAAGCAAAAGCAAGCTACTGTCAGACACACAAGCTGTTAGTCTGAGATGGACAAAAATAAACCAAAGCAGCACAATCAGCTGCAGCACAGGTCAGTTGTTGGTAGCTGCTTAGTGGTGATCACAGAATCACAGAATCACCAAGGTTGGAAGAGAACTCAGAGATCATCGAGTCCAACCTGTCACCACAGACCTCATGACTAAACCATGGCACCAAGTGCCACGTCCAGTCCCCTCTTGAACACCTCCAGGGATGGTGACTCCACCACCTCCCTGGGCAGCGCATTCCAATGGCTAACAGCTCTCTCTGGGAAGAACTTTCTCCTCACCTCCAGCCTAAACTTCCCCTGGCACAGCTTGAGACTGTGTCCTCTTGTTCTGGTGCTGCTTGCCTGGGAGAAGAGCCCAACCCCCACCTGGCTACAACCTCCCTTCAGGTAGTTGTAGACAGCAATGAGGTCTCCCCTGAGCCTCCTCTTCTGCAGGCTAAGCAACCCCAGCTCCCTCAGCCTCTCCTCACAGGGCTGTGCTCCAGACCCCTCCCCAGCTTTCTTGCCCTTCTCTGGACACCTTCAAGTCTCTCAATGTCCTTCTTAAACTGAGGGGCCCAGAACTGGACACAGGACTCAAGGTGTGGCCTAACCAGTGCAGAGTACAGGGGCACAATGACCTCCCTGCTCCTGCTGGCCACACTATTCCTGATGCAGGCCATCACCTTACTAAACTCCCCTTACAGAATGTGGAGTTGGATCATGCCCTAGACCAGAGAGGGCTCTGGGGGTTTGGAGTAAATTTGGGTGGTTTCTTGAACTGCCCAACCTCACCTGCTGCATAAGTATCTTCTATCTGGGTCCAAGAAAATATCTTGTTCTTGAAAGTACAGATGAAGAAGATCATGGAGATGAGCAGAGGGCTGGAGCACCTCGTCCATAGGGACAGACTGAGAGAGTTGGGGCTGTTCAGCCTAGAGAAGAGAAGGCTCCAGGGAGACCTTAGGGCAGCCTTCCAGCACCTGAATAGGGCTACAGGAGAGCTGGGGAGGGACCATTTGCAAGGGCTTGCAGTGATAGGATGAGGGGGAAGAGATTGAAACTGGAAGAGGGGAGGTTGAGACTGGAGATGAGGCAGAAATTCTTTAGAGTGAGGGTGGGGAGACACAGGTTGCTCAGGGAGGTTGTGACTGCCCCCTCCCTGAAGGTGTTCAGGGCTGGACTGGATGAGGCCTTGAGCAACCTGGGCTAGTGGAAGGTGTCCATGCCCATGATGCAGGGGTTGAAACTTGATGATTTTTAAGGTCCCTTCCAACCCAACTATTCCATTCTATTTCCAAGGGCAGCAAGCAGCCATCTCACCCTTGTAATTCTAGGGTTCAAGGAGCTGATGCAGGTCCAAGGGTTTCCTCTTGCTGTGCTGTAGCTTTCCCTTAATAAGTTCTTCCCAGCAAGAGAGATTGGCCATTGGAATGTGCTGCCCAGGGAGGTGGTGGAGTCACCATCCCTGGAGCTGTTTAGGAAGAGCCTGGATGGGGTGCTCAGTGCCATGGTTTAGCTGATCAGATGGTGTTGGGTGATAGGTTGGACCTGATGATCTTGAAGGTCTCTTCCACCTGGTCTATTCTATTCTATTCTATTCTATTCTATTCTATTCTATTCTATTCTAGTGGGCAGAAACAGGGGTGTTTTTCCTCATCTCTCTCTCCAGCTTGGACCAGGACTACCTCCTCCCTACCACAGACAGGCTCCCATAGCTGGCCTAAGCACTGGGGGTTGCTCACAGGTGGGGGGATCAGAGGCCATGGTTTGCTTCACCCACAGTCTCCTCACCGCCCCTGGGGGAAGCCTGGGCTGCTCGCAAGTCCCTCAGTGAAGCCTTCATTTGTTTCCACAGATCTCCTCTCAACTGTGGCCCTTTGAAAAGGAAGAGAAATTGCTGGAGCCTGGGCTGTGGGCATGTTCAAATGCCACTGCTGAGATCACTCGCGCTGCTGAGAGGTGTGAAGCGGAGCAGGGAGGCAGCCAACTACCTGCGTCACATCGCAGGAGACTTGACGGTGCAGCCACATTTCCTTGGGGAGGCACAGATGCTGTCTGAGCCCACAGCAGAGCTCCTTCCTTCCCTGCCTGCTCCCCCAGCAACCACGGGAAGAGGCGGCCCTGCTGAGACTCCGAGGCACCGCTCGAGACGGCAGCCCTCAAAAGCGGGCTTCAGTCCTGGCGATGTGGAGGGGAAGAAATGAGAGTGAGAATGATGTACAAGGAGTGGATTGAAGCCTGAGGAGAGGAGATTGAGACTGGAGAGTAGGAAGAAATTCCTCACAGGGAGGGTGGGGAGGCACTGGAACAGGCTGCCCAGGGAGGCTGTGGATATCCCCTCCCTGGAGTCACTCGAGGCCAGGTTAGATGAGGCCTTGAACAACCTGGGCTCGTGGGAGGTTGGAACTGAGATCCACAGGATCACAGAATGCCAGGGCCTGGAAGGGACCTCAAACGCACATCCAGTCCAAGCCCCCTCCCAGAGCAGGGTCACCTAGAACACTTTCAGGAGGGTTTTGCATGTCTCCAAAGAGGAAGACTCCACAACCCCTCTGGGCAGCCTGCTCCAGGGCTCTGTCACCCTCACAGCAAAAAATTTCTTCCTCCTGTTTCCATGGAACTTCCTCTGCCTCAGCTTCCACCACTGCCCCTTGGTGCACCAAGCAGTGGTGCTGAGCCTTCTTCTCTAGGATACAAGGGATGTACAGAGTCCCTGAGGAATCTTCACGGCCTGTGGGAATGGATGAGCTGTAGCCCTGTGAGCCAACATAAGGGAAGGTGTTCAGTACAGCCTGGACTGGGACTCCACTTGGTTGGAAAAGACTTCTAAGCTCTAACTCTACCAAGGCTGCTGCTGTCCCTCAGCACCACATCTCTGCCTCTTTTAAACTACTCCAGGGATGGGGATTCAACCACCTCCCTGGGCAGCCTGTCCCAGTGTTGGAGAACCCTTCCAGTGAAGAAGTTTCTTCTCGTGTCCAGCCTAAACCTCTCCTGGTGCAACTTGAGGGCATTTCTTCTCATACTACCACTTGTTATGAGGGAGAGGAGACCAACCCTCAGATCATTCCAACCTCCTTCCAGGGAGCTGCAGAGAGCCACAAAGTCTCCCCTCAGCCTCCTTTTCTCCAGGCTGGACAACCCCAGTTCCCTCAACCACTACAGAGATGACTAAAACAGGCAGCTCCTTTCCATCAGCACAACCTTACTTCTTTCTTAGAATCATAGAATCAATAAGGTTGGAAGAGACCTCAAAGATCATCAAATCCAACCTGTCACCCAACACCTCCTGACTAACTAAACCATGGCACCAAGTGGCACATCCAATCCCTTCTTGAACACCTCCAGGGATGGGGACACCGCCACCTCCCTGGGCAGCACATCCCAGTGGCTAACAACTCTCTCTGGGAAGAACTTTCTCCTCACCTCCAGCCTAAACCTCCCCTGGCACAGCTTGAGACTGTGTCCTCTTGTTCTGGTGCTGCTTGCCTGGGAGAAGAGCCCAACCCCCACCTGGCTACAACCTCCCTTCAGGTGAGCCAACATAAGGGAAGGTGTTCAGTACAGCCTGGACTGGGACTCCACCAGCCTCAAGAGCAGGAAGAAAGTGATCCCCAACACCTTCCCTGAGCATGGGAAGACACTCATTGCCTTTCCTTGCCAACACCCAATGTCTTGAAGCCATATCGGAGGGTCTGTTCCCCAAAACCTTCTCCAGAGATGTTCAAGAGCCATCTGGATGTGTTCCTATGTGACCTGCCCTAGGAGATCCTGCCCTGGGAGGAGGATTTGACTCAATCTTCGGACGTCCTTTCCTACCATTCCATGATGCTATGATTCTCGATGGAGCTGGAATGGGAACTGCAGCATCAACTTCATGGAGGAAAAGGGTGTGAATTACTCACCTGGAGTCAACACAGATATACCCAGTCTGAACATCCCCAGCACAGCCCCTCTCCCAACTGCTTCCAACACCCTTTTCTCACACATTCTCCCTCCCACATCATGCACTGCATTTTCAGCCTTCACCAAGCCCAAGCTGGCTGTCCCTGAGCCGTCTGCACTGAAGGAGCAGAGAGGAAGGAGCAGAGAGGAAGAACATGAGGGTGCACACTTCCACGTGCTTCCCAGCCTTCCAAGCTCAGGGTGCCAAACAGCAGCAACAAACAATCCCAACATTATTTCAGGAGATGATGCCAGCTCTTGCCAAAGCCAGCAGGCAAGAGGTTGCACCCAGTGCCATCTCACTTCGGGTGGTGTGAGCCCTCGGCTCTCTGCCCAGGTGTCGAGCCCAGACTGTGGTGGATCAGCACAGGCTGCCTTAGCTGCAGGGAAATAAACTCAGACCTGCTGGAAACCGTTGAGTGGAACATCACCATAGAAACCGGGAGAGGAAATGGGTGAAGTGTCTCTCCCCAGATAATTCCAACACGGCAGCAACCAGAGAGACCAAACGACTCTGGACCGAGGCAGGGTAGGCGAGAGGGATGCCTGGAGCGCTGCCAGCCCAGGAGCAGATGTGTGCTGGAGGGGAGATCCCCCACCCGCCCCCAGGCTTTATTTTTAGCGGCAGGCAGGCTCCCTCCCCAGCCACCCACCCCCTCTGCGACAGCGTCCCCATGGTGCCGCTCTGTGCCTGGGCCCGCGGCACCTCCGCCGCGCTCAGCGCACAGCAGGGAGCAAGGACCCTTCTCAGCTGCAGCTTTCACTGCTGGAGGATGGGATCGATCAGGAAGTCGATCACAGAGTCCCCTGAACCTTCTTCTTACAAACACAGACTGAAATCCAGCCCCAGCCCGGAGAACTTTGTACAGAACAAGGCTTGTTCTGAAGAGAGAGAGAGATGCCTCAGAGAAACCATCTTCAGCTGCAGCCTGGACCAAATAACTGAGACAGGATGAGGGGAAAGGGAGTGAAGCTGGAAGAAGGGAGATTGAGAATGGAAATGAGAGTGCTGAAGCCATGGAATGGGTTATCCAGGGAGGTGGTTGAGGCCCCGTCCCTGGAGGTGTTTAAGACCAGGCTGGACGAGGCTCTGGCCAGGCTGATCTAGTGTAGGGTGTCCCTGCCCACGGCAGGGGGGGTTGGAACTAGCTGATCCTTGTGGTCCCTTCCAACCCTGACTGATTCTATGATTCTATGAAATGAGGAGGAAATTCTTTAGAGTGAAGGTGGGGAGACACTGGAACAGGTTACCCAGGGAGGTGTGGATGTTCCCTCCCTGGAGGTGTTCAGGGCCAGGTCAGATGAGACCTTGAGCAAGCTGGGCTGGTGGGAGGCATCCCTGCCCATGGCAGGGGGTTGGAGAGCTTTTCCAGCCCCCAAAAATTCTATGAAACACAACCATGGCCCCACACCTGTAATGCCATGCTGAACTGTCCTGAGAAGGGCTGCCCGGGCAGGTGGTGGAGTCCCCATCCCTGGAGGTGTTCAAGAGGGGACTGGACGTGGCACTTGGTGCCACGGCTTAGTAGTCAGGAGGTGTTGGGTGACAGGTTGGACTTGATGATCTTTGAGGTCTTTTCCAACCTTATTGATTCTATGCCACATACACAGGGCCTGAGCCTTCATAACACCTCAAGTCTAAGCTGCCCAGCTGGTCTCCTCTGCAGAAAGAAGCACAAACATCATCCTTCCTCCCCTGTGGGGGCTTTGGTTTTACTATTTCCAACAGTTACATGCAATTTCTACTTCTGCTTCATAAATAAGAGAAGGAGCTGCTGATTCACTGGCCTATCATTTCTTATTTTTACACCTCTCATGTTCCCATTTAGTCATCTCTTTTACACTAAATGACCCCAGACTTTTCATTAGGACTGCTTTAGTTCTTCTGGGTTTCATCTTGACACCTTCTATTTTTACTCCCTCTGCTCCATTAGGATCAGAGAGCGACTAGGAAGGGGTCTTTTGCTGTGGGACTTCTTGCTGGTGAGGAACTTTTGAGGGTGTCAGGGAGGGATAGGACTGGGGGGATGGAACAAAACTAGAAATGGGTAGGTTCAGATTGGATGTCAGGAAGTTCTTCCCTATGAGGGTGGTGAGAGCCTGGCACAGGCTGCCCAGGGAGGTGGTGGAAGCCTCCTGCCTGGAGGTGTTTGCAGCCAGGCTGGATGTGGCTGTGAGCAACCTGCTGCAGTGTGAGGTGTCCCTGCCCATGGCAGGGGGTTGGAACTGGATGACCCTTCAGATCCTTTCCAACCCTGACAATTCTGTGATTCTATAATTGTATTGAATCTTGCTGAACACTACTGTGGTTTTCACTATTGCCCTGAATAGAATAGAATTAACCAGGCTGGAAAAGACCTTTGAGATCATCGAATCCAGCCTATCACCCAGCACCATCTGATCAACTAAACCATGGCACCAAGCACCCCATCCATGCTCTTCCTAAACACCTCCAGGGATGGTGACTCCACCACCCCCAGGGCAGCACATCCCAATGGCCAATCTCTCTTTCTGTGAAGAACTTCTTCCTAACATCGAGTAGATGTTCCACTCACTCCTCACAGCATCACTTGGATTTTCCTCACCCCTCTTCCCCATTTACCACCCATTCAGAGTGCAATTATCACATGTGCAGCTCAGATTACCCCTTCCATGGTGTAGGCTGCCTTTCTGTGGACAAGGGGCAATGGGCACAAACTGGAACCCAGGAGTTTCCACATAACTATGAAGAACTTTGTCCTTACTTTGAGGGGTGCAGAGCACTGGAGCAGGCTGCCCAGAGAGGTTACAGAGTCTCCATCTCTGGAGCTTTCAAACCTGCCTGGATGCGCTCCTGTGTGATCTGTTTTAGGTCTGTCTTCACAGTATCACAGTAACACTAAGGTTGGAAGAGACCTCAAAGATCATTGAGTCCAACCTGACACCACAGACCCCAGGACTAGACCATGGCACCAAGTGCCACATCCAGTCCCCTCTTGAACACCTCCAGGGACGGCGACTCCACCACCTCCCTGGGCAGCACATCCCAATGGCCAACAACTCTCTCTGGGAAGAACTTCCTCCTCACCTCCAGCCTAAACTTCCCCTGGCACAGCTTGAGACTGTGTCCTCTTGTTCTGGTGTTGGTTGCCAGAGAGAAGAGGCCAACCCCTCCTAGCTACAACCACCTTTCAGGTAGTTGTAGAGAGCAATGAGGTCACCCCTGAGCCTCCTCTTCTCCAGGCTAAGCAACCCCAGCTCCCTCAGCCTCTCCTCACAGGGCTGTGCTCAAGGCCTCTCCCCAGCCTTGTTGCCCTTCTCTGGACACGTTCAAGTGTCTCCATGTCCTTCCTAAACTGAGGGGCCCAGAACTGGACACAGGACTCAAGGTGTGGCCTAACCAGTGCTGAGCACAGGGCACAATAACCTCCCTGCTCCTGCTGGCCACACTCTTCGTAATGCAGGCCAGGATGTCATTGGCCTTCTTGGCCACCTGGGCACACTGCTGGCTCATGTTCAGGCAGCTGTCAATCAGCACCCCCAAGTCCCTCTCTGTTTGGCAGCTCTCAGCCACTCTGACCCCAGCCTGTAGCTCTGCCTGGGGTTGCTGTGGCCAAAGCACAGCACCTGGCACTTGGACTTGTTGAATGCCATCCTGTTGGACTCTGCCCATCTCTCCAGTCAGTCAAGGTCCCTCTGCAGAGCCTTTCTGTCTTCTAACTGACCAACATCTGCTCCCAGCTTGGTGTCATCTGCAAATCTGCTGATGACTGTGTCAATCCCCTCATCCAGATCGTCAATGAAGACATTAAAGAGGATGGGGCCCAGCACTGATCCCTGGGGCACACCACTGGTGCCTGGCTGCCAGCTGGCTGTGGCACCATCCACCACCACTCTCTGGGCTCAGCCCCCAGCCAGTTCCTAACCCAGCTCAGAGTGCTGCTGTCCAAGCCACGAGCTGACGGGGGCTGTGGCAGGGGGGCTGGAATCAAGCTCCAGTGGCCCTTCCAACCCCTACCATTCTGTGATGTGTTCCTGGCTGATTTATGGTAGGTGATCCTGCTCTGTCGGGAGGGGAGGGGGGGGGTGGACTCAATCTCCAAAGGTCCCTTCCAACCCCCACCATCCCAGGATTCTCTGACTTCCTCCTTCAGTCATCCTGCCAATCCTGCCAGCTTGGTCCCCACCTCCTGACAGCCTTCAGTCTTGGCTAATCTCACCAATTACACGAGACTTTGACCCTTGTATCTTCACTGCCCACTTTTCTGGCCCATTAACAAATGCATTATACACGGGTGCTAAACCAGCTGCTGCTCATCCTTCCTGCTAGCAGAGATGCAACAATTACTGCCTTACATGCAGGCTTCATTTCTGCTGAATCCCATTCCCAAAATGTAGATGTGTAGCTATTGTCCTGGAGAAAGTAGCTATTAATGTCTGGCAAACCAGAGATTAATGACTGCCCTACATGTGGAAATTGAGCCTCTAATTGGTTTCAGGTCCAATTCATATTTTGCACGGGCCCTGGTACAATGCAGCCCTGGATCATCTATGGGCTCTTTGCAAATGCAGAGAAATAGGTTCATAAACCCAAATGGGATGTAATCATTCCTTAAATTAAAACATTCTGGGGGCATGATGATTGGGAAGCTAAGATTGAGCCCCACTTCTGCTGAAAAGCTGTAATGAGAAATGCACTTCAATTAAAAGCCAGCTTTCAGAGGGTTGGGATTTAAGGACACTGGAAGAAAGGGCTTCAAAAGCATCTATGTGGGGGTGGGGGGAGGGAGGAGGGCTACATATATAGATAAACATAAACATAGATAAAACAATACACTGATGTGTGCTTTTCCAGCTTAACTGCCCTAGAGATTGACTCCTCTTTGGAAGATCCTATGTGAAATGAAAGCAGCACTTGGTAACATGTGGGGCATGAAATTGACCTTAGAGCAGGCTCCCAGGACCTGAAGGGGGCTACAGGAGAGCTGGGGAGGGACTTTTCACAAAGGGTTGTAGGGACAGGACCAGGGGCAATGGATTGAAGCTGGAAAAAGGGAGGCTTAGACTGGAGATTAGGAAGGAATTCTTTAGAGTGAGGGTGGTGAGAAAGTGGAGCAGGTTGCCCAGGGAGGTTGTGGATTCCTCCTGCCTGAAGGTGGGGCAAGGCCTTGAGCAACCTGGTCTAGTGGAAGGTGTCCCTGACCATGGCAGGGGACTGGAATGAGATGATCTTTAAGGTCCCTTTCAAACCCAAACCATTCCATGATTCCATGCCCAAATCCTGAATAAAATCCTCAACATTTCAGCTTCTCCCTCCTAAGTGAGATGAAACCTGTCCTGCTCATTCCTGAGCTAAGATATGAAACTGGTGGAACAAGCAGCATGAGATAAGGTTCAAGGCCAGGATGAGCAACCTGCTCTAGTGGAAGGCGTCCTTGCTAATGGAAAGGGGGGGTTGGAACTGGATGATCTTTAAGGTCCCTTCCAATCCAAACCACTCTATGAGACCCTGAGAAATTAGGGTGTGAACATCTGAGGGTTTCAACATCTCTGTGGGTGCCATGGACAGTGGCACTGAGTGCACCCTCAGCAACGTTGCTGATGACACCAAGCTGTGTGGTGCAGCAGACACGCTGGAGGAAGGGATCCATCCAGAGGGACCTGGACAGGCTGGAGAGGTGGGCACAAGCCAACCTCAGGAGCTTCAACAAGACCAAGGGCAGGGTCCTGCAGCCGGGTCGAGGCAACCCCAGGCACAAATCCAGGCTGGGCAGGGACTGGCTGGAGAGCAGCCCTGAGGAGAGAGACTTGGGGGTGCTGGGGGAGGAGAAGCTCAACAGGAGCTCTCAGTGTGCACTTGCAGCCCAGAAAGCCAATCAGAGCCTGGGCTGCAGCAGGAGAAGTGTGGCCAGCAGGTCAAGGGAGGGCATTCTCCCCCTCTGCTCAGCCCTGCTGAGACCCCACCTGGAGTACTGCCTCCAGTTCTGGAGCCCCTATTGCAAGAGGGATCTGGAGGTGCTGGAAGGTGTCCAGAGAAGGGCCACGAGGAGGAGCAGAGGGCTGGAGCACCTCTCCTGTGAGGACAGACTGAAGGAGTTGGGGCTGTTCAGGCTGGAGAAGAGAAGGCTCCCAGGTGACCTCATTGTGGCCTTCCAGTATCTGAAGGGGGCTACAGGAAGGCTGGGGAGGGACTGCTCAGGATCTCAGGTAGTGATAGGACTAGGGGGAATGGAATGAAGCTGGAAATAGGGAGATTGAGGCTGGAGGTGAGGAGGAAGTTCTTCCCCATGAGAGTGGTGAAGCCCTGGAATGGGTTGTCCAGGGAGGTGGTTGAGGCCCCGTCCCTGGAGGTGTTTAAGCCCAGGCTGGATGAGGCTCTGGCCAGCCTGATCTAGTGTGGGGTGTCCCTGCCCATGGCAGGGGGTTGGAACTAGCTGATCCTTGTGGTCCCTTCCAACCCTGACTGATCCTATGATTCTATGAAGGTATCAAACTTCCCAGCTCCAAACAAAACAGCACTGGAGCAGGCTGCCCAGGGAGGTTGTGGAGTCTCCATCTCTGGAGGGATTCAAAACTCACCTGGATGCATTCCTGTGTAATCTGGTGCAGGTGATCCTGCTCTGGCAAGGGGGTTGGACTGGATGATCTTTCAAGGTCTCTTTCAGCCCCTGAAATTCAGTGGCATTCTGTGTGTGAATAGATGTTTGAACACACATTTGAAGGCAGAAGAAGTCACAGAGTTAGCCATTGGGATGTGCTGCCCAGGGAGGTGGTGGAGGCACTGTCCCTGGAGGTGTTCAAAAAGGGACTGGACGTGGCACTTGGTGCCATGGTTTAGTAGTCACGAGGCCTTGGGTGACAGGTTGAACTTGATGATCTTTGAGATCTTTTCCAACCTTATTGATTCTATGATTCTATGAATGTTAGGGGCTGGAAGCGACCTTGAAAGCTCATCCAGTCCAACCCCCTGCCAGGGCAGGATCACGCAGGGCAGGTCACACAGGAACACATCCAGGTGGGGCTGAATGTCTCCAGAGAGGAAGAGAAGTGACTGACTAAGGATGGGCAGCCCAGCTGCTTATCTCCTGCCTGAGGGCTTTCAGGACTGGCTTACAACTGGACCAGGGCCATCTGGGGAAAAAATGGTTTCGGGTAGAGTGTGCAAACAGGCTGTATGACAAACCCAGTGCTGCACAGCTCAAAAAGCCCAGACACAAGGAGGCAGGCACCCAGCACTCAGGGCTGACTGGCAGCTGGCACACTCGATCCAGGAATCTGTTTTGAAAACTCTGTGATTGTTTTTCACTCAGCTTCAAACCCTTCCCCCTCTCAGGGAGAGGCAGAGCGGACACAACTCCTTGGTTTGAGAGAAGGGCTGGTTGAGTGTGGGCTTGGGATTTTTTTTTGCCTGGAAGATTGTTCCTCCTCTTCCTCACCAAAGCCCTGTTTTGTAAGCACAGAGCTAGTCACAAAGAGCATGAAACCCCTCAGAGTGTTTTGAGACATTAGAATCATGGAACAGTTTGGGTTGGAAGGGATTTTCAAAGCTCATCCAGTCCAGCCCCGCTGCAGATGATTAGAGTGTTGGAGCTCCTCTCCTATGAGGACAGACTGAGGGAGTTGGGGCTGTTCAGTCTGGAGAAGAGAAGGCTCCAAGGAGGCCTAATTGTGGCCTTCCAGGATCTGAAGGGGGCTACAAGAAAGCTGGGGAGGGACTTTTGAGGGTGTCAGGGAGGGATAGGACTGGAGGGGATGGAGCAAAACTAGAAATGGGGAGATTGAGATTGGATGTTAGGAAGGAAGAAGTTGTTCCCCATGAGGGTGGTGACAGCCTGGCAGAGGTTGCTCAGGGAGGTGGTGGAAGCCTCATCCTCCTGCCTGGAGGTGTTTGCAGCCAGGCTGGAGGTGGCTGTGAGCAACCTGCTGCAGTGTGAGGTGTCCCTGCCCATGGCAGGGGGTTGGAACTGGCTGAGCCTTGAGGTCCCTTCCAACCCTGACAATTCTATGCAGTCAGCAGGGACATCTGCAGGTTGCACCAAACAACCTGACCTGGAATGGTTCCAGGGATGGGGCATCTCCCATCTCTCTGGGCAGCCTGGGCCAGGCTCTCCTCACCCTCAGTGTCAAACATTTCTCCCTTCTCTCCAGTCTGAATCTCCCTCTTTTAGTTTCAAACCATCACCCCTTGTGCTGACACAACAGGCCCTGCTCAAAAGTCTGTCCCCAGCTTTCTGATCAGCTCCTTCTGTACCCCGTCAACACAGAGGCTGAAGGTGGTGAAGGACAAGAAGTGGAATAAAATCTTGCAGCACCTTATCAGCAATTCATCTGTTCTGGTAGGAACAGGAAGGTCTGAGCAGCCCTCCTGTGAACTTCTTTGACTTCAAATCACCAGTGCAAGGGTTTAGTCAACAGTAAAATAAGACAATTGAAACAGGGGGCAGCCTACAGGGGGCAGCCTGTCCCTGTGGAGCAAGAATCAGCTTCAGCTTCTTAGAGAGGTATCTTTCTGCCTCTGGCCCGGATTTGGCACATCTCCTGCCTGACTGCAGCCCTTTCTGATTACCAGCCTTTGAAAACTGTTCAACCTTCTCTTTGCTCTCTACAGCTACCTGAAGGGAGGTTGTAGCCAGGTGGGGGTTGGTCTCTTCTCCCAGGCAAGCAGCACCAGAACAAGAGGACACAGTCACAAGCTGTGCCAGGGGAGGTTTAGTCTGGATGTCAGGAAGAAATTCTTCCCAGCAAGAGAGATTGGCCATTGGAATGTGCTGCCCAGGGAGGTGGTGGAGTCACCATCCCTGGAGGTGTTTAGGAGGAGCCTGGATGAGGCACTTGCTGCCATGGTTTAGTTGATCAGATGGTGCTGGGTGATAGGTTGGACTCGATCTCTGAGGTCTATTCTAGTCTAGTCTAGTCCAGTCTAGTCTATTCTGTTTTACCCTTTCAGCATTTCTTTTTGTTGTTTTTTTGAGGGGGTTGGGTTTTGTTGTTGCTGTTTCTCCCTAAGGTCTGAGCAGTTTCAGTGGAGCCTTCAGATGTCTTAAACATTTGAACAGCCAGGACCTGCCGCCAGCAAGGGCCAAATACTACGCAGGGGAATTGCTTTCCTTCCGTGTATTTCCTGTGGTGTTAGAGTCCACAGAAGACCACAGACATGCTGCTGCTGCTGCTGCTTTGCATAATTCAGTATTCTCCTCCCCACATGCTTCCTGAGCAGAGATTTCAACACAGTCCAGATAAACACAAGAAACACATCTTTCTCGCGTCGAGCGGGATGTCTGCTTCGCACAGGGAAGGAGGAAAACAATCACCAAACCAGAAAACCAAACTGTCAAGGGTTGGGTCAAGACTCATAGAATTGTTAGGGTTGGAAGGGAGCTCAAGGCTCAGCCAGTTCCAACCCCCCTGCCACAGCCAGGGACACCTCACACTGCAGCAGGTTGCTCACAGCCACCTCCAGCCTGGCTGCAAACACCTCCAGGCATGAGGCTTCCACCACCTCCCTGGGCAACCTGTGCCAGGCTCTCACCACCCTCCTGGGGAACAACTTCTTCCTGACATCCAATCTCAATCTCCCCATTTCTAGGTTTGTTCCATTCCCCCCAGTCCTCCCTGACACCCTCAAAAGTCCCTCCCCAGCTTTCTTGTAGCCCCCTTCAGATCCTGGAAGGCCACAATTAGGCCTCCTTGGAGCTTTCTCTTCTCCAGACTGCACAACCCCAACTCTCTCAGTCTGTCCTCAGAGCAGAGCAGCTCCAGCCCTCTGCTCATTCTCGTGGCCCTTCTCTGGGCACCTTCCAGCCCCTCCAGATCCTTCCTGGAACAGAGGCTCCAGAGCTGGACACAGAGCTCCAGGTGTGGTCTCACCAGAGTGGAGCAGAGGGGGAGAATCCCCTCCTTGGCCCTGCTGGCTGTGCTTCTCTTGCTGCATCCCAGGGTGTGATTGGGTTTCTGGGCTGCAAGTGCTCACTGCTGGCTCCTGTTGAGCTTCTCCTCCACCAGCACCCCCAAGTCCTTTTCTTCAGGGCTGCTCTCAAGCCAGTCCCTGCCCAGACTACACCAGTGCTTGGGATTGCCCCGACCCAGATGCAGGACCTGGCATTTGGTCCATGCACAAACATACTTTTGGTTCTTTTATTCCCCTGTATTTACTTTGTCCTGTTTCCCCATCAGGCTTCAGCCCTTCCCATGGCAGCAGGCAGGACCTTTCTAATTGAAGAGGAAAGCATTTCACAGGAGGCTAGAAAATCTTGGCTGCAGATGCTTCTCTAGGGGGTGAAAAAAAAAACCCTCATTCTATTTTCTGAGGGTAGAACCAATGCAAAACAATATCCTGGACACCTGGTGTTGGGCAAGGCAGCTTTGGATTTTGAAATGATCCAACTGGGGAACAGAAGAAAGAAGTTTGCAAGCCCAGGTGCTTTCCCAGGGAAAAAGCCGTGCTAGGTCAACCAAGCATTCAGTGTGAGCAGCAGGTAAGGGATTTATGATGTCTGAATCATTTAGAATCATAGAATCAGTCAGGGTTGGAAGGGAGCACAAGGATCAGCTAGTTCCAACCCCTGCCATGGGCAGGGACACCCCACACTAGATCAGGCTGGCCAGAGCCTCATCCAGCCTGGTCCTAAACACCTCCAGGGACGGGGCCTCAACCACCTCCCTGCACAACCCATTCCAGGGCTTCACCACTCTGATGGGGAAGAACTTCCTCCTCCCCTCCAGCCTGAATCTCCCCACCTCCAGCTTCATTCCATTCCCCCTAGTCCTATCACTCCCTGAGAGCCTGAGCAGTCCCTCCCCAGCCTTCTTGTAGCCCCCTTCAGATCCTGGAAGGCCACAATGAGGTCACCTGGGAGCCTTCTCCTCTCCAGCCTGAACAGCCCCAACTCCTTCAGTCTGTCCTCACAGCAGAGCAGCTCCAGCCCTCTGCTCATCTTCGAGGCCCTGCTCTGGACACCTTCCAGCACCTCCAGATCCCTCTTGGAATAGGGGCTCCAGTTTAGGGGCTTGCAGTTTGGATCAGTGCTGTTTCCAGGCATAAAGTCAGATATGTAAAGGCAATGTATGTAAAGGCATCCAAAATGAAGCACTTCACATTTTCTTCCTTCCTCATATTTAGGTTGAAATTTCCCTCTTTCAACTGTCTATTAACAGATGTCTTTTTAATCTCATGTCTTCCTCCTTGATGAGACTGCTGCTGTCTCTATGGATGCTCTTAACCACCTCTGGAGAGCCTTCTGGAGAGCCCTTTGCTCAGTGTACCCAGTGAACATTCATAGAATTAACAAGGCTGGAAAAGACCTCAGAGATCATCAAGTCCAACCTCTCACCCAACACCTCCTGACAACTAAACCATGGCACCAAGTGCCACATCCAATCCCCTCTTGAACACCTCCAGGGATGGGGACTCCACCACCTCCCTGGGCAGCACATCCCAATGGCCAATCTCTCTTTCCAGGAAGAACTTCTTCCTAACCTCCAGCCTAAACTTCCCCTGGCACAGCTTGAGACTGTGTCCCCTTGTTCTGCTGCTGCTTGCCTGGGAGAAGAGACCAACCCCCACCTGGATACAACCTCCCTTCAGGTAGTTGGAGAGAGCAAGAAGGTCTCCCCTGAGCCTCCTCTTCTCCAGGCTAAGCAACCCCAGCTCCCTCAGCCTCTCCTCACAGGGCTGTGCTCCAGACCCCTCCCCAGCTTTCTTGTCCTTCTCTGGACACATTCCAGCAACTCAACATCTTTCCTAAACTGAGGGGCCCAGAACTGGACACAGGACTCAAGGTGTGACCTAACCAGTGCAGTGTACAGGGGCAGAATGACCTCCTTGATCCTGCTGGCCATGCTGTTCCTGATACAGGCCAGGATGCCATTGGCCCTGCCTCATCCAGGCTCTTCCTAAACACCCCCAGGGATGGTGACTCCACCACCTCCCTGGGCAGCACATTCCAATGGCCAATCTCTCTTGCTGGGAAGAATTGCTTCCTCACCTCCAGCCTAACCCTCCCCTGGCACAGCTTGAGACTGTGTCCTCTTGTTCTGGTGCTGCTTGCCTGGGAGAAGAGACCAACCCCCACCTGGCTACGACCTCCCTTCAGGTAGCTGTAGAGAGCAAAGAGAAGGTTGAACAGTTTTCAAAGGCTGGCAATCAGAAAGGGCTGCAGTCAGGCAGAAGATGTGCCAGTGTCTCCTTCTGGGAAGAACTTTGTCCTGACATCCAACCTAAGCCTCAGTCACTTCCCATAGCACAGGGGACGCAACCCCTGGGATGGGCGGCAGGGAGCTGTTTGCCAACCTACAGTGATGCTCTGAAGATCTGGCCAGGAAGCCAAGAAGAGCCCATATGCAATGAAAGGTGCAAGGAAGGCTTATGGAGGCAGCTGCTAAGATGTGTCACTGCCAGGATGCTAGGACTAAAAAAACAACAGTTGAGTGAGAAGTGCCATGTGGGCTCCGTGACCTTGCTGGGTTGGGGCCTCACTTCTCTATCTGCACCAGGAGGATCTGCAATGAGCTTCACACTGAGCTCTAGAGGAGGAGGAAATTTAGCATGCTCTGTACCCTCTCCTCTTCCTGCTCTTAAAAAGCAGGCAGCTGCCTAAATGAAACATCAAGAGGACTGCATTTTTCTTCTCTCTTGCTTTATTACTATTCTTCTACCCCACCCCCCCTCCCCACTTCCTCTCCTAGAAGATGGGTGATGGTTATGTTTCTCTCTCCTCTTTCATGAGATATTTGATAATTGCCTGCTTGCCAGCTGCTGCAAGCTCCCCAGGGAACGATGCACAGGAGCTGGAGGCACGATGGTCTCCACCAGGCCTCGTGAAGACTTGCTTAGGGGACAACTTTGTGAAGCCATTTTGAGTTGGTGCAGGGCTCACCCAAAGACTATCAGCCTACCAACGAGCCTACCTCATATCTTAGCCCATCATAGCAGATGACACCAAGCTGTGTGGCCTGGTTGGCATGTTGGAGGAAAGAGATGCATCCAGAGAGACTTGGACAGCCTGCAGTGCTGAACCCAAGCCAACCTCATGAAGTTCAGCAAGGCCAAGGGCAAGGTCCTGCACCTGAGTCAGGGCAATCCCAAGCACAAATCCAAGCTGGGCAAGGAATAGCCCAAGAGCAGACTGGAGGAGAAGGCCTTGGGGGTGTCAGCTGGTGACAAACTCCCCAGGAGCCAGCACTGGTCCCTGGCAGCCCAGAGCCAGCTGAGTGCTGAGCTGCAGCCAGAGCAGGGAGAGCAGCAGCACAGGGAGGGGATTCTGCCCCTCTGCTCTGACCCCACCTGCAGCACTGCCTCCAGTTCTGGTGCCCCGAGCACAAGAAGGACCTGGAAATGCTGGAGAGGATCCAGAGGAGGCCACAAAGATGATCAGAGGGCTGGAGACCCTCCCCTGTGGGGACAGACTGGGAGAGTTGGGGCTGTTCAGCCTGGAGAAGACAAGACTCTGGGGAGACCTTGGAGCAGCTTCCAGTACCTGAAGGCTACAGGAGAGCTGGGAAGGGACTTTTACAGGGGCTTGTAGTGACTTCTTTAGACTCAGAGTGGTGAGACACTGGACCAGGTTGCCCAGGGAGGTCATGGATGCTCCCTTCCGGGCAGTGTTCAAGGCCAGGTTGGATGAGGCCTTGAGCAACCTGGGCTGGTGGAAGTTGTCCCTGCCCACAGCAGGGAGTTGGAACTGGGTAATCTTTAAAGGTCCCTTCCAAACCACTCTATGAATAAGAGAGTTTCTGCTGAACATGATCAGTGGTGCAGAACCACTGGGGTGGGTGCCATGAGCAGAAAGGCGACCTCTGCCCTCCAGAGCAAGTTGGTTTGAGGCTCTAACTTCAACCTTAACTCCTGACACAATAACCTCCTATTTTTACAGCTGGGGAAATGGAGGAGATTTGGCCCCAGGTCAGCTGTGATAATGGAGGAGTTCTTGCCTCGAGGCACCTCATTCATCCCATCTCATCAGCCACTTAATCATCATTTAATCCAAGGATGCTCATTCATTCTGGGTTCTCAGAACCCTGCGGGGAGCCTTTCACGGTGCCATCCGAGATATTTAAAGCTGGGCTGGCAAGGACAGCTCAGAGGATGGCATCAATTGTCTGCATCAAGTTCCTTGACACTTACTTTGAAGAGCTTCTTTGCACCAGCAGAAGAAAAAAGGGGGAAAAAAACTAATAGAAGGGTGCTAAATGGCCCTTAGGCAGATGAAATGGCCAAGAGCAGCACATCCATTTGCTTAGATCAGCAGGGCCACCTCGCTTGGGATCCAAAGCATGAGGGAGAGAGAGAAATTAAATCTCTCTTGAAAAGTTCTCTCAGAATACAATACAATACAATACAGTACAATACAATACAATACAATACAATACACTACACCAGGTTGGAAGAGACCTTCAAGATCACCGCGTCCAACCCATCAACCAATCCAACCCACCCAACAACTAACCCATGGCACCAAGCACCCATCAAGTCTCCTCCTGAACACCTCCAATGAAGGTGACTCCACCACCTCCCTGGGCAGCACATTCCAATGGGCAATCACTCTCTCTGTATAGAACTTCTTCCTAACATCCAGCCTAAACCTGCCCCTGGCACAGCCTGAGACTGTGTCCTCTTGTTCTGGGGCTGGCTGCCTGGGAGAAGAGACCAACCTCTGCCTGGCTACAACCTCCCTTCAGGGAGTTGGAGAGAGCAATAAGGTCACCCCTCAGTCTCCTCTTCTCCAGGCTAAGCAACCCCAGCTCCCTCAGCCTCTCCTCATAAGGCTTGTGTTCCAAACCCCTCACCAGTTCTGTTGCCCTCCTCTGGACACGCTCCAGCAAGACAACCTCCTTCCTAAACTGAGGGGCCCAGAACTGGACATAGGACTCAAGGTGTGGCCTAAGCAGTGCAGTGTACAGGGGCAGAATGACCTCCCTGCTCCTGCTGGCCACACTGTTCCTGATGCAGGCCAGGATGCCATTGGCCCTCTTGGCTGCCTGGGCACACTGCAGGCTCATGTTCAGCCTATAATCAACCAGCACCCCCAGGTCCCTCACTGCCTGGCTGCTCTCCAGCCACACTGACCCCAGCCTGTAGCACTGCCTGGGGTTGCTGTGGCCAGTGTGCAACACCTGGCACTTGGATGTGTTCAATCTCCTGCCCTTGGCCTCTGCCCATCTGTCCAGCCTGTCCAGGTCCCTCTGCAAAGCCTCTCTGCCCTCCAGCAGATCAACTCCTGCCCCCAGCTTGGTGTCATCTGCACATTTACTGCTGATGGACTCAATGCCCTCATCCAGATCATCAATAAAGATGCTGAAGAGCATGGGGCCCAGCACTGATGCTTGGGGCACACCACTAGTGACTGGCTGCCAGCTGGCTGTGGCACAGAGACTGGTGGGGAGGCAGACACCCAAGAGGTTACATTCACATGTTTAAACAGCTCGGCCTGGTTGGGTCAGTGCCTGCTTAAGGACACAGACCGACGGCCACACAGGCTGGGGCTGATTTGTCCTGAAGCTTCTGGTGCCAACTAATCCGTATCAAATGAAGTAATTGTGGAGCACATTCATTAACACCCCAGCAGGGCCAGGGAGGTTGGAGCCAGGTGGGGGTTGACCTCTTCTCCTAGGAAACCAGCACCAGAACAAGAGGACACAGTCTCAAGCTGCGCCAAGGGAGGTTTAGGCTGGAGGTGAGGAAGAAATTCTTCCCAGCAAGAGAGATTGGCCATTGGGATGTGCTGCCCAGGGAGGTGGTGGAGCCACCATCCCTAGAGGTGTCCACAAAGAGACTGGATGGGGCTCTTGGTGCCATGGTTGAGTTGATCAGATGGTGTTGGGTGATAGGTTGGACTTGATGATCTCAAAAGTCTTTTCCAACTTGGTTTATTCTATTCTATCCTCTCTTCACTCTGTTGTCCAGTCTTTCATGTCCTGAGAGGCTCTGGCTTGGAAAGGACTTGTCTGCATAGCTTTGTGCTCATGACTGTCCTGTTTCAAGTGGTACCTGCTCTGCATGTTCTGCCAGAGGATATGCCCTATGAGGAGAGGCTGAGGGAGCTGGGGTTGCTTAGCCTGGAGAAGAGGAGGCTCAGGGGAGACCTTCTTGCTCTCTAGAACTACCTGAAGGGAGGTTGTAGCCAGGTGGGGGTTGGTCTCTTCTCCCAGGCAAGCAGCACCACCACTCTGTGATAAGAAGGAGCAAAGAGGCCAATCACAGGGGTCAGATTTATGAGAATAGGTTGAATAGTGGTAGAAAGATTGACACATGGAAAACATAGGAGTGCAGAGCACATCCACACAACACAGAGGGAAACATTTGACAGGTAGCCTGTGAGACAGAGGAATCATCCTAAATATTGTGGAGGTATCACAGAACCATAGAAAGCATCAGACTGGAAGGAACCCCCAAAGGTTGTCTTGTGCAACCTCCCTATAGTCAGAGACATCAACTAGAGCAAGTTGCTCACAGAATCACCAAGGTTGGAAGAGACCTCAAAGATCATCAAGTCACAGTCTGACTTTGAATGTCTCCAGGGATGAGGCCTCCACCACCTCCCTGGGCAGCCTGTGGCAGTGTTTCACTCTCCTCACAGTGAAGAACTTCCTCCTGATGTCTAACCTGAATTTCCCCTGCTCCAGTTTCAAACCACAGCTCCTCACCCTGTCACCACAGGCCTTCCCCAGCTTTCCTGTAGGCCCCTTCAGATATTGAAATGTTGCTCTAAGGTGTCCCTGGAGCTTTTTCTTGTCCAGGCTGAACAGCCCCAATGCTCTCATCCTGACCTTGGCGGTGCTCCAGCCCTTCATGGCCTCCTCTGGACCTGCTCCAGTAGGTCTATGTTCTTCTTGTGTATGGAGCAGGGCACAGCACAGCAGGTGAGATCTCCCAGAGCAGAGCAGAGGGGCAGGATCCCCTCTCTTCATCTCTGGCCACACTGCTTTTGATGCAGCCCAGGCCATTGCCCTTCTGGGCTGCAAGTGCCCATTGCTGCCTCATGTCCAGCATCCCATCCACCAACATCCCCAACACCCTCTCTGCAGGGCTGCTCTCAATCTCTTCATCCCCAGCCTGTATTGATATCAAGGATTGCCCCCAGTGGGGTTCAGGGCCTCACAGTTTGCCTTATTGAACCTCAAGAGATTCTCCTTAGCCCAGCCCAGGAGAAGCCTGCACCCCTAGGTTGCAACATCCATGCTGTTAAGGATCCTTTCAGACAGCAAGCTGGTCCATCAGCTATAACCAAAAGAGGAGTTTTAGAACCCAACAAGATCAGTCACAAAGCACTGGTGAAGTGGGAAGAAAAGAATCCCCTGGAGAAGAGAGGTTTGACGTTTCCAGACAGCCAGAGACAGCAGTGGTTTCTCTGCTGCACAGGAAATAACTGGGGACAGATTTGCCTTCATTGTGCCACAGGCACTGAGAAACAGAAGCAAGCCTGACAGACAGGACATGAGTTATGTTAGCCTACACCTGGGTTTGGAGCTTTTCCTCTCCTTTCACCTGCTAAAACCCCGTCATGAGATGTTCCTGGAAGTAGCTATTCACAGCCCGAAGAGCAAGCAGAAGATATTTACAACAAAAGATGACTGCAGCCATTTGTTAGCAGCTCCAGGAGGGTCAAAGGATGAGCTACAAAGTCAGCTTGCTGCTTGCAGACCTAAAAAGCAGCAGGGCAAACCACAGATCTGTCAGGGTTGGAAGGGACCTCAAGGCTCAGCCAGCTCCAACCCCCCTGCCATGGGCAGGGACACCTCACACTGCAGCAGGTTGCTCACAGCCACATCCAGCCTGGCTGCAAACACCTCCAGGCAGGAGGCTTCCACCACCTCCCTGGGCAGCCCGTGCCAGGCTCTCACCACCCTCATGGGGAACAACTTCTTCCTTACATCCAATCTCAGTCTCCCCATTTCTAGTTCTGCTCCATCCCCCCCAGTCCTATCCCTCCCTGACACCTTCAAATGTCCCTCCCCAGCGTTCTTGCAGCCCCCTTCAGATACTGGAAGGCCACAATTAGGTCTCCTCAGAGCCTTCTCTTCTCCAGACTGCACAGCCCCAACTCCCTCAGTCTGTCCTCATAGCACAGCAGCTCCAGCCCTCTGCTCATCCTCATGGCCCTTCTCTGGACACACTCCAGCACCTCCAGATCCTTCCTGTACTAGGAGCTCCAGACCTGCACGCAGTACTCCAGGTGGGGGTCTCACCAGAGAAATCCCACTGGTGTCCAGGACAAAGTCACCCAGAGATGTGCTCCAGCTTCGCTCCCAACCTCAAATAGTTCCACAAAACCAATTAAAAGGGCTGAAACCGTCTCATGCCCTGGAGTCTCTGTGTAACTTTGGTTCACAGTACCACAGAATCACCGAGGTTGGAAGAGACCTCAAAGATCATTGAGTCCAACCTGTCACCACAGACCTCACGACTAGCCCATGGCACCAAGTGCCACATCCAGTCCCCTCCTGAACACCTCCAGGGATGGTGACTCCACCACCTCCCTGGGCAGCACATTCCAATGACGAATGACTCTCCCAGTGAAGAACTTTCTCCTCACCTCCAGCCTAAACTTCCCCTGGCACAGCTTGAGACTGTGTCCTCTTGTTCTGCTGCTGCTTGCTAGAGAGAAGAGACCAAACCCTTCCTGGCTACAACCACCCTTGAGGTAGTTGTAGAGAGCAATGAGGTTGCCCCTGAGCCTCCTCTTCTCCAGGCTAAACAACCCCAGCTCCCTCAGCCTCTCCTCAGCTTGAAAGGGACAGTGTGAAGGCCTCGGTGGCACGAGGGTCTAGCAAGCCTCATTCAGAGGTACAAAAGGGATTCGTTTATGGGACAGCAATTACTTGCAGTAAAGGACATTAATTCGAAGTGAGGAGGGTTCAAGGGACTTCATCATTCATCCTGCCCCCCGTTTGCAGTGAGATCATTTCAAAGTGATGGATTCAGACTGACGCCAGCCTCGCTGGAACAGGACAGAGGATGTGCTCTCTGTCTCACGAGCACAAAGAGAGCCGTCAATTCTGAGTCAAGACCAAAAGAAAAAAGGCATTGCAAAGAGAGGAAAAAAAAAAAATATATATATATATATTTGAGCTGTCAACCTGACTCTCTTTATTGCTGAAGGAATAATTCAGCAGGGTGCCAGGAGCTCTGCAGACCCAACCGGCAGCTGTTGACAGGTCCCCAGCCGGCGACGCTGTGCCCTCCCACCTCTTGCCCGTGGGGCGTACAAGTGGCACACCTCTGCCCCAACCTTTCAGAACACAGAGTTAACCAGGTTGGAAAAGACCTTTGAGATCATCAAGTCCAACCTATCACCCTACACCATGGAATGGAATGGAATGGAATGGAATGGAATGGAATGGAATGGAATGGAATGGAATGGAATGGAATGGAATGGAATGGAATGGAATGGAATGGAATGGAATGGAATGGAATGGAACGTAACGGAACAACGACGGAACAGACACAGGACAGGACAGGACAGGACAGGACAGGACCAGCATAGACCAGAATAGACCAGACCAGGCCAGGCCAGACCAGACTAGACCAGAACAGACCAGAAGAGACTAGACCAGACCAGAAGAGACCAGAATAGACTAGACCAGACCAGACCAGAATAGACTAGACCAGACCAGACCAGAATAGACTAGACCAGACCAGAATAGACTAGACCAGACCAGACTAGACCAGACCAGAATAGACTAGACCAGAATAGACTAGACCAGACCAGACTAGAATAGACTAGACTAGAATAGACTAGACCAGACCAGACTATATTAGACCAGACCAGACTAGACCAGACTATATTAGACTAGACTAGACTAGACCAGACTATATTAGACTAGACCAGACTACATTAGACTAGACCAGACCAGAATAGATTAGACCAGAATAGACCAGACCAGGTTGGAAGGGACCTTCAAGATCATCATGTCCAACCCATCATCCAACACCACCTAATCAACTAAACCATGGCACCAAGCACCCTATCAAGTCTCCTCCTAAACACCTCCAGTGATGGTGACTTCACCACCTCCCTGGGCAGCACATTCCAAGGGCCAGTCTCTCTCTCTCTATGAAGAATTTCTTTCTAGCATCCAGTCTAAACCTCCCCTGGCACAGCTTGAGACTGTGTCCTCTTGTTCTGGTGCTGCTTGCCTGGGACCTCTGCCAGCAGCTGCACAAACCAAGCCAGTCCCAAGCTGGGAGTTCTGTTCTGAAATGCAGTCAAAAGATTTTGGGACTGCTCTGAAGCCCACTGAAGCTGGCAAAAAGACTGTCCAGGAACTACCACCTACAGCAAGCTGCTAAAATCTAAACACACAGCCTCTGCCTTTCCCTCTGGGCAAAGGAAAGACCCTTCCCAAAGATGCTGGTGACCAACCTGTTCAGGCACCAGGGGGCAAAGGGTCTCGGGCACCAGGGGGCAAAGGGTCTCAGGCACCAGGGGGCAAAGGGTCTCAGGCACCAGGGGGCAAAAGGGTCTCAGGCACCAGGGGGCAAAGGGTCTCAGGCACCAGGGGGCAAAGGGTCTCAGGCAGCACTACCACACAGAAGACTGCAGTAAAGCAGAACATGTGAGGAAACCTCTTTTGTACACAAGAGGAACATCCTTGAGCTGGGAAAAAGAAGGGTCCCTGGGAGCTCTCTCACCCTCCCATCACATTCTTTTCTCTGTGCAGAACTTGACACACCAAACATCCTCAGAGCTGTAGGTGCCAGCACGAGGCACCCAGAGCCCATGCTATAGGAACAGCAGCAGCACACAACTACAGAGCCCAAACCATTATCAAACCTTTGGAAGGGCTGAGTGAAATCATAAAGTCATAGAATGGTTTGGGTTGGAAGAGACCTTAAAGCTTATACAGTTCTAACCCCTTACCACAGGCAGGGACACCTCTTATTAGACCCCACTAGAGTAAAGGGAAGGAAGAATAAAACCTCTGCTTAGAGTTGTACCAGAGCTGTCAGTCACACAAATCAGCCCAAGTCAGCTGGGGTTTGCCTGTCCCCTCTGGAGCAAGAAGCATCCAAGCAGGAGCAGCTGTTTGCAGGATCACATGGCTAAGAATGTGTTTTCTCTCCCCCAAAAAACCCTCCTCCAAAATGGCTTTAGATTTGCTATTAAAACACAGAGAACATGATCCCACCTCGGCAAGAGCAGCAAGCTATTTAGTGCTAATGATTTCATTCCAAGAAAACTAGTCTGAGCAGACATTTAATGCTGCAGACAGCTCTCCCTCTGCCTGGTAAGGACTCCTGCTTCGAGCTAATGTAATTGGGACTTAATTTTATAGATACCCACAAAATGCAAATTGCAAGAGCAATAGTCTGGAGTCTTCATCCTTTATCCTCTCTGCATCCCAGTCTCCCCAGGTGCAAACTGAGAATGTCTGCTCACGGATTTCCCTTGTTTGTTTTGGTCCCCAAGCGTGGGGCCAAAGAACTTACCCCACACCAGGCTCCTCTCCTCCCATTAAAACAAGAATCATTTGGCAGCGAATGAATTAGAGAGATGCACTTCCACTGAGCTGTCATTTCCTGAAATGCTCTTCTTTGGGGTGCCTTTGACACCATCCCCCACAGCAAACTCCTGGCTAAGCTGTCAGCTCGTGGCTTGGACAGCAGCACTCTGAGCTGGGTTGGGAACTGGCTGGAGGGCTGAGCCCAGAGAGTGGTGGTGAATGGTGCCACAGCCAGCTGGCAGCCAGGCACCAGTGGTGTGCCCCAAGGATCAGTGCTGGGCCCCATCCTCTTTAATGTCTTCACTGATGATCTGGATGAGGGGATTGAGACAGTCATCAGCAGATTTGCAGATGACACCAAGTTGGGAGCAGATGTTGGTCAGTTAGAGGGCTGAAGGGCTCTGCAGAGGGACCTTGACCGGCTGGACAGATGGGCAGAGTCCAACAGGATGGCATTCAACAAATCCAAGTGCCAGGGGCTGCACTTTGGCCACAGCAACCCCAGGCAGAGCTACAGGCTGGGGACAGAGTGGCTGGAGAGCTGCCAAACAGAGAGGGACCTGGGGGTGCTGGTTGACAGCAGCCTGAACATGAGCCAGCAGTGTGCCCAGGTGGCCAAGAAGGCCAATGGCATCCTGGCCTGCATTAGGAATAGTGTGGCCAGCAGGAGCAGGGAGGTCATTGCGCCCTTGTACTCTGCACTGGTTAGGCCACACCTTGAGTCCTGTGTCCAGTTCTGGGCCCCTCAGTTTAAGAAGGACATGGAGACACTTGAAGGTGTCCAGAGAAGGGCAACAAGGCTGGGGAGGGGTCTGGAGCACAGCCCTGTGAGGAGAGGCTGAGGGAGCTGGGGTTGCTTAGCCTGCAGAAGAGGAGGCTCAGGGGAGACCTTCTTGCTCTCTACAACTCCCTGAAGGGTGGTTGTAGCCAGGAAGGGGTTGGCCTCTTCTCTCAGGCAAGCAGCACCAGAACAAGGGGACACAGTCTCAAGCTGTGCCAGGGGAAGTTTAGGCTGGAGGTGAGGAGAAAGTTCTTCACCGAGAGAGAGTCATTCGCCATTGGGATGTGCTGCCCAGGGAGGTGGTGGAGTCCCCATGCCTGGAGGTGTTTAGGAAGAGCCTGGATGGGGCATTTAATACCATGGTTTAATTGATCAGATGGTGCTGGGTGATAGGTTGGACCCGCTCTCAAAGGTCTTTTCCAACTTGGTTAACTCTATTCTATTTGTACTGAAGTATATCTGAACGAGACCGTTTCCAGTTGGGCCAGCTGAAAGGTAACTGGTTTCAAGAGCAGGGAAGAGATTTGATTCTAGGTTTCCAGGAGGCCTTCCTTGATTATTCCCTCCACAGCTGAAACAACCCTGCACGAACACCAGCTGCTTCTGCCAGCTTCACTGAGCACGAGAAACCCTCCCCAGCACACAGAGCCACCCTCTGCTTTGGATTGTTTCCTCCTTTGCTCCTGGAAGGAGTACACGATCTAGGCCAGCAGCTCCATCCACTTGCTCATCCTAAAAATAAACAGCATTTGTTCCTTGCCCCTTTTTGCTTCACAGGATCTCTAGATGTTAAATATTCAAGCAAGCCACATATAGCAAACTGATTCATCTCAATTATTCTTGGACACTTTCCTCCTCAAGCACACAATATACCAAGGAAAGAAAGAATGCCACCCAGGGCTGGGGTTTTCTCCCCCTCTGCAGTGCAGATGCATCACCAACACCTTCAGAAATCCCTTTTCACTAGCAGATGGCAAACAGAGCTAAACGATGGGATGAGTGAGCTTCAACCAGGCCAAATGCCAGGGCCTGCACTTGAGTCACAACAGCCCCAAGCAATGCTCCAGGCGTGGGGCAGTGTGGCTGAAAGCTGCCTGGCAGAAAGGCACCTGAGGGTGCTCATGGACAAGCAGCTAAAGAGGAGCCAGCAGCGTGCCCAGGTGGCCAAGAAAGCCAAAGGCCTCCTGGCTGGGATCAGCAATGATGTGTCCAGCAGGAGCAGGGAAGGGATTGTCCCCTGGGACTCAGCTCTGGTGAGGCCACACCTCGAGTGTTGTGTCCAGTTTGGGGCACCTCAATGCAAGAGAGATGTGGAGGTGCTGGAGCCAGAGCAGAGGAGGGCAAGGAAGCTGGGAAGGGCCTGGAGAAGAAATCTGATGGAGAACAACTGAAGGAGCTGGGGAGGGTTAGTGTGAAAAGGAGGAAGCTGAGGGGAGACCTCATTGCTGTCTACAGCTACCTGAAAGGAGGTTGTGGAGAGGCTGCTGCTGGTCTCTTCTCCCAGGTGATTAGTGACAGAACAAGAGGCAATGGCCCCAAGCTGCAGCAGGGTAAGTTTGGACTGGACAGTAGGAAAAATATTTCAGACAGTGATCAGGCACTGGAATGTGCTGCCCAGGGAGGTGGTTGAGCCACCAAGCCTGGATGTGTTTAAAGGGGGTTCGGATGTGGCGCTTGGGGCTATGGTTCAGGGGTGAACCTTGCAGAGTAGGGTTGGGGGTTGGACTTGGTGATCCTGAGGGTCTTTTCCTGCCTGAATTTTTCTGTGGTTCTGTGAGTGGTAGAAGGTTTCAGATGAGCATTCAGTACAAGCTGCATGAAGTGTCATCTTGGAGCTAAAAAGTCCATTGAGATGTTCTTTGCCACCCTCACCTACGGGATTTTTCCCCCCTCCCTACGCACCACGAGATGAGAAGCACACCAAGATAGCAGCAGACGCAGAGCCCTGCACTCCCACCTCTTCATTGTTGAGAGCTTTCTACTTTTAAGTGAAGTTTTCTAGGTGTCTGAGCATTCTTTAGGAACTGAATGCCAGGGCCTCCTCCTAAATCAAGAGGGATGAGTAAGAAAACTCCAGAAGCTCGCAGGGCCCCTTCCTAGATCAAGGAGCTTCATGAGAAGCCCTAGAAGTCACAGAATGTTAGGGGCTGGAAGGGGCCTCAAAAGCTCACCCAGACCAGCCCCCGTGCCAGAGCAGGGTCACCTAAAGCTGATCACACAGGAACACATCCAGGTATGTTTTGAATACCTCCAGAGAAGGAGACTCCACAACCCCCTGGACAGCCTGCTCCAGCATTTGAGAACCCTTGCATTGAAGAAGCTTCTTCTAATGTCCAACCTAAGCATCACAGAACTGGTTGGATTGGAAAAAACCTTCTAAGATCATCCAGTCCAACCATCAACCCAGCACCATCCTGGCCACTAAACCATATCCCACAGTGCCATGGCCACACATTTCTTGAGCACCTCCAGGGCTGGGGACTCCACCACCTCCCTGGGCAGCCTGTGCCAATCCCTGACCCCTCTTGCCGCAAAGAAAGTTTTCTCAGTCTCCAACCTGAACCTCCCCTGGCACAATTTCAGGCTACTTCTGCTCACTCTATCACCTGATGCTAGGGAGAAGAGACCAACCCCCCACCCCCCCTCACTGCAACCTCCTTTTAGCCTCTCCTTCTCCAAACTAAACAACCCCACTTCCCTCAGCTGTTCCTCACCAGATCTGCTCTCTAGAGGCTTCATCGGCTCTGTTCTCTAGAGCTTTCACCAGCTCTGTTGCCCTTCCCTGGACACTCTAGATTGAAAGGGAATGAGCCCCCACACAGGACAAAGGAGCCTATTGCTGATCCCACAATCTTCCTTTCAAGGCACGAAGTGAAAACTTATGGTTACTCTTATCTTTCATATTTCTGTACCTCCCTTTCCTCCCCAAAAGAAAAAACGTCCCAGTCCACCTCACAGGGCTGCTGTGGAAGTCAATCAATGTGTGAAGCACTCGTCCTGTAGCAATGAGGTCCATGAAAAGTGACCTGGAAGGAAAGGAAAGGCTCCCCATCTCCAGCCCGTGGCTGGAGCAGTGAGCTGTAAGCAAGACCCCAGGCTGTGCACCAAGCAACAAAGATGGCAAAGGAGATGAGCACAGCCCCTTCTGCAGCTTCAAACAAAGCTGGAACCCAGCAGAGAGGCATGGAGGTGATCAAAGGCCAGCATGGAGCAGACACAGTGCCAGACACCTCGACACTTCCCTGCTTCCTGCTAATTCCTCACTGTGCAGAAAATGGTTTTGGAATACCAGCTTGGCTTTGCGACAGGACAAAGCAGCCTGGAGGTGGACCAGGTGCCTGGCGGGTTGTCTCTGCTCCTAAGAGGATCCCCACAGAGCAATTTTGGTGCTCCCTCCTCATAGTATCAGTCAGGGTTGGAAGGGACCACAAGGATCAGCTAGTTCCAACCCCACTGCCATGGGCAGGGACACCCCACACTAGATCAGCCTGGCCAGAGCCTCGTCCAGCCTGGGCTTAAACACCTCCAGGGACGGAGCCTCAACCACCTCCCTGCACAACCCATTCCAGGGCTTCACCACTCTCATGGGGAAGAACTTCCTCCTCACCTCCAGCCTCAATCTCCCCACCTCCAGCTTCATTCCATTCCCCCTAGTCCTATCACTACCTGAGATCCTGAGCAGTCCCTCCCCAGCCTTCCTGTAGCCCCCTTCAGATCCTGGAAGGCCACAATGAGGTCACCTCAGAGCCTTCTCTTCTCCAGACTGAACAGCCCCAACTCCTTCAGTCTGTCCTCACAGGAGAGGTGCTCCAGCCCTCTGCTCCTCCTCGTGGCCCTTCTCTGGACACCTTCCAGCACCTCCAGATCCCTCTTGGAATAGGGGCTCCAGAGCTGGAGGCAGTACTCCAGGTGGGGTCTCAGCAGAGCTGAGCAGAGGGGGAGAATCCCCTCCCTTGCCCTGCTGGCCACACTTCTCCTGCTGCAGCCCAGGAGCTGATTGGCTTTCCGGGCTGCAAGTGCACCCTGAGAGCTCCTGTTGAGCTTCTCCTCCCCCAGCACCCCCAAGTCTCTCTCCTCAGGGCTGCTCTCCAGCCAGTCCCTGCCCAGCCTGGACTTGTGCCTGGTATTGCCTCCCCACTCATGGCACAGGTGCAGCCAGGATGAGGCAGAGCAGAAGCCTTTCTCCCTGCCACCCCCAGGAGCAAAGCACTGAAAGCAAACAGAGCTGGACACCACCCACCACACGTCTGCTGCGCACAGAGGCTGTAAAAGGTTCCAGGGGCAGGTATGGTACAGAGACACAAGTTAATATTTGACAGTGAGGAGGTCATCTGCACCCTGCAGCACAGCCTGCACCATCCCATGGGCACCCAGGCTGATGTTCACCCACTTGGTGCACTCCATCATGGCCATCTCATGCCCTTCACTGAGGGGCACAAGCAATGGCTTCCATCAGGGCAGGATGGAGCAGGGTGACTCAGGGCAGCCCAGCTCCCCAGGTGATGCAGACCCACAGGACATCAAAACCAAGGGCCACAGCTTTGGTGTGCAACCATAAATTAGCCTAAGCAGGTTGAAGTCTAGCTTCTGGAGGCTGGCTCCTCACTCTGCAACAGCAAGCACAGAGCAAATAGGAAGATTCAGAGTCAACACGGAATGGTGGGGTTTGGGAGGGACCTCTGGAGATAATCCAGTCTGACAGATACAACCAGGTCAGGCAGCACAGGAGTGTGATGGCCAGGTAGGTTTGGAATCTCTCCAGAGAAAGTGATTCCACAGCTTCTCTGGGCAGGCTGCTCCAGGGCTCCAGCATCCTCAAAGTTTCTCCTTAAGTTCAAGTAAAACCTCCTGGGTTCCTGGTCATACCCATTGCCCCTTGTCCTATCACAGGACACCACTGAAGAGAGTCTGGCCCCATCCTCATGGCCTCCACCTTTAGCTATTGATTAGCAGTGATAAGATCCCCTCCCAGGCTGCTCTTCTCCAGGCTAAACAGCCCAAGGTCCCTTCACCATCCTTGTGGCCCATTTCAGCAGGCTAAAGCTTGAAAGCTGCTCTGACTGGCTGCTGTCCCCCACATCCACCCAGGAACTGAGTTATCACAGCAGCATGAGAGATGCTTTCAGATGGATAATTCCTTATTGAGTTGTAGAGGATCACAGGATGTCAGGGGTTGGAAGGGACCCAAGAGATCATCGAGTCCAACCCCTGCCAGAGCAGGAGTATAGAATCCAGCTCAGGTCACACAGGAACACATCCAGATGGAGCCTGAAAGTCTCTAGAGAAGGAGACTCCACAACCTCTCTGGGCAGCTTGTCCCAGCGCTCTGTGACCCTCTCAGTGAAGAAGTTCCTCCTTGTGTTGAGGTGGAACCTCCTGTGCTGCAGCTTACAGCCATTGCTCCTTGGCCTATCCCAGGGAGCAAGTGAGCAGAGCCTGGCCCCTGCCTCCTGACCCCCAGCCCTCAGATATTGATAAACATTGATTAAATCCTCTCTAATTCTTCTCTTCTTCAGACTAACCAGCCCCAGGTCCCTCAGTCTCTCCTCACCAGGCAGTGCTCCAGGCCCCTAATCATCCTGGTAGCCCTCTGCTGGACCCTCTCCAGCAGATCCCTGTCCCTCTTGAGCTGGGGAGCCCAGAACTGAATTGCACAATCTCCCACCCCCAGATTCAGGTCAACCACAGCACAGCAGTAACCCAAGCCAAGTATCCCAAAACCTTTCCTTGAAGGGAACAGGGAGGGGAGAAAGCCAACATGTTTTGTATGCCAACATTGGTCAGGTGAAAGCTTCAGAACTTGGTCTTTTCCACATGGGAGGATGTTAGGTTTTAACTTCCCAAAATAAAACTGAAGATATTGAGAGCATTGAAAGCACCCCCAAAAGATTCTTACACCAGATTAGACAGAACATTTCTTCCCCCACCTGCAGCACTGTGGCCACCTCTGGAGCCTCCCCAGCAGAAAGGCAACATAGAACTGCTAGGGCGGGTCCAGAGGAGGCCACAAAGGTGATCAAAAGGATGGAGAACCTCCCCTGTGGGGACAGGCTGAGAGAGTTGGGATTGATCAGCCTGCAGAAGGTCCCAGGGAGACCTTAGAGCAGCCTTCCAGCACCTGAAGAGGGCTACAAGAAAGCTGGGGAGAGACTTTTGGCTTGCAGTGACAGGAGAAGGAGAAATGGATTGAAGCTGGAAGAGAGGAGATTTAGACTGGAGATCAGAAAAATTCTTTCCTGTGAGCGTGGTGAGAGACTGGGACAGGTTGCCCAAGGAGGCCATGGATGCCCCACCACAGGACCATAGAAGCAATAAGGTTGGAAAAGACCTCAGAGATCATCAAGTCCAACCTGTCTCCCAACACCTCCTGACAACTAAACCATGGCACCAAGTGCCACATCCAATCCCTTCGTGAACACCTCCAGGGACGGGGACTCCACCACCTCCCTGGGCAGCACATCCCAATGGCAAATCTCTCTTGCTGGGAAGAATTTCTTCCTAACATCCAGCCTAAACCTCCCCTGGCACAGCTTGAGACTGTGTCCTCTTGTTCTGCTGCTGCTTGCCTGGGAGAAGAGACCAACCCCCACCTGGCTACAACCTCCCTTCAAGGAGGTGCAGAGAGCAATGAGGTCTCCCCTGAGCCTCCTCTTCTCCAGGCTAAGTAACCCCAGCTCCCTCAGCCTCTCCTGAACTGAGGAGCCCAGAACTGGACACAGGACTCATGGTGTGGCCTTATCAGTGCTGAGCACAGGGCAGAATGACTTCCCTGCTCCTGCTGGCCACACTGTTCCTGATGCAGGCCAGGATGCCATTGGCTTTCTTGGCCACCTGGGCACACTGCAGGCTCATGTTCAGCTGCTGTCAATCAGCATCCCCAGGTCCCTCTCTGCCTGGCTGCTCTCAGCCACCCTGTCCCCAGCCTGTAGCTCTGCCTGGGGTTGTTGTGGCCACAGTGCAGCACCTGGCACTTGGACTTGTTGAATGCCATCCCGTTGGACTCTGCCCATGATGTTCAGTGCCCAGATTGGATGGGGCTTTGAGCAACCTGATCTAGTGGGAGGTGTCCCTGCCCATGGCAAGGAGAGTTGAACAGGATAATCTTTAAAGTCCCTTCCAACCCAAACCACTCGATGCTTTTACCCAATCGCTTTGCCTTTCAAATCTGCTTTCCATCAGCACCTCGGGTCTGTCAATACCTGTGCATGGCAGAAAACCACTGCCTCGGTTTATTTCATGGTAGGGTTTTTCCCCACCACCACCACCTCCCCCAAAGCTACAAGCAAGTCAATTCATTTGTACAGCCAAAGCAGTTGCTCCACAGACATTTCCATACCTATCAGACAGCTAAATTTACTTAATTATGGGGGGGAGAAGGCAGCAACAGCAAGAAAGGCTGCACCTGGCAGCAGCCAACCCTCTCTGCTCGCTTCAGGAGCGGCCCCCAAGCCCCCTGAATAGTCTCTGCATTCTTTCATTCACCTGCTCCACGCTGGAACAGGATGTCAGCTCTCAGCTTGTACATTTTGTCCCCATCTTCCAGCTACAGCTGAAGAAACACAACCAGGCTGAAAAGGAGAAAGCTGGAAGCTTTAATTACTTCTCTCCCTGTTCGAGAGGCAGCTCCCCTGTATAGGCTGGGTTCCTGGAACCACAGCCCAGTGCCAGGCAGAGAATGAACAGCAAGAGACAGGCTTAAAAAAAAAAATAGAAATGAAATAATAAAGTAGCCTCTCTCCCAGATATTTGCCTGAACCTTCTCCTGTTTCCAGGAACACTCTGCTGGGAGGCTGGCTGGCCCTGGCCCCAAGCAACGCCCTTTCCGTCTCCCTGCTGGCGTGCCTACACCCAGACCCAGCTCATGGATTTAGTGATCCTCCTCACACCAGCCAGCCTCGAGGCCGGATGAGGTGGGAAGTGGCAAGAGGTGGGCTCCGTGCTGCTGAGAATCTGCTCTCATCACAGCAGAAGAGGCTCCCCGGCAGGCACAGGCTGAGGCTCTGCTCCACGCGCTGCAGGAGAGGCTGCCTCACGCCCCAGCCCCAGCCGCTCCCGCTGGAGCCTCACGAGAGGGACAGCACTCATCCGGCCCCGAGGTGCGAAAGCAAAGCCTGAAGGTTTCACTAATGATTTCCATCCAGTCACCTTCCCAGGGTCTGCAGCGTCTCCGGCCCGCTGAGCCCCAGCCCAGCCGCAGGCTGCACCAGGCGGCTGGCAGCGGGGCCGAGGCAGGGAGGCAGCCTGGGGAGCTCACGTGTCGTCTCAGACTTCAGCCCCGAGAGCTGAAGGGTGACAACACACCCACGGAAGCCCTTGGGCAGGAGGCAGCTCTGCTGAAGGGTACCAGGTCAGCAGTTTTCTACCTGTCGCCCTACGTCAATGCTTCAGCACCGGCAAGAGAGAGCTCTTCCCAGCTGCACCTTGGCAGTCCTTCAGCCAAGGCACATAGCAGCATCCACGTGGGTCCTCAGCCCATTCCTCCCCGTGCTTGAGAGGTTTTATTGGCTGCTTTTGTTTTGCTGAAGTCCCTCATTCCTAAAAAGGAAAGCAGACCTAAGTATGACCCAGGGCTTGCTGGTGAAGATGAGGACCTGGGCTCCACATGGCAGCAGTGTGACAAATGGCAGCTCACAGCTCTGCATTAAGTAAGATTTGAGAGGATGGTGAACTGCAAACTAGGAATTAGAGGTGAAGACACTGTCCAGTGCAGGCAGGATGGGAACAGCATTCTCTGACCATTAGGGCAATGAAGATGGTGAAGGGTCTGGAGAAGAGGTCTGGTGAGGAACAGCTAAGGGACCTGGGGGTGTTCAGCCTGAAGAGGCTGAGGGAGAGCTTCTGGCTCTCTACAACTCCCTGAAAAGAGGCTGGAGCCAGGTGGGGGTCGGTCTCTACTCACAAGTGACAGGACAAGAGGAAATGGCCACAAGCTGCACCAGAGGGATGTTTAAAGTTGGACTTCAGAAGAAACTTCTTCACTGAAAGGGTTCTCAAAGACTGGCACAGGCTGCCCAGGGAGGTGGCTGAACCCCCATGTCTGGAGGTGATGAAAAGAGGCAGAGAAGTGGTGCTGAGGAACGTGGTTTAGCCCTAGCCTTGGCAGAGTTAGAGAATGGTCGGAGTGGGTGACCTTAAAAGGTCTCTTCCAACCAAAACAACTTTATGATTATGATTTCAGACAGCCACACAAGCTCCCTTACTTAGGATGCTCCAATGCTTTTGCCTCAACACTCTTAAACACATGGGCAGTGCTGTTATTTCCCAGGTGGGGCCAAGTGAAGCAGCTTCTAGTGGCCATCACACAGCAAAGCTGATCTCCAGTGGTCCAGTTCTGGGGCCCTTGGTTTAGGAAGGACATCGAGACACTTGAAGGTGTCCAGAGAAGGGCAACGAGGTTGGGGAGAGGCCTTGAGCACAGCCCTGTGAGGAGAGGCTGAGGGAGCTGGGGTTGCTTAGCCTGGAGAAGAGGAGGCTCAGGGGAGACCTCATTGCCCTCTACAACTACCTGAAAGGTGGTTGTAGCCAGGAAGGGGTTTGTCTCTTCTCTCTAGCACCAGAACAAGAGGACACGGTCTCAAGCTGCACCAGGGGAAGTTTAGGCTGGAGGTGAGGAGGAAGTTCTTCACGGAGAGAGTCATTTGTCATTGGGATGTGCTGCCCAGGGAGGTGGTGGAGTCACCATCCCTGGAGGTGTTCAAGAGGGGACTGGATGTGGCAGTTGGTGCCATGGTCTAGTCATGAGGTCTGTGGTGACAGGTTGGACTCGATCTTCGAGGTCTCTTCCAACCTTGGTGATACTGTGATCTCCACTCACCCAGGCTGGTGCCCAGCCGCTGGGTGGGTTTGGGCCCAGACCATGGACCGTTTGCCACATGACCTCAGAAGCTCATGGACATACTACAACGCCAGCAGCAGGGAACACCACAGACCTCTAAGGCGGCAGATATCTGCTGTGCAGAGTTGGCTGCCCAAGGCCTTCAAAAGCTACCAGAGCTGACAGTGATGCTGGGGTGATTTCGGGCAAGGAGCCCAACAGCATGGTTGGGGCAGCACAGGGCAAGGGGATTACTCCCTCCTGAGCCCAGTGACAACAGGTTTACACCACGGTGCACAGCATCTCCCCTCTGTTCCTGAACAGCTTGGGCAGCTTCCACAGAGCTAATAACGAAGATCAGGCTCGGCCCGTCCGTGTGCCTGGGAGGATGAAGCAGAGCAAATGCCTGCAGTGCCAAGGGCCCTGTTTTGCAAAGTCACTTCTCCTGCTCCCATCCCTGTTTGAGAACGTCTCCAGCAGAGCCCCATTACTGTAATTGATTTCTAATGGCATTCTCCAAGAAATGATGTGAAGATTTTAACAGCCGATTAGGTGGAAATTAAACCTCACCCAAACCTCCCTGCCTAGGAACTCGGGTTTCCAAAGATGCAAGGGGAGGGCTACCCAGCTCCTGTTAATGGGCAAGGAGGTAGAGCAGGGACCTGAAGGGCCACAAGGATGAGCAGAGGCCTGGAGCACCTCTCCTGTGAGCGAGGACAGGGTGAGAAAGTTTTGGTTGTTCAGTTTGGAGAAGAGACTGTTCAAAGGAGGCCTTATTGTGGCCTTCCAGGATCTGAAGGGGGCTACAGGAAAGCTAGGGAGGGACTTTAGAGGGTGTCAGGGAGTGATAGGACTGGGGACAATGATACAGACCTAGAAATGGGTAGGTTCAGATTGAATGTCAGGAAGAAGTTCTTCCCCATGAGGGTGGTGAGAGCCTGTCACAGGTTGCCCAGGAAGGTGGTGGAAGCCTCATCCTTGGGAGAGTTTGCAGCCAGGCTGGAGGTGGCTGTGAGCAACCTGCTGCAGTGTGAGGTGTCCCTGGCCATGGCAAGGGCGTTGGAACTGGCTGATCCTTGAGGTCTCTTCCAGCCCTGACAATTCTATGATACTAACTCCCCATACTCCATCCTACGTGACACTGATCCCACCACTGCTATTCCACCCCACGTAGCCTTGATCCCATCACCGCTAGAGACCAGAGGGTTGCAGTTATAAGGAAAGGTTTTCTCAGCCTTGCCACACAAGCAAGACCAGAGGGAAGCCCTAGAATGAGCAGAAGAGCTGGAGGTATTCCAGGGTTTGGGGGAAAAGAAAGAAAACCCATGCCCTGCTTGCTTTTGTTCTATGGGCTCCTTCATACCAAGCAGACATTGGCTGACTTCTCAGATCAGGCCTTGGAAACCCAAACAGCTGAACCTGGCAAGTGGTTCCAGTCAATGGCCTCAGCAATGCTTGTGCTGCAGTAAACCCTCCCAGCCTCCAGCCTCCTCCTGTGGACAGAGAAACCAGGCAAGGATTTCCAACATCTCCCTCTTACTCACTCCCTGAATGCACCAAAGGCTACCCATGGCCCAAGCAATTCAAAACCAGGACATTATAAGAGAGAGTTCTTCCCAGAGAGAGTTGTTGGCCATTGGGATGTGCTGCCCAGGGAGGTGGTGGAGTCCCCATCCCTGGAGGTGTTCAAGAGGGGATTGGATGTGGCACTTGGTGCCATGGTTGAGTTGTCAGGAGGTGTTGGGTGACAGGTTGGACTTGATGATCTTTGAGGTCTTTTCCAACCTTATTGATTCTATGATTATCCTGAAGGACTGACCTGGCCATGGGTGACATTCTGCTCTCTATCCAGTCCCTTCTGGTCCAGCAAAAGTGGAGCCATCCCTTTTGGTTTGGGGTTTTGGGGTGGGGAGGGGGGTGGAGTTCAACAAATCAGTGACAAGACTTCTGGACATTTTGCCTCCAAGCATGTCACCTCCCCCAAAGGTCCAATCCTTCCTCAGGTTCCCATCTGACAGACACCCACAGTTGCAATCCCCCCTGTGTGGCACGCCAGCCTCTTAACACATTCCCGTGGGACACGAAGGCTGAGCTCCATGCAAGGTTCTCCCACTCACTGTGAGTGAGCATCTGCATTTCTAGAAGATTATGCTGTTACCATCTATTTTACTTCTGATTCAAATTCTCCTCACTTGATTTCAACATTCTTTTTTACGTGGTTCCTGGTTCCTCCCCCCCCTTCTTCTTTCTCCAGACTTATTTTTGCTTCTTTTCGAGGCATTTTAAACTCTCTTCTCACCGCTCTCAGCCTGCCTTTTATCCACTAGCACTGGACAAATCTGGGGGCCACCATCATCTTCAGTTTTCATGAAGGAGGAAATCATAGGCTGGCTTCAATTGGAAGGGGCCCTAGAGATCATAGAATCAGCAAGGTTGGAAGAGACCTCAAAGATCAGCAAGCCCAACCTGTCACTCAACACCTCCTGACTACTAAACCATGGCTCCAAGTGCCACATCCAATCCCCTCTTGAACACCTCCAGGGATGGGGACTCCACCACCTCCCTGGGCAGCACATCCCAATGGCCAATTATTCTGTCTTGCTGGGAAGAACTTTCTCCTCACCTCCAGCCCAAACTTTCCCTGGCACAGCTTGAGACTGTGTCCTCTTGTTCTGGTGCTGCTTGCCTGGGAGAAGAGACCAACCCCCACCTGGCTACAACCTCCCTGCAGGGAGTTGGAGAGAGCAAGAAGGTCTCCCCTGAGCCTCCTCTTCTCCAGGCTAAGCAACCCCAGCTCCCTCAGCCTCTCCTCACAGGGCTGTGCTCCAGACCCCTCCCCAGCCTCCTTGCCCTTCTCTGGACATGTTCAAGTCTCTCAATGTCCTTCTTAAATTGAGGAGCCCAGAACTGGACCCAGGACTCAAGGTGTGGCCTAATCAGTGCATTGCTTGTGCCAGAACAAATTTGAAACAGCTCTTACAGACAGAACTAAGGTTTAGAAAATGAGGATTGAAGGAGGCCTTGGGTGCCCCAGGCCCTGACTCATGGTGAAACCACAGCTCAGAAACTTTGTGCTGCCTTTCCTAAGCTAGAGTCCAGGTGGCCAACAGCCCTAGAACAGAATCACAGAGTGTTAGAGGTTGGAAGGGATTTGCAGAGATCATTGAGCCCAACCTTCCTGCCAAAAGCAGGATCACCCAGGGTGGTCTGCACAGGAATGCACCAGGCAGGATTTGAAAGTCTCCAAGGTGGTTAGGTGTGGCCTAACCAGTGCTGAGCACAGGGCACAATGACTTCCCTGCTCCTGCTGGCCACACTCTTCCTAGTGCAGGCCAGGACGCCATTTGCCTTCTTAGCCACCTGGGCACACTGCTGGCTCGTGTTCATCCAGCTGTCAATCATCTACTCCACTCTCTCTGCATTGGCAGGGACACCTTCCACCAGCCCAGGTTGCTCAAGGCCTCATCCAACCTGGCCTTGAGCACTTCCAGGGAGGAAGCATCCACAGCCACCCTGGGCAGCCTATTCCAGAGTCTCCCCACCCTCATACTGAAGAGCTTCTTCCTACAATCCAGTCTAAACCTACTCTCCCTCAGCTTAAAACCATTCCCCCTTGTCCTATTGTTGGACACCCTGATGAAAAGTCCCTCTCCAGCCTTCCTGTAGGATCCCATCAGGTATTGGAAGGCAGCACTAAGGCCTCTTCAGAGTCTTCTTCAGGCTGAACACCCCCAGCTCCCTCAGCCTGTCCTCACAGCAGAGGTGCTCCAGCCCTTGGATCATTTTTGTGGATGCAAGAGAAATGCAAAGGCTCATGAGGGGTCATGAGTACAAGCCCTGTGAGGAGAGACTAAGGGATTACTTAGCCTGGAGAAGAGGAGGCTCAGGGGAGACCTTCTTGCTCTCTCCAACTCCCTGAAGGGAGGTTGTAGCCAGGTGGGGGTTGGTCTCTTCTCCCAGGCAAGCAGCACCAGAACAAGAGGACACAGTCTCAAGCTGTGCCAGGGGAGATTTAGGCTGGAGGTGAGGAGAAAGTTCTTCCCAGAAAGAAGCCCATTGGGATGTGCTGCCCAGGGAGGTGGTGGAGTCACCATCCCTGGAGGTGTTCAAGAAGGGATTGGATGTGGCACTTGGAGCCATGGTTTAGTTGGTTAGTTGGTGTTGGGTGCCAGGTTGGGCTTGATGACCTCTGAGGTCTTTTCCAACTGTATTGATTCTATGATTTATGATGAAAAAATTGTTTTCAGTAGCCAGTGAGATGGGCAAAGAATCACAGGACACCCAAAAATCCTACTCCATTATCCAGACTGCCCGGCAAGAGAACTGCAAGCACTATCCTTGATCTCTCAGGTACAGCACTATCTGCTGCTATAGTCTCATGTTCTCTCATACCTCCCAATTAAAGGAAGGAAATTGGATCATGCTGAGCTCCCTTTGTTCTTTTCACCTCTTGTGAAAGTCAAGGGTTAGCATCATTTTATACCTGTTATAATTAGCTTTAATGTTGTAACCTGGGGCCGGGGGGGGGGGGGAGCCCTGCAGTGTGTTTTTAACCACAGACTGCAGTGAATCATGGAGTACTCTTCCCCTTCCCCCAACTGGAAGCCAAGTTTTGTCTTTCCAAATGTCCTTAAACATTGCACCTAACCCTTTTAAGTTCTTTATTTAACTACACAACAAGCTCAGGGTTCACCCTGCCAGTCCAGGCTAGGCCATCAGTTTGATCACAGAACTTCAGGAGTTTCATGGAATCAGAATGGCCTGGCTGAAAAAATGACCCTTAGGGTCATTGAGTCCAACCATAACCCAACAGCTCCCCCTGCACAAGTGTTAGACCATGTCCCTAAGCACCTCATCCAAATGTCTTCTGAACATCTCCAGGGATGGTGACTCCACCACTGCCTGGTGATCCTCTCAGTGATGACATTCTCCCTTAATATCCAAGCTAAGCCTCCCCTGGTGCAACTTGAGGCCATTTGTCATGCTTCTGCTCAGGAAGTGGCTACACAAAGCTTGCATTTGGCAGCAGAAGAGAGGAAAGGTAACATTCCAGCCCATGTCTCAGGGTAGAGATGATCTGCATGGATCAGTGAGGAGGATGTTATCAGCTAAATGGGTTTGGACTGATACAGGATCACTCCCATGGAGCACATGGCTATGAGCTTTCAAAAAGAGTGGGATTAAAAAGGCACATCAGGAGTGCTGGACCTCAGTCTTTGTCCTGCAGCCAGGATACAGGGGTTTGCAGCTTTATCAAGCCAAGACTTGAAGCTTTCATCTCAGCTTCCCCCTAGACCTACTTCTGGTGACCATCAAGAGAGGTGCTACCCATTCACTACCCAATGGGCCAGCCAAACCCACGGGCTTCTTACACAGCTCTTGGCTGCTACCCTTCACCCAGCACCCCAGGCCAGGAAAACAGCAGAGATTTGTCTTTGGCATTGGGCAGGAGGTTTGTTAACACTCCTACCCAGCAGGAGAGTTCTGGTGCCTGACTCCTAGCAGCTGGATGTTTTCAGGTCTGACTGAAACCTCATTTAGGACAGGGCCCCCCTCTGAGAAGATAATTTCACCTGCCAGAACCTTCCTCCACGTACCAAATCTTGCAAAGGTCGGAGAGCACAGCTGAGGACAGCTCTCTTCCCCCACAGCGAGGTCAAGGTAATGTTCCACCATAAAGAGAGCAGCAACCCCTCTGCAGCACCTGGCCTGATGGTTCCAGCCCTCACTGCTGCACAAAACCAGGGCACCTTCCTCAGAGTGGCAACCTCATCAGTAGAAACCACCTCGGAGTCATTTTCCATGAGGGACAATTTCCAAACCCAGGTCTTCCCTGAAGCTCGGGCTTGCAGGCTTTGAGGGCACACAGCACAGCAGTGGAGTGCTGAAGTTTCTCTCCAAGCTGCAGCACAGGCTCACAAGACCATGACTGAGCTTTAAACCAGAGGTGAGGCGATGGAACACCACTGCTCCTATTGGTAGCAGTTCATGTAGGAAAAGACCAAGTGCAGCCTGGCCATCCAATACAATACAATATACAACACAATACACCAGGTTGGAAGAGACCTTCAAGATCACCGCGTCCAACCCTTCAACCAATCCAACCCACCCAACAACTAACCCATGGCACCAAGCACCCATCAAGTCTCCTCCTGAACACCTCCAGGGATGGTGACTCCACCACCTCCCGGGCAGCCCATTCCAATGGGCAATCACTCTCTCCGTGTAGAACGTCTTCCTAACATCCAGCCTAAACCTGCCCTGGCGCAGCCTGAGGCTGTGTCCTCTTGTTCTGGTGCTGGCTGCCTGGGAGAAGAGGCCAACCTCTGCCTGGCTACAACCTCCCTGCAGGGAGTTGGAGAGAGCAAGAAGGTCACCCCTCAGTCTCCTCTTCTCCAGGCTAAGCAACCCCAGCTCCCTCAGCCTCTCCTCATAGGGCTGTGTTCCAAACCCCTCACCAGCTTTGTTGCCCTCCTCTGGACACCTTACAGCAAGACAACCTCCTTCCTAAACTGAGGGCCCAGAACTGGACACAGGACTCAAGGTGTGGCCTAACCAGTGCAGTGTACAGGGGCAGAATCACCTCCCTGCTCCTGCTGGCCACACTGCTCCTAATGCAGGCCAGGATGCCATTGGCCTTCTTGGCTGCCTGGGCACACTGCAGGCTCATGTTCAGCCTACCATCAACCAGCACCCCCATGTCCCTCTCTGCCTGGCCACTCTCCGGCCACTCTCCAGCCACTCTGACCCCAGCCTGTAGCACTGCCTGGGGTTGCTGTGGCCAATGTGCAGCACCTGGCACTTGGATGTGTTCAATCTCCTGCCCTTTGGCCTCTGCCCATCTGTCCAGCCTGTCCAGGTCCCTCTGCAAAGCCTCTCTGCCCTCCAGCAGATCAACTGCTGCCCCCAGCTTGGTGTCATCTGCAGAGCTGTGTTTGCTGGGTCCTGCTGTAACAAGGCTGCATTGCTGCTCCAGAGTCCTGCTCTCCAGCGTGATCCAGAAGAAATTACAAGATCAAGAGAAAGACAATTATGAAACAGCCTCTTCTCATCTCCACCTAACTTACTTCAGGGAGCACCACGGACAGGGCCCAATCATCCTCCTCCAGAAACCCATTTCCCCCCCTCCCCCCCATGAATCTGCAGATGATCTCCAGGCTCCTTTGGTCTCAAGACCAAAGCCAAGACCACTTCAGCTGAAGCAAGTCCTTGTGATGAGTTCCATGAGTTAATTACATTTCCATGAGCAAAGAAGTTCTAAAACTTCCAGGCTCTTTCCTGATGCTTTCAGAACCCTGTCAAAAATAGATAGAGGAAGCCAAGTTTCCCTCTTTCTCCTTTATCTGCCTCACCCGCTGGAGACTTTCCCTCTTAACTCTCTCACCCTTTTCATTTCTCCTTAAATAGACATTTCTTCAACCTTTTAATCATTTTCACAGCCTTCCTCCTAAGCTCCCATGCCCAAACTTTATTCCAGGCTGCTGGTTCAGGATGTTTGAGGTGGGGGAACTAAGCCAAATGACAGTTCAATCCTTCAGACTTGCCCTTTTTTTTTCCTTCCCCCCCCCTTCTTTCTATTTTTAACTGGAAAACAAGCCAAGAGCTCCAATTTAACTTCTTAGCCCTCTTTGAAACAGAACCAAGCTAGATCCAACCAAGTATTTCTGATTTACAGTTTAGCTTGAGAGCTTTCCAGAACGAGGACATTCAGTAGCTGAATGAGTTTTCATCTCCTCTAAGCAGCTCTTTTGTGTCCTTCACTCCTTTCCCTCTCCATCCCCCTCTCCATGGGCCATCAACATGCTCCTAAACCCTTGGTCTAACCCTGGGTGCTTCCTGCTTGGCAGATCCCTGCAGGGAGCTTTTGCACATATAAAGACACAAAGGCAAGGAATCTTTTTTCACCTCTCTCCAGAAGCATCCCCAAGGAGCAACCTTCACCACAGCTCCAGAGACTCATGGTCTGGTGTGACAAGCTGGGAGTAGCCCTCTCTCTTTGAGAGCCCAGCATACAACTTCTATTCCCAGGGAAGCACAGCACCACTCCAGTCTGTACTTCTCATCTTTCTCTTGCTTAAATCTTACACAGCCCAACAGGAGCTGATTTGGACTGAGCCAACAGCCAAACCCATTCCTGGCTGAAGCCTGGGGCTTAAATTCAGGGCTGACCTGATCTTCCTGCTTCAAAGGAATGGTTTTGAGGGTCCACAGCTGATCAAAGACTCACCTACACACATACACACAGCCCTCTGCAGCCAGCCCTTGAAACCAACACATCTTTTCCAGCACTGACAGCAATAATCAGAGGATTTGGGGGAGGAAAAGACCTCTAAGACAGAGCCCAGCCTTCAACCCAGCACCACCATGGCCACTAAACCATGTCCTCAGGTGCCGTGGCCCACACATTGCTTGAACACCTCCAGGGATGGGGACTCCACCACCTCCCTGGGCAGCCTGTTCCAATCCCTGACCACTCTTGCAGAGGGCTGTGTGTATGTGTAGGTGAGTCTCTTGATCAGCTGTGGACCCTCAAAACCATTCCTTTGAAGCAGGAAGATCAGGTCAGCCCTGAATTTAAGCCCCAGGCTTCAGCCAGGAATGGGTTTGGCTGTTGGCTCAGTCCAAATCAGCTCCTGTTGGGCTGTGTAAGATTTAAGCAAGAGAAAGATGAGAAGTACAGACTGGAGTAGTTGCTGTGCTTCCTGGGATAGAAGTTGTATGCTGGAGTAAGAGAGAACTACTCCAGCTGAGACCATGAGTCTCTCTGGGAGGCTGATGCTCTGGAAGAGGTGAAAAGATTCCCTACTGCTAGTAATCTTTATATGTGCAAAAGGGAAGTTGGAAATCTTGTGATTTTCCAGTTAAAAATAGAAGAGGAGAGAGGAAAAAAAGGAGCAGAGTCTGGAGAGTTGAACATGTCGTTTGGCCCTAGTTCCCCCCACCTCAAGCATCTAACCGGGCAGCCTGGACATAAAGTTTGGACAGGAAATGCTAGGAGGAGATATGTGAAAAATGTTAAAAGGTTGGAAAATGTCTATTTAAGGAGAAATGTAAAGGGCGAGAGAAGTTAGAGGGAAAGTCTCTCAGTTGGCAGAATAAAGGAAGAGGAAGCCTGAGCTTCCTCTATCTATTTTTTGACAGGGGGTCACCAAGCATCAGGAAAGAAGCCTGGAGTTTTAGCACTCTCTTGCTGCATGGGAAATGTAGTGCCAACTCATGGAACTCATCTCAAGGGCTGCTTCAGCAGAGTGGTGTAGACTGGGGGTGGAGATCAAGGGAGCTACAATTCATCTGCAGGTTCAGTGGGAGGAGAGAATGGAGTTTCTCGGAGGATGATTGGGCCCTGTCCGTGGTAGCTCCCGCGAAGTAAGTTAGGTGGAGATGAGAGAGGACTGCACTTCATGGTTGTAATACTTTCTCTTGATCTTGTGGTTTCTTTCTGGATCCCGCGCTGGAGAAGCAGGACTCTGGAGCAACAATGCAGCCTTGTTTTGCCTTAAACACAGCTCTGCAGATGACACCAAACAGGGCCTGTTTGGATTGATACTGCTGGAGAGCTTTAGAGGGACCTGGGCAGGCCTGGGACAGGTGGGCAGGGCCAAGGGCAAGGAGGGTGCAGACACATCCAAGTGCCAGGTGCTGCACGTTGTGCAGCGGCCAGGCAGTTGCACAGTGCTGGGAGTCAGGGTGAGCCGGAGTGGCTTGGGCAGAAGGCATGGGGGTGCTGGTTGATGGTAGGCTGAGACATGAAAGCCTGCGGTGTACCCAGGCAGCAAGAGGAGCCTGTGTAGAAATCTGGCCGGTGCAGGAGCAGTGTGGCCAAGCAGGGACAGGGGAAGGTGATCTGCCCTAAAGCTACACTGCAGGTGGATTAGGCCCAGCTTGAGTCCCTGTGTCCCGGTTCTAGGACCCCTCAGTTTAGGAGGAGAGATTTGTCTTGCTGTAAGGTGATCCAGCAGTGAGATGGTTTAGAGTCACAGCCCTCTCGAGGAGAGTGCTGCTGGGGTTCGTAGCCACTGGAGAGAGGAGTTCTGAGGGTGTTCTTGCTCTCTCCAACTCCCTGCAGGGAAGGATTTGTAGCCAGGCAGGAGTTGGCCTCTGCTCCCAGGCCAGCATCAGCGCCCGCCGAATAAGAGACACTGGCCTCGGAATAGCGCCAGAATTTGGATGTTGGGAGGCGTTCTACGGAGAGAGTGATTGCCCATTGGAATAGGCGCGGGAGGTGGTGGGTCACCGTCCCTGGAGGTAGTTCAGGAGGAGATTTGTGGCGGTAGCTATGAGTACCATGGAATTACAGTTGTTGGGTGGGTTGGACTGGTTGAGAAGGAGTTGGACAGCCGGGTGATCTTGGAGATATCTTCCAACCTGAGTAGTATTGTGATATGTGTATTGTATTGGATAGCCAGGCTACGCAGTCTTTTCCTTCATGGCGCTGCTACCAGTAGGAGGCAGTGGTGCTTCCATCGCACTCACCTCAGTTTAGGCTCAGTCATGGTGCTGTGAGTGCCTGTGCTGCGAGCTGGCTGAGACACTCATCACTGCTGTTGCTGTGTGCCTCCCTCAAAGCCTGCAAGCCGGGTTCAGGGACATTTGGCCCTCGTGGAAACCGACTCCGGAGTGGTCTCCTGATGGGTGCCCCTCTGAGGAGGTGCCCTGGCCTGCAGCACTTTGTGAGAGGCTGGAACCATCAGGCCAGGTGATCTGCTTGAGGGAGGTGCTGCTCTCTTTAGCAGTGGGACAGTACCTTGACTTCTGTGCGAGAGCTGCCTCAGCTGTGGCTCTCCGAGCCTTTGCTGGAGCTGAGTGCGTGGAGGAGGTTCTGGCAGAGTGAAGTAAATGCGGTCTCCAGGAGAGACCTGTCTAGATGAACCAGTCAGACAAGGCCTCCATTGCTGCCGATCAGGCGCCCAGATTGTCTCCTGCTGGGTAGGAGATGTTAGCAAGCCTCCTGCCCAATGCCAAGGTGAATCTCTACTACTTTCTGGCCTGGGGTGCAGGTGGTGGAGAGTAGCAGCCAAGAGCATCTGTAAGAAACTTCCGGTGGGTTTAACTGGCCGAAGCCACTGAGGCAGTGGAAATGGAGTAGCACCTCTCTTGATGGTCACCAGAAGTAGATACAGGAGCTGGATGAAAAGCTTCGAAGTCTTGGCTTGATCAGCTTCACAAGCCCTGTATCCTGGCCTTGGGACAGGACTGGGTCCAAATCATGACAATGCGCAATCCACTCTTTGAAAGCTCCTGTAGTAGTGGCTCCATGGGGCGATGTATGAGTCCAAAACCCAGCTAGCGAGTGGCATCACCACTGCTGACCCATGCAGATGTCATGCCCTCTAGCCTGAGACATGGGCTGGGCTGGTTACGCGCCACCTCTCTGCAGCTGAAGCTATGACTAAATGGCCCGCTAGAGGCCAAATCTCAAAGTCACCAGGGAGGCCAGCTGCGTGGATGCTAGGGAGTGAATGTCATGAGTCTGGAACGTGGTGAGTCACCAGGCTCGTGGTGCCCAGAAGACAGATGAGGCCTTGAATGGTGCTACTTAGTGCAGAAAGCTGTGGAGGTCGAACACTGATGCAGCGAGGTCATTTTTCCAGCCGAGGCCATTCTGATTCCATGAAAACTCCTGAAGTTCTGTGAGCAAAGCCTGGCTGAGCCTGGGCTGAACCTGAGCTTATTGTGTAGTTAAATAAAGAACCAAAGAGTTGGGAGTGCAATGTCTAGAGACACTTGGAAGACAAAACTTGGCTTTCCGATTGGGAAGAGGAGGGGTACTCCGGATGATTCACTGCAGTCTGTGGTTCTGCTGCAGAAGCCCCGGCCCCGGCCCCCAGGCTGCAACATTAAGAAGCTGGGTATAACTTGGGTACAAAAAATGATAGCTAACCCTTGACTTTCACAAGAGGTGAAGGAGGAGCTGGCATGATCCTGTTCCAGAGCTCTCAGCTCCAATTGGGAGGGCATGAGAGGAGGCAATGAGACTACTGAAAGCAGCGAGATGAGTGCTTGTACCTGAGAGATCCAAGGATGAAGTGCTTTGCAGTTCTCTTGCCGGCGTTCTGGGCTGTGGAGCAGGATTTTTGGAGTGTCCTGTGATTCTTTGCCCATCTCACTGGCTACTGAAAGCAATTTTCATCATAAATCATAGAAGTCCAATACAGCCGGGAAAGGACCTCAGGAGGTCATCAAGCCCCAACCTGGCGCCCAGCCCAGCTAGCCAACTTCGGCCATGAGACTCAAGTGCCCGTCCAAATCCCCTTCTTGGCTCACCTCCAGGGATGGTGAGCATCCACCACCTCCCTGGGCAGCACATCCCAATGGGCTTCTTTCTGGGAAGAACTTCGCCTCACCTCCAGCCTACATCTCCCCTGGCAACAGCTTTGGGACTGTGTCTCTCTTGTTCTATTAACAGTATGTTGCAACTTTTGCCTGGGAGAAGAGGACCAGGCCCACCTGGCCTGCAACCTCGCCTTGGGAACAGTGAAGGCAGAGGTGTCTTCCCTAGAGCCTCCATCTTACTCCAGGCTACCGTGTCCTTAGTCTCTCTCTCATGGGACCTTGTACTCATGACCCCTCATGAGCCTTTCGCATTCTCTGCATCCCACAGGGCTGGGCCCCTCTGCTGTGGCAGCTGAGGAGCTGGGGAGTGTTCAGCCTGAAGAGACTTTCTGAAGGGCCTTGGTGCTGCACTGCCTATACCTGATGGGATCCCTACAGGAGGCGGAGAGGACTTTCATCAGGGTAGTCCAACAATAGGACAGGAGATGGTCTTAAGCTGAGGGAGAGCAAGGTTTAGACTGGATTGTATGGAAGAAGCTCTTCAGCATATGAGGGTGGGGGGGTCTGGAAATAGGTACTTGCGCGGGTGGCTGTGGCTGTGGATGCTTCCTCCCTGGAAGTGCTCAAGGCCGGGGTTGGATGAGGCCTTGAGCAGCACTGGGCTTGGTGGAGAGGTGTCCCTGCCGATGCAGAGAGAGTGGAGCTGGATGACTAGCTGGATGGGCACCTGTAGAACAGGAGGAGTGCGCCCAGGCTACACTAAGAGGCAAATGGCGTGTGGCCTGCTAGGGCAGGAATGTCATTGATGCAAGCACAGGGTGTGCTGCAATGGCAGCCTGCTTAGGCCACACCTAGCCTCGGGGCACTTTCACGTCCTGCCTCGGTGCATTCCTGTGCAGACCGCCTGGGTGATCCTGCTTTGGCAGGAAGGTTGAGGCTCAATGATCTCTGCAAATCCCTTCCAGCCTCCTAGCACTCTGTGATTCTGTTCTAGGGAGCTGTTGGCTCTGGCGTAGGAGAGGCAGCGAGTTTCTGAGCTGTGGTTTCACCATGAGCAGGCCTAGGCACCCAAGGCCTCCTTCATGGCTCTGACCACTTCCTGGCCCGTAGTTCTGTGCCCAGTGAAGAGCTGTTTCAAACTGATGCTCTGCGCACAAGCAATGCACTGATTAGAGCCCGCACCTTGAGTCCTGGGTCCAGTTCTGGGCTCCTCCAGATTTAAGAAGGACATTGAGGCAGACTTGAACATCCAGAGAAGGGCAAGGAGGCTGGGGAGGGTCTGGAGCACAGCCCTGTGAGGAGAGGCTGAGGGAGCTGGGGTTGCTTAGCCTGGAGAGAGGAGGCTCAGGGGGAGACCTTCTTGCTCTCTCCAACTCCCTGCAGGAGGTTGTAGCAGGTGGGGGTTGGTCTCTTCTCCCAGGCAAGCAGCACCAGAACAACAGGACACAGTCTCAAGCAATGCCCGAGCTTGGGCTGGAAGGTGAGGAGAAGTTCTTCAAGACAAATAAGTGGCCCATTGGGATGTGCTGCCCAGGAGGGGTGGTGGAGTCCCCATCCCTGGAGGTGTTCAAGAGGTTGAATTGGATGGCACTTGGAGCCATGGTTTAGTAGTCAGGAGGTGTTGAGTGACAGGTTGGGCTGCTGATCTTTGAGGTCTCTTCCAACCTTGCTGATTCTATGATCTCTAGGGCCTTCATTGAAACCAGCTATGATTTCCTCCTTCATGCAAGCTGAGATGATGGTGGCCCAAATTTATCAGTGCTCAATGAATAAAAAAAAGGAGCAGACAGGGAAAGAGGTGGAAATACACAGAAAAACTAAAAATAAGTCTGGAAGGAGAGAACCGAGGCCAGAATGTTGAGAAGTAAGTGAGAGTCAGAAGTAAAATAGATGGTAACAACGCAATCTTCTAGAAATCTTTTATGACTCATTCAAATCGCCCCCGCGGGAAATGTTAGAGCTGGCGTGCTACAGGGGATTTACAACACAATGAACTGTCTATCAGATGAAATTCTGAAGAAAATTGGACAGCAGGGAGTGACATGCTTGGGGCAAAATGTCAAAAAATGCTCATTTGTTGACCTCCACCCCCCCTCCCCACCCCCAAAGCCCCAAACTAGGGATGGCTCCACTTTGCTGGACCAGAAGGGACTGGATAGAGCAGAATGTCACCCATGGCCAGGTCAGTCCTTCAGGATAATCATAGAATCAATAAGGTTGGAAAAGACCTCAAAGATCATCAAGTCCAACCTGTCACCCAACACCTCCTGACAGCTCAACCATGGCACCAGGAGTGCCACATCCAATCCCTCTTGACACCTCCGGGATGGGGACTCCACCACCTCCTGGGCAACTCCCATTATTGACTTCTGCTGGGAAGAACTCTCTCTTATAATGTCCTGGATTTTAATTGCTTGGGCCATGGGTAGCCTTTGGTCACATTCAGGGAGGTGGTAGGAGATCCTTGCTGGTTTCTCTGTCCCAGAGAGAGGCTGGAGGCTGGGATACTGGCACAAGCGTTGCTGAGACCATGACTGGAACCACTGCCAGGCATTCAGCTGTTTGGGGTTTCCAAGGCTGTTCTCTTTTTGGTATGAAGGGCCCATGGGGCACAAAAGCAAGCAGGGCATGGGGTTATCTTTCTTTTCCCCCAAACCCTGGAATTTTGTCAGCTCTTCTGCTTTTTCGATTCTAGGGCTTCCTAGCTGTGTGGCAAGGCTGAAAACCTTTCCTTGCAGCCCTCTGGTCCTCCCAAGCGACGATGGATGAGACACGTGGGGTGGAATAGCAGTGGTGGGATCAGTGTCACGTAGAATGGGTATGAGAGTTAGTATCATAAATTGTCAGGGCTGGAAGGACCTCAGAGATCAGCCAGTTCTAACGCCCCCATATGGCCAGGGACACCTCACTGCAACAGGGTGCCGGCATGGCCACACACCCTCATGAGCTACTGACATTCAATCTGAACCTGCATTTCTAGGTCATCATTGTCCTATCCTCCCTGACACCCTCCTAAAGTCCCTCCTAGCTTTCTGTAGCCTCCGAGATCTGGAAGACCACAATAAGACTTGAACAGTCTCTTCTCCAAACTGAACAGAGCTCTCTCACCCTGTCCTCGCTGCAAGGGAGATTGCTCCAGGCCTCTGCTTTCATCCTTGTGACCCTTCAGTCCTAGCTCCTCCTTGTACATTAGCAGAATTATCTTCCCAAACCCGAGTTCTAGGCAGAAAGCGGAGTGAACAATTTCCACTAATCGGCTGTTAAAATCTTCACATCTAAGCTGGAGAATGCCGTGCATCAGTTACAGTAATGGGAGCTCTGGGACGATCAGGCGAGGATGGGAGCAGGAAAATGACTTTTGCAAAACAGGAGCGCAACACTGCAGGCATGACTGCTCTGCTTCATCCTCCCAGGCACAGGCGAGAGCCAGGCCCTATTTCTTCGTTGTGCTCTGTGGAAGCTGCTTGTTCAGGGTTTGGGGGAATGCTGGCCACCGTGATGGCGATCACTGAGCTCAGGTATCCCGGGCCTTGTGGTGCTGCCCCAACCATGCTGTTAGGCTCACTTTAGGTTCTGTCACTCTCAGCCCTTGTCCAAAGTCCCTCCCCAGCTCTCCTGGAGCCCCTTCAGGTACTGGAAGGCTGCTCTGAGGTCTCCCTGGAGCCTTCTCTTCTCCAGGCTGAATAGCTCCAACCCTCTCAGCCTGTCCCCACAGGGGAGGCTCTCCAGACCTCCTGGGGACCTGGATCAAGGTGTTTCTTTTCTGCAGGAGTCTTCCCAGGCCTCCTCCACAGGCATGAGCAAAATCCCTGCCCAAGTGTGGAGCAGTGGGGAGCAGCTGAGCTGTCAGCAGGAGATTCCATTTGCTCCCAAACAAGTCTCCACTGCATCCAGGGAAATCTCCAAGGTCGCTCTCTGCTTCTCAGTGCAAGCTGACTCCCTCCCCTCGGCATGTTGTTGCTGCTCCTGCTGTCTAGATCTGTTTTCTCACAGGCTGTCTGGGGCAGCAGCTTCTTTCCCTTCAGGAATTTTTAGGGAGGCCGTTTCCAAGGGCCGTGTGGGGGCGGCCAGTCTCTGCTGGCTGGGCGCCTATCTAGAGGAAAGGCTGCTGCAGGTATGGCCCCGCAGCAGAGCCCTGCTAATCCAGCTGCCTCTGCTGCCTAATGACTTTCTCAGGGTATTTTTAGCCACATGTAAACTTCAGGAAGAGCTTTTCAGCAGCCGAGCACACTGTGGCCTTTGTGCAGGCTTCTGGGAGCGGGGAGGTGGGCTCGGCGCGGCCGCCGGGGCTTGCCCAGCCCTTTCCCCTCACCCTGTGTCTCCGGGCGGCTCAGGAGCGCTGCAGCCTGCTGCGTGGGGCTGTCGGAGACCCCTGAGCCGTGCTGAACTCCTGCTGACCTGCCCTTGCCTGTGTGCAGTCTACAGCTTGGTTTGGCAGAGAGCTTGTGGTTCAGGAGCAGCTGAGAGAGCAGCTTTCAGCAGGGGCTGCTCCTCCCGGGCATCGGCACATTCAGAGGAGACTCGCCTCCGCCTGCTCCAGCAGCCCTCTGTGGCACAGTCAACTTGCAAGTGAAAGAAGCACATTAGGTGGCCTGGGTCTTTCCTTGGAAGCTCTCAGGGCTGGAGGAACAGGGGCCAAGAGTGGCTTCCCATGGGCTTTGTGACCCCTTGCTGCTTGGGGATGCTGGAGCTGCGCCACAGATGCAGCTGGGCAGGCAGAACGGCTCTGCATTCCGTGCACGATGCTGCATCTCCCCTGCTGGCATCTGGGATCTGTCCAAGGCTGCGTGTGGCTTGCAGGGACATAGGGTGCCATGCCGTCCTGCCCTCGTGCAGGATGGGTGAGCACTGCAAGTGTTCCTCACAGGGAGCTGAGGTGGGTTTTGTTGTTGTTTTCCATGCACAAGGTGCCTGGGTGTTGGTCACGCTGCAAGCCCTGCCCATGCTCACGGGGTGGCAGGGACCAGGGAGATGGCAGGGACCAGGGAGATGGCAGGGACAAGGGAGATGGCAGGGTTTGCCAGTAGAATAGAATAGAATAGAATAGAATAGAATAGAATAGAATAGAATAGAATAGAATAGAATAGAATAGAATAGAATTACCAAGGTTGGAAGAGACCTTGAAGATCATCGAGTCCAACCTGTAACCACAAACCTCACAATCTAGACCATGGCACCAAGTGCCACATCCAGTCCCCTCTGAACGCCTCCAGGGATGGTGACTCCACCACCTCCCCCGGGCAGCCTATTCCAATAACGAATAACTCTCTGTGAAGAACTTTCTCCTCACCTCGAGCCTAAACTTCCCCTGGCACAGCTTGAGACTGTGTCCCCTTGTGCTGGTGCTGGTTGCCTGGGAGAAGAGACCAACCCTTTCCTGGCTACAACCACCCTTCAGGTAGTTGTAGAGAGCAATGAGGTCGCCCCTGAGCCTCCTCTTCTCTCAGGCTAAACAGCCCCAGGTCCCTCAGCCCTCCCCTCACAGGGCTGTGCTCAAGGCCTCTCCCCAGCCTTGTTGCCCTTCTCTGGACATGTTCAAGTGTTTCGATGTCCTCCTTTAAACTGAGGGGCCGAGAACGGGACACAGGACTCAAGGTGTGGCCTAACCAAAGCAGAGTCCAGGGGCACAATGACCTCCCTGCTCCTGCTGGCCACACTATTCCTAATGCAGGCCAGGATGCGGTTGGCCCTCTTGGCTGCCTGGGCACACTGCAGGCTCATGTTCAGCCTCCCATCAACCAGCACCCCCAGGTCCCTCAGTCAGTCAGTGCTGGCAAATGGGAGCCCAGCCTTCAGGAGCAGCATTGTCACCTGGAGAGCTTCAAGGCAGCTGCCACCTCCTGTCCATTGTAATGGGGGACTCAAGAGAGCCCAGTACAGGGGCAGGATCACTTCCCTGCTCCTCCTGGTCATGCTGTTGCTGATCCAGGCCACAATGCTGTTGGCCTTCTGGGCCACCTGAGCACATTGCTGGCTTGGGCATGGTCAAGCCTGCTGGCAAACTCCCTGCCTGTGGAGGATCTCAGGGTTGGCATAAAGATGCCTCTCACTCTTTAGGGGAAGGAGAGTGTGGGTTGGAAGGAGCAGATCTGAAAACAAGAGCTACTGCTGATTGCCTGCAGCATCTCTCTGCTTAATGGGGTGGAGAATGGAGCTCACTGCACTCTGTGGCTCACTGCTCAGTGCAGGGCTGAGATCTGGGCTCATGACTGTGAGCCAAGCAGTGCTGCAATGCCCTTGGTCCATGTGAGCTGTGAGAGGGCATAACTTCAGTCTGGGGTAGCTGGGCTTGGCTGTGATGAGCAGGAATGGCCTTTTCCAGCCCTTCTGGGCAGCTTGTTGCAGGCAAGAGCTGCAGGACGGATTTGCAGCTAGGGTCACAGTCTGAGGATGCTGTGAGGAAAGAGGTCTCAGGGTGCTTGTCTGAGCTATCAGGATAGTCCACACTGACCTGTGAGCAGTTCTTATCTGGTGATTTGCTCAGAGGCTGGGCCACCAGTGTGAAAACTGTGCCACCAAGTCAGGCAGTGCTCTGACAGCCAAGCCATGTCCTCTGCCAGGGGTGCTGGCCATGCTCACTGCTGGGAGAGCACATTGCCTTGCTCTGTGCTGCTGTTGTGAGCAACTCTCAGGACCTCTGGTTTTCTGCAGGGGCTTAGAAACTGTGAACACGAAGTGCTTGCAGGTTCACTTCCAGCCCAGCTTTCTGTTGGTGTACATGAGCTAGGCAGGGGCTTGATGACCTTGTTAGCTTGTGCTGCTTGTAGTGCAGGAGAGAGCCTTCCACTTTGTGGACTCTGTAAGCTCTTCCTAAGGGTCCTAGAAAGGCTGTGAAGCTTCATGTTCCTAACAGGAGACTTGATATCACTCTCTGCCTGTTCACTTGGGGCTCTGCAGGTCAGGCAGCAGGGAAGTCACCAGACCTTGTGGAATCTCAGTGACCACTGCCCCCTGGGACTCCCATCTCCTTCCTTTCACATTGCAGGAGCAGGACTTGCTCCCTCTCCTTTTCAGACAGAACAAGCCATAGAATGGTTTGGGTTGGAAGGGACCTTAAAGATCATCCATTTCCAGCCCCCACCTCCCACTAGCCCAGGTTGCTCAAGGCCTCATCCAACCTGGCCTTGAACACTTCCATAGAGGGGCATCCACAACTTCCCTGGGCAACCTGTTCCAGTGTCTCACCACCCTCATACTGAAGAACTTATTCCTAACATCCAGTCTAAATCTCCCTCTTCCAGCTTCAGTCCATTCCCTCTCATCCTGTTGCTCCCAACCCTTGTCAAAAGTCCCTCCCCAGCTCTCCTGAGCCCCTTCGGGTACTGGAAGGTTGCTCAAGTCTCCCTGGAGCCTTCACCTCCATGCTGAACAGCCCCAAATCTCAGCCTGTCCCCATAGCAAAGGTTCTCCATCCCTCTGATCATCTCTGTGGCCTCCTCTGGACCCTCTGGACAGTTCCAGGTCCTTCTTGTGCTGGGGGCACCAGAACTGGAGGCAGTGCTGCAGGTGGGGTCTGAGCAGAGGGGAGAGGTCTGCTTACTGCAATGCAGAAGCCGCACTGGAGAGCTGATGTACTCCAGTTTATTGATTCCCATTCCCCAAGTAAGGGTAAGGGGCCCAAGATGGGCATGGGATGGGGTCTAGTGAAAGGCAGGAACAGGCACTGGGTTAGTCAGGTCATTGCTATTAAGCAGGCTCTGCCCCATAACCCTGCATCTCAGCGAGGCTGCCCAGGAAGGTGAAGCTGCTGCACAGCTCCATGCCTGGCTCAGCTCCTCGGTTCCCCCCAGGCAGGGCCGTGCCTGGCTGTGGGCCTCCACCTGGTGACAGGAGCAGGGGTTGCATTTTAGCCTACATAACCCGGGCTGGTCTGGGGGCCCGGGAGGGCAATCACCAGGCAGACCTTCTGGGTGTGGCGATGGGAAGCAGCAAGCCCTGACAAAGGCTATAAACAGACATCTCCCGGCTTCCTCCGGCCCTGCCTTTGCTGCCGGCTGCATTGTTTGTGCTGCCTTTGTGCTGCAGGCCGGATGCACACCAGCTGGGGGCTTCAGCAAACTGGGGGTGGCTGAGCTATCACAGTATCACTAAGGTTGGAAGAGACCTCGAAGATCATCCAGTCCAACCTGTCACCACAGACCTCATGACTAGACCATGGCACCAAGTGCCACGTCCAGTCTCCTCTTGAACACCTCCAGGGACGGTGACTCCACCACCTCCCCAGGCAGCCCATTCCAATGGTGAATGACTCTCTCTGGGAAGAACTTTCTTCTCACCTCCAGCCTAAACTTCCCTGGTGCAGCTTGAGACTGTGTCCCCTTGTTCTGGTGCTGGTTGCTGGAGAGAAGAGGCCAACCCCTTCCTGGCTACAGCCACCCTTCAGGTAGTTGTAGAGAGCAATGAGGTCTCCCCTGAGCCTCCTCTTCTCCAGGCTAAACAACCCCAGCAAGCAGGGGGCAGCTTCTCCTGACCTGTAGGAAACACCAAACCCAGCCCTACTCTGCCTAGACCACAGGGTGTGGGGGGGGACGACTTACCCTTCTCTTCTTCCACCTCTCCCCATGGTGTAATCCACTTTAGACCCCTGACACCAGGACTGCATTGCTGCCAGCTGTGCAGAGCCAGCATTGCCAAGGGGCAGGCTCCCTCCCCTGTCTTGCCTTGACAAAAAGAGCCAAATCTGAGTCTTTGTATCTCCATCAACAACCCTACCCTGCAGAATAAACACAGCATCACTTCAGAGGTACCCAGGCCTCCTAGGAAACCTCTGCTCCTTACCCATGTTTAACAGATGCAGATAAACATCAGGGGGTTCTTCCTGAAAGCAACTTTGGGATCACACTGGGGGTCCAGTTTAGCCTCATGCATGCCCCTGGGAGGGCATCTGGAATCTGGGTGGCGGTGCCAGAGGGTGGATGGGGCTGGGGTGGTTGGGGTCCGTAGCAGTTTTAGCCATGTGCTGAGGCTTGGCTCTGGGCTGAGCCCTCAAGGCTACTGCTGCAGAGTAGGATGTGCTTGGAGAAAACCAGTGCTGAGGTTTTAGCATTATGGAGATCATTTCTTCAGATACAAGCAGCTGAGCTGAGGAAGTGCAGGTCCCTTCTTGGGACCAGAGTGGGGATTTCGGCCTGAAAGATGGACCTCTGGTTCCAGCTCCAGAACACTCCACAAGCTGTGTGGGGCTTAGCATGTGGCTAAGGCTATGGCATCTTGATGCCCACCAGACCTCCTTAACACCTTTAGACAGTGCCTGTGCTTTCTCACCTTCCCCCTGACTGGCTGTGGCCTGCTTCAGGGGAGACAAACACACAGCATCCCTTCTCCATGCCCTGTGTCAGTCATCTGGGGCTAACCACTTGCTGTGGCACTGAGATCCCTTAAGCCCTGCCCCAAATTCCCTTACTTCCATGTGTCTTAGGTAGAAGCAGTCACAGAGTCACCTCCTGTCCCAAGGAGAGGCAGGGGGCAGCAGATGTTCCCGTTGACTTAAGCACTGCTCTCTGGATCTGGAGTTGTCCAGTGGGCTGTAGGCAGCTGAAGAAGTTGTGTGTGTCTGGTGGCCTCTCTCTCCAGATCATCTTCTCCAGAAGATCACACAATTCCAAGGCAGTGGCCTCTCCCACTTACCTTCTGCTCTTGTTTCCTGCAGGGGTCCTGACAGCTGGAGAGCACAACTTTCCCTTCCAGTTCCTGCTGCCAGGTATGATGCAGATAAATGGCTGAAGGCACTTCCATGGAAGCCTTGGCTCTTGCAGCCCCTCGAGCTGTGCTGCACAGGCCTTGGGCTGGGTGGCAGAGGCAGGCTGGCATCTTGGCTGGAGGTGCTTGAGGGAACATAAGGTCAACCACAGACAGCAGAAGAGCTTAGACAAGCAGTGGGTACCTTCAGCACTGATGCAGAGCCAGGTCTGAGCTGTCGCTGATGCCTCTCCAAGCGTGACCCTGTGAGCTCTCTGGGTTGTGCAGGGGTCCTGGCCTGTGGCTGGCCAGAGAGAGGATCTCTGCTCTTGCATGTCTGGTTGTGGAGGAGGTCTCCTGTAAGGAGGTTGCAGCAAGGTCTCCAACTGACCAATATGTCCAGCCCCAGATGCTCTTTGAGGGAAGCTCCATGTGCTCTGCCTCTCAGGCACCTGCAGCACTCCTCATGTGATGAGGAAAGCTGCTTAAAGGGACTGCACTTCTCGTTCAGAAACACTTGGCCTGACTCAGCCTTACAATCCTTCTCTTTCTCTCTTGACTCCAGCCTCTGCTCCTACATCATTTGAAGGCCCCTTTGGCAAGGTGCTGCACCAGGTGAAGGCTGTGATAGACACACCTCGCTTCTCCAAGGACTACAAGTGCAGCAGGATCTTCTATGTTCTCTGCCCTCTCAACCTGAACGACATCCCTGACATCGAGGTAAGAGCGAGGAGCAGCGTGCCCGGGAAGGCCCAAGGCTTCAGCTCTTCCCCTTCTCCTGCTGCTTCTCTGGGGAATAACTGTGTGCTTGGACAACCCCCTGCTGCCATGCCCTGAATGTACAAGAGCAGGTCAAGGACTCAGTCTGTTCTGCCTGGCCCTCACTCCCTGCTCCAGGTGACTTCTGACTCTTCTGACATTGCTGTGTAAGATTCAGGTGAATTTTCAGTGTGCACAGAGGTGTTGGCCAGTAGCACCAGGTAGACATAGACATGGAATGGAATGGAATGGAATGGAATGGAATGGAATGGAATGGAATGGAATGGAATGGAATGGAATGGAATGGAATGGAATAGAATAGAATAGAATAGAATAGAATAGAATAGAATAGAATAGAATAGAATAGAATAGAATAGAATAGACCAGGCCAGACCAGACCAGGTTGGAAAAGACCTTTGAGATCATCAAGTCCAACCTATCACCCAACACCATCTGATCAACTCAACCATGGCACCAAGTGCCTCATCCAGGCTCTTCCTAAACACCATCAGTGATGGTGACTCCACCACCTCCCTGGGCAGCACATCCCAATGGCCAATCTCTTTGCTGGGAAGAACTTCCTCCTCACCCTGAGCCTAAATTTCCCCTGGCACAGCTTGAGACTGTGTCCTCTTGTTCTGGTGCTGGTTGCCTGGGAGAAGAGACCAACCCCCACCTGGCTGTAACCTCCTTCAGGGAGCTGTAGAGAGCAAGAAGGTCTCCCCTGAGCCTCCTCTTCTCCAGGCTAAGCAACCCCAGCTCCCTCAGACTCTCCTCACAGGGCTGTGCTCCAGACCCCTCCCCAGCTTTGTTGCCCTTCTCTGGACCCCTTCCAGTGTCTCAACATCTTTCCTAACCTGAGGAGCCCAGAACTGGACACAGGACTCAAGGTGTGGCCTAACCAGTGCTGAGCACAGGGCAGAATGACTTCCCTGCTCCTGCTGGCCACACTGTTCCTGATGCAGGCCAGGATGCCATTGGCCTTCTTGGCCCCCTGGGCACACTGCTGGCTCATGTTTAGCTGCTGTCAACCACTACCCCCAGGTCCCTCTCTGCCTGGCTGCTCTCAGCCACTCTGACCCCAGCCTGTAGCACTGCCTGGGGTTGTTGTGGCCAATGTGTAGAACTCAGCACTTGGATGTGTTCAATCTCATGCCCTTGGACTCTGCCCATCTGTCCAGCCTGGCAAGGTCCCTCTGCAGAGCTCTCCTACCCTCTAACAGATCAACTCCTGCCCCCAGCTTGGTGTCATCTGCAAACTTACTGCTGATGGACTCAATCCCCTCATTCAGGTCATCAATAAAGATACTAAAGAGCATGGTGCTTGTAGAGGCCTGGGTTTGGGGAATTTGCTGTGAAGGGAAGAGTCACTAATGGGACAACAGGGGGTGGAGAAGTGAGCCCTTGCCGCCTGTGGCAGTGCTGTGGTGCTGGTTCTTTGCCTCCTCTTCGATCAGCCCTTGGCTTGTTTGGGATCTCTGAGTGTTTTCCTGGAGGCTCTTGGTATCCCCTGAGCTAACACCTGTGTCTCTCTGCTGTCCTGCAGCAGCCCAACACGATGTCAATCACCAAGAAGTTCAACTACAAGCTTGTGAAAAGTGGCAACATCATCCTGACGGCCACCTCGGATCTGAAGGGCTACATCGTGGGGCAAGCGATCCAGCTGCGCACCGACATCGAGAACAAGTCAGGCCGGGACACCGGCGCCGTGGTGGCCAGCCTGCTCCAGGTAGGCATCCAAAAGGCTCATTCTTCACCTTCTGCTGGGACCTCACCCTGCTGAGGCCTCTGTGAAACTGGGACAGCTCTCACCAGCCTGCATCTCTGCTGCCTGTGGCTGGGAGGTGGCAGCGAGGAGGCCAAACCTCTGCCTAGCTGTGCTGCTCTCTGCCTTGCCGTGGAAAGGGATGGTGGAACTTGTCTTGCTTGAACCAGCTCAGTCTGGCACACAGCAATGGGAGGTTTTGCCTTGCACATTAGGTTTGGGCTGATCTGTTGGAGAGCAGCTCTGGGAAAAAGGAAGTGGGAGTCCTGGTGGACAACAGGATGGCCGTGAGCCAGCAATGTGCCCTTGTGGCCAGAAGGCCAATGGCATCCTGGGGTGCATCAAGAAGAGTGTGGCCAGCAGATCGAGGGAGGTTGTCTTCCCCCTGCACTCTGCCCTGGTGAGGCCACATCTGGAGCAGTGTGCAGTTCTGGGCTCCCCTGTTCAAGGGCAGGGACTTGCTGGAGATGGTGCAGGAAAGGGCTATCAAGGTAGGGGACTGGAACATCTCTTATGAGGAGGTGATTCTCCCCCTCTACTCAGCTCTGGTGAGACCCCATCTGGAGTACTGCATCCAGTTCTGGAATCCCTATTACAAGAGGGATCTGGAGGTACTGGAAGGTGTCCAGAGAAGGGCCTCAAGGATGAGCAGAGGGCTGGAGCACCTCTCCTATGAGGACAGACTGAAGGAGTTGGGGCTGTTCAGTCTGGAGAAGAGAAGGCTCCCAGGTGACCTCATTGTGGCCTTCCAGTATCTGCAGGGGGCTACAGGAAGGCTGGGGAGGGACTGCTCAGGGTATCAGGTAGTGATAGGACTAGGGGGAATGGAATGAAGCTGGAGGTGGGGAGATTCAGGCTGGAGGTGAGGAGGAAGTTCTTCCCCATGAGAGTGGTGAAGCCCTGGAATGGGTTGTCCAGGGAGGTGGTTGAGGCCCCATCCCTGGAGGTGTTTAAGCCCAGGCTGGATGAGGCTCTGGGCAGCCTGATCTAGTGTGGGGTGTCCCTGCCCATGGCAGGGGGGTTGGAAGTAGATGATCCTTGTGGTCCCTTCCAACCCTGACTGATACTATGATACTATGATGAGGAAAGACTGAGAGAATTTGGGCTTTTAGTCTGGGAAGGATAAGACTGGGGGTGGACCTCATAAATGCTTATAAATCCTTCAAGGGTGGGTGTCAGGAGGATGGGACCACTCTTTTTTTCAGTGGTGCCCAGTGTCAGGACAAGAGACATCAGGCACAAACCATAACATAAGAAGTTCCATCTGAACATGAGGAGGAATTTCTTTAATTGGAGGGTGATGGAGCCCTGGAACAGGCTGCCCAGAGAGGTGGTGGAGTCTTCATCTCTGGAGACTTTCCAAACCCTCCCAGACGTGTTCCTCTGTGACCTTCTCTAGGTGACCTTGCCTGGGCAGAGGGTTTGGACTGGATGATCTCCAGAGGTCCCTTCCAGCCACTACCACTCTGTGATTCTGTATGTGACAAAGCAGTTGGGTGGTTTTGTGTCCTGGCTTATGTTTGGGGGTGGGGAGGGGGACACAGAAGCCCCTCTGCAGCCTGGCTGCTAGCTGCTGCTTTCTCCTGCCTGTGCAGAAAGTGGCTTACAAATCCAAGCGCTGGATTTACGACCTGAGGACCATCGCTGAGGTGGAAGGCTCAGGAGTGAAAGCCTGGAAGCACGCAGAGTGGAAGGAGCAGATCCTCGTTCCAGCACTGCCCCAGTCCATTCTGCAGGGCTGCAGCCTCATCCATATTGACTACTACATCCAGGTGAGTACCTCAGTGCTCCTGGGGAGCTGCAGTGGGCCACTGGATGTGGCACTTGAGGCCGTGGTTTAGTAGTCATGAGGTCTTGGGTGACAGGTTGGACTTGGTGATCTTTGAGGTCCTTTCCCACTCTATCACTCTATCACTTTATCACTCTATGCTGCAGCTTCTGTGCTGCTTCTGTGCCAAGCAATTCTGCTGGCCCCTGGGTCAGGTGAACCTTCCCAGAGCAGTGTATGATGAAGAGGATGCCACTGTGTTTTCTTCTCTTCCAGGTTTCCCTCAAGTCACCAGAGGTTTCTGTCACCCTGCCCATCTACATCGGTAACATTGCTGTGAACAGGGTCCCCCTGAGCCCGTCCCCCTCCATCCAGCACATCCCCTCTGCAGTGGTGCCCAGTGCCCCCCGGAGGAAGAGGAGGCTGCAGGTGGCTACCACCCGATGGACAATGTCTCGATCCCCACCAAAAGCCATTCCCAGCAGCAGCAGCCATTCAGCTATGCCCCAGGACTGAGCTTCCAGGAGCTGAGGGCGGACTCTGAGCAGACAGGCTCCCCCAGCCACCCCACGCTCTGCCTCTCGACAGGAGCCACTGTCCCTTACTACGCGGAGGGGAACGTGGTGCCGGTCCCCACGGCCAGCTCCCTCATCCTGCCTCCCGAGTACAGCACCTGGGGCTACCCCTACGGTGAGCAGCCCAGGGCTGAACGGCCTGGGGGGAGTTGGAAACCTCTCCTACCACCAGAGTCTCTGCTAACTGTGAGCTGGGTGGGCACAGAGAGGTCAGCCTGCCGAGGGCTGATGTCAGAGGAGATCACAAGAAAACTGGGGAGGGACTTTTTGCAAGAGCTTGTAATGATAGAACAAGGGGGAATGGATTGAAGCTGGGGAGATTTGGACTGGAGGTTAGGAAGAACTTCTTGACAGTGAGGGTGGGGAGACACTGGCACAGGTTGTGGATGTCCCCTCCCTGGAGGTGTTCAAGGCCAGGCTGGATGAAGCCTTGAGCAACTTGGGCTGGTGTCCCTGCCCATGGCAGAGGGAGTGGAACTGGGTGATCTTTAAGGTCCCTTCCAACCCAAACCATTCTGTGATTCTCTGAATCTGTGAGACCATGGGATCTCTCTGCCTGCTTTAGCCTCCAGAGAAGTCCTCTCTTGGAGCTGCAGAAGCCAGCTGTCCGCTCCCATGTCTGCAGCCACGCCTGCCCTGGGCTGGAACTGAGAGGATCTCCCTCTTCCTAAATGAGCTCTCAGCTTCCCACTGCTAGAAAAAGTTTCTTGGCTTGTGGTGAGGCTGGTGGGAGCAGAGCCAGGAGAATGATGTAACTGAAATCTTCTGTCTGATTTGGAGCAGGCCTGCAGCTGGTCTGAAGGCACAGGCTGTGGGGGTGGGAGCCGAGAGACTCCAGGGTGGAAGAGCTTGGGGGAATCCCAGCGTGCTGGATTGCTGCAGCAGAGCTTGTCCCAGCAGCCGAGGTGGCAGGGAGCGGCAGTGTCTGTTAGCACAGCCCTGCCCTGTCTGTTAGCACTGGGGGAACAAGACACCCTGTGTGCCCCTTCAGCCCTGGCTTGGGCCACAGGGAGACAGTGGTGATCTGGAGGCATTGGAGTACCTGAGGATGCTTGTGGAAGAAGGAGAGGAACGGAAGAGGGCTTCGAGGTGCTGATTTTATCCCCTGGAGGTGTCAGGGCAGGGGTGAGAGTGGCTGGTTCACAGTGTGTGTGTGCACACAGCAGGGCTTGTTGTGGGGCCCTGGAGAGAGAGGGCCTGAGGATAGCATCACAGAGGGGCAGGGCTTGGAAGGGGCCTGTCAGGAGGCTAGGGCCAGCCCTTTTCAGTGGTGCCCAGTGACAGGACAAGGGGTAATGGGCAGAAGCTTGAACATAGGAAGCTCCATCCCACCACGAGGAGGAACTTCTTTAATTGAATGGTACTGGAGCAGGCTGCCCAGAGAGGTGGTGGAGTCTCCATCTCTGGAATCATTCCAAACCCACCTGGATGTGTTCCTGTGTGACCTTCTCTAGGTGCATGGTAGCTTTACTCTGCAGCCAGTTGCATCAACTGGGCTGAAGGGGAACCCTCTAAACACCTTCCATAACTGCTCTTTTTCTTTCCCTCACAGAGGCACCTCCCTCCTATGAGCAGAGCTGCAGCAGTGCCAACTCCAGCATCAGCAATGGCAACTAGCCCTTCCCAGCTTCGAGCCCCTCTGGCACTGCCCGCCCCGGGCACCGTGGTTCATCTGCCTGCTGCAAAGGCTGCTACAGCACGAGGTGGCTTCTTCTCTGGCTGGCTGCTCGGTGGGGTCAGTGGCACAGCCTAGGCCGGGCTTTTGAAGTCTCTAGGGAGGAGGGGGGAAAAAAACAACCAACCAAACAAAAGAGCAGCCAGAGCAGCCTGTGTGTGTGTGTAGGAGGGGACTCCTGCTGCCTCACCCAGTGCTGGAGAGCTGGTTCTGCCCCCAGGGGTGCCCTCTGCAGCAGCCTGTGTTTAAAGTACTGTAGCCAACACTAACTGCTTTCCTACCCAAGCACCTGCGATGCCTTATCTGAAACGCTCCTGGCTGGGCAAGTTTCCGCTCTAGGTGAGGGCTGGGCTCTGTGCACTTCCTCCCTTCTTTCTGCAGGGGCCATGTGCTCTCCAGAAATGGTTTTTGACAGCCTTTCTTCTCCTCCTCGTAGGTCCTGAGGGTAGGTGAAACAGGAGGTTTCTTGGAGTGAGCAGGTTCAGAAGGTCAGGGACTCTCCCAAAGCCACAAGCACAAGCCCTGGCTGTCGCTGCGCCGGGGGCGACTGCCCAGCAGCCTTTGCTCCTCTCTCTGGACCTCTGCCTGTGTACACTGGGAGGAGAGCAGGCTCTGGCAGCAGGGAGCTTGCCAGGGCATTGCTCGTGACCCAAGAGGCCCTGGTGAACTGCGGAGGGCGAGCCTGGTGGTACCATGCGGTGCCCACCAGCCAGCTCCTGGTACCATGGGGTGCCCACCAGCCAGCTCCTGGCCTTTGTCACCAAGGGCAGCTTTTCACAAGCCCTGTGGTGACCTTGCTCGCTGCCAGAGCGCAGCACCCAGGATGAGCAGCACTGAGCCTGCAAGCTGGGCACCAGCTCCCTCTGCCCCATCTGTCACCCCTGCAGGGTGCCCTCTCCATGCCCCTGCCGCTGTCTTTGGCAGGCCAGATTTACATGACAATCAAGTTACAAAATCTGTCCAATGCTACCTCTGAGTCTGCCCAAGGACCCTGGGGGTGGAAGCCCTTCCCTGGGGGTGTCCCTCCCTCCAGGCTCAGCCTGGAATCTGGCAGGAGCGGGCCAGGCTGCCACGGCAGAGCACGAGGGCATGTGGCCTGGGGACTGCGCTCCCTGCGGGACGGGGCTGGTTCACTGCTTGTCCCCTGAGCCACCTCTGGGGCCACAAAAAGGAGCAAGAGGGGACACAAAGTGCTACTGCTCAGCTGCAGCCTGTGCTGGAGCTGACAGGTCGGGGAAGCAGCTGGTGGGCGCAAACCACCCTGTTTTGTTTTGCTTTGTTTCGCTCTTTGGTTTCTTGAACCCTTCCCCTCGTTGAGCTTTTCGACTGCCCAAAAGCTGAGGAAGCCACAAACCAGAGAGGTCTGAGCCACAGGCCTCCTGCCACGGCTCAGACTGTGGACTGCAGACCTTTGGGACTGCCTCATGCTGGGTGGGCAGCACCTGAGGAACCTCTTAGGAGCGCTAGAGCCTCTGCACCCCTGCTGGCAGGCAGGCAGGCAGGCAGCTGGGGCCAGGCCCTGCTTTGCACTCTCCCTTTGCAGATGCTTTTTATTTTGTTTCATCTCTTCTGTTGTTTTTTTTTCTTTTTAAGTGTTTGAAGCTCTTTAAGGGTAAGGTAGAGAAGTTGTCCTTCTGAGCGGTGCTGGCACAACGTGCACCAATGGTGAGAGAATGATTGTCATTGACCCAGAATATATATAAATATATATAAATATATATATATATATATGAGATGAAGTTTTGTTTTTAAGGACTGAATTCAGAACTACAAATTTTAATGCTGTATTTAATAAATTATTCTAAGAGAAACTCTGTGCTGCTTCCTCCATCGCTGATCCTCATCCATCTGCCTGTCCATGCCAAAACCAGGGCTGCGCCTTGCACCACATCTCTCCATGGCTTCTCAGTCCCTCCAGGGATGGGGACTCTGCCCCTGCCCTGGGCGACCTTTTCAGGGAAGGAATTGTTCCTCATGTCCGACCTAAACCTCCCCAGGTTGCAGCTCGAGGCCATTTCCTCTTATCCTGGTGCTTGTTACTTCGAAGAGGAGGTCAACCCCCACCTGGCTCCAGCCTCCTTTCAGGGAGTTGTAGAGAGCCAGAAGGTCTCCCCTCAGCCTCCTTGTCTCCAGGGTGAACACTCCCAGCTCCCTCAGCTGCTCCTCCCCGTGCCTGTTCTCTAGACCCTTCCCCATCTTTGTTGCCCTTTCTGGACCTGTTCCAGCCCCTCAGTGTCCTTCTCAAAGCGAGGGGTCCAAACCTGACCCTCCGTATTTGTGTCCTCACCAGTGCTGAGGGCAGGGGCACCATCACTTCCCTCCTCCTGCTGGCCACACCACTGCTGATCTAGGCCAGGATGCTGTTGGCCACCTGAGCACACACTGGCTCATCTTCAGCTGGCTGTTGTCCATTGTTCCCAGGTCCTTTTCCACCAGGCAGCTTTCCAGCCACTCTGCCCCCAGTATTTCCAAAGGGTTGGAGGGAGTTTGGCACCAAGTGGACTCAGCTCTGGAAAGAGCAGCCCCTCTGCTGCTTCTCAGCCCCATGTCCCATGGGTCTGGGGCAGTGCTGTCTGAAGAGGTGGTTTGATGGGGAGGGAGGGAGAGTGAAGTCTCCCTTCAGTAGCATGGAGATGGAAGGGCTGCAGCCCAGCAGCCCAGGCCCTCTGCTGAAGAGCTGTTTGGAATAAACTTACTAAAAACGAAAGGTGGCTCCTCCCCATGCCCACAGTTTGGTGATGCCATGGCTGAAGCATGTAGGTGATGCCTAAAGGTTGTCCTGGCAAGCAGCCTGTGGTGTCATCTGTGTCTTGGACATGAGGATCCTTCTTCACTCTCTGCTCAACTAAGGCTTCTGCCCAGCTTTTATTAAGGCTCTCTCCTTTGCCTGGTGGTTGGTGCCTGCTGTGAAAAGGGGTTAAAAGCAGGTGTGTGGCTGTCATGGTCTCCCTTCCTGCTGCTCTTCCTCCCAGTTAGTTGAACCTAGTTTGCCTGGCTCAGCCTGTGGCCTTCCATGCTGTCAGCTCCTTTCAGACCTCAGCCCAAACCCCTTCCACACCTCTGCAAAAATTCCTATGAGCTGCCAATGCTTCTGGGTGTGCCAAGTTCTGCTACAGGCTCCTGACCCAGCCAGGGTCTGGGAGAGGCAGCCTGGGCTAGGACCAAGTTCCTGGTTCCTTGTTCTCTATTCCTGAAGCTAAGCTACTGGTGATGTGTCCAGCACATTTCCTTGGCTGGAAAACTGGAATGCTGCTTGGTTACTGTGGCCAGAGCCACTGGGATGCTCTTCTAGGCCCCCAGCCAGTGTCTGTCCTCCTTGTTTATCCTTTGCAGTTGGGAATGCAGCATTCCTGGTGGGGACTGTGGAGAGGAGAAGCCAGCTGTATCTCACACAGCCCCTGTGCCTCTGCACTGCCCCTGTGCACCTGAGCTTGCTCTCCCAAATTAGCAGAGGAACATGGAATGCTTTGGTTTGGAAGGCACCTTTCAAGGTCACCTGGTCTGCAGTGAGCTGGGACATCTTTCAAGCAGATCAGGTGGCACACAGCCCCTGTCCACCCTGACCTTGAAGGCTTCATGCAGGCGTATTTGCTACAGACTGGTCCTCCAGCAGCTCTTACTGTACACAGTGTCTGCTTGGCAAAGCAAGGGGCAAGTGGGCACACTCTTCACTGCTGAGGAGTGTCCATCTCCACTGGCTGCTGTGGAGGGAGCAGGAAGGAGCTGGAGCTAGACCTCGTGGTGGTCCTTGTTCTGTTGTGTGCTAGAACTTGGGCAGGCACAGCTCCCGCAGAGAGAGACCTCTGAGATGTTGGAGATGGCTCTGGCCAGGCTGCAGCAGGGTATCACTCAGCTTGTCTCTGAGCAGCCTCCTGTTGTGCCCATGGGCAGAAACAACCAGCAAAGCTCTGAGGTTTCCAACGTCCTGCCCAGCCAGGCCTGGCCCAGTGCCTGGGCCCAATGACCCAAAGCCTGACACAAAGAGCTTTGTCTGTGTTTCATGGGCCCCTTTGAAATGGTCCAGCACTCCAGGGTGGAGGAGTTCGTCCAGCTCTTCTTAAACCCCACCGTGGTCATGGCCCCAGGACACCACAGCAGCAAGGTCCTTGGGGTGTTTGGCTGCTTTAGATGAGCTTGGTGGAGCAAACCCAGTCTCTGGGTGTGGAGAGGGTGAGTGGACAATGCTGCTGTCTTTGGCCTCACTGCTCTGCAGCCTCTCCAGCTTCCACCTCTGTAAGTCCTGGGAAGCTCCTGTAGGCCCTGGGCCATCCCTGTCACCCTGAACTCTGGAATGAAGAGATAAAAAAGGCCATTTTCTGCCCCCAGCTGTGGGCAAGCAACTTCAGTGCTCAGGAATTCGTTCAACCTCCTGGCTCAGATTTGTCAGCAGTTGTTTGGGTGTTGTTTGAAGTGGGGAAGGGAAGCAGTGGAGTGCAAGTGAAGTTTGTTTGCTGATGGTTTCCAAATTTGGCATCCAGGGGAAAATACCAAAATCATCATTTGCCTTCCCCCTCCCCCTTGCTGCTTCCTTTTCACCCTCCATGGCTTTGCCTTTGTCCCACTCTCCACATGTGCCTCCTCCACTGTTTTGTTTTTTTCCCCATGCTTGTGTCCTACCAAAGTCCACTTTGGCACCTGCTGCCCACTGCCTGCAGGAGATAGGGAAAAGGAGATCATAGAATCAATAAGGTTGGAAGAGACCTCAAAGATCATCAAGTCCAACCTGTTACCCAAGACCTCTGACAACTAAACCATGGCTCCAAGTGCCACATCCAATCCCCTCTTGAACACCTCCAGGGATGGGGACTCCACCACCTCCCTGGGCAGCACATCCCAATGGCCAGTTACTACACCTGGGAAGAACTTTCTCCTCACCTCCAGCCTAAACCTCCCCTGGCACAGCTTGAGACTGTGTCCTCTTGTTCTGGTGCTGCTTGCCTGGGAGAAGAGACCAACCCCAGCTGGCTACAACCTCCCTTCAGGGGAGTTGGAGAGAGCAAGGTGGTCTCCCTGAGCCTCCTCTTCTCCAGCCTAAGCAACCCCAGCTCCCTCAACCTCTCCTCACAGGGCTGTGCCCCAGACCCCTCCCCAGCCTCATTTCCCTTCTCTGGACACGTTCAAGAGCCCCAATGTCCTTCTTAAGTTGAGGGCCCCAGAACTGGATGAGGGACAAGAAACTTTTTGTTGGCTGTGATTATTTTTTGGCTTTCCCCTTAGCTTTCAGTGGTTTTGTACTAGTAAATATTTTCTGCTAGAAGTTTTCCTGTTGAGCCAGCACAAGAGGAGATGAAAGGTTTTCTGGGGGGTCAGTTGAGCCTTATTCTCTGTATTTTAAACCCTTCCCAGCTATCTGCAACAGGATTGTCCAGCTCTCCTCCTGAGGAGAGGCTGGTGGGAGTGGAGCCCTCAGAACTTGTGCCCTGCCTTGCACCAATGCTGCTGGCTGGAATTCTTTGCTCCTGTGGTTCTCTTTACCCATTTGGGGAGTTTTCTACAACATTTGTGATGGCTCTGTACAACAACCTGAGGCTTTTGTGCAGTTTAATACCAGGTTTTAAGATGGAAATGAGCAGTTTTAAATGTTTACCATGGCTTCTGGGGTTGGGTTTTTTTTTTTTTGGGTCCTGGCTTTTAAGCCACCAAATGTAAAGAACTGTCAATGTAAATAAAGATCTTTTTAAAGACCAAGAGAGCTTCTGGTGGGGACAGAGTGCTGCTTGTACACCGAGACACTGGCACAGGGGTGAGAAGTGGCTCTTGGCTTTCAGAGGAGACATCCACACCTACAGCTGAAGCTCAGAAGCTGATTTCTAGCCAGCGATAAAGCAAAGCCACATCTCTGACTCAGCTGGGGGGGACCGCTGGGCTGGGCAGACGCTGGTGGGGTGATCCCCATTGTCCCTTGCTCCCATGATGGAGAAAGGTCAGCAGGAAGGAGCCAGGCTGGAGGAAGCGCTGGGGCGGTTGGGTGTTCTCTTCCTGCTGGCAGGAATCCCAGGATGTGGAGGTCCGTCCCTGCTCGCCCGGCTCGGTGGGGAGAAGGGGCGGTGTCAGCCCGGCCGGAGGGCTGCAGCTGCAGCCGCCATGGCCAAGCCTTGTGGGCTCCATGCTTTGCCTGCTGCCCTGAGCTCGCCGCTGCGCTCAGGGCTCACAGCAGCTGCTGCAGGGAAACGGAGAGCTAATGGCAAACCAGATCTTGTCCTTGCCCTGCCTGCCTGAATTAGCACGTGTAGCTAAACTGGTGGAGCTGCAGGGTTTGAGGGCAGCCCGAGAGCCATGGCAGGTGGTGATGGGCTCTGGGTGTTCCCAGGGATTTGTGCTTCTTGCGGGAGCAGCAGTACGTAACTTAAATGCAAAGGCTCATGAGGGGTCATGAGTACAAGCCCTATGAGGAGAGACTAAGGGATTACTTAGCCTGGAGAAGAGGAGGCTCAGGGAGACCTTTCTTGTTTCTCTCCAACTCCCTGAAGGGAGGTTGTAGCCAGGTGGGGTTGGTCTCTTCTCCCAGGCAAGCAGCACCAGAACAAGAGGGCACAGTCTCAAGCTGTGCCAGGGGAGATTTAGGCTGGAGGTGAGGAGAAAGTTCTTCCCAGAAAGAAGCCCATTGGGATGTGCTGCCCAGGGAGGTGGTGGAGTCACCATCCCTGGAGGTGTTCAAGAAGGGGATTGGATGTGGCACTTGGAGCCATGGTTTAGTTGGTTAGTTGGTGTTGGGTGCCAGGTTGGGCTTGATGACCTCTGAGGTCTTTTTCCAACTGTATTGATTCTATGATTTATGATGAAAATTGTTTTCAGTAGCCAGTGAGATGGGCAAAGAATCACAGGACACCCAAAAATCCTACTCCATTATCCAGACTGCCCGGCAAGAGAACTGCAAGCACTATCCTTGATCTCTCAGGTACAGCACTATCTGCTGCTATAGTCTCATGTTCTCTCATACCTCCCAATTAAAGGAAGGAAATTGGATCATGCTGAGCTCCCTTTGTTCTTTTCACCTCTTTGTGAAAGTCAAGGGTTAGCATCATTTTATACCTGTTATAATTAGCTTTAATGTTGTAACCTGGGGGGGGGGAGCCCTGCAGTGTGTTTTTAACCACAGACTGCAGTGAATCATGGAGTACTCTTCCCCTTCCCCCAACTGGAAGCCAAGTTTTGTCTTTCCAAATGTCCTTAAACATTGCACCTAACCCTTTTAAGTTCTTTATTTAACTACACAACAAGCTCAGGGTTCACCCTGCCAGTCCAGGCTAGGCCATCAGTTTGATCACAGAACTTCAGGAGTTTCATGGAATCAGAATGGCCTGGCTGAAAAAATGACCCTTAGGGTCATTGAGTCCAACCATAACCCAACAGCTCCCCCTGCACAAGTGTTAGACCATGTCCCTAAGCACCTCATCCAAATGTCTTCTGAACATCTCCAGGGATGGTGACTCCACCACTGCCTGGTGATCCTCTCAGTGATGACATTCTCCCTTAATATCCAAGCTAAGCCTCCCTGGTGCAACTTGAGGCCATTTGTCATGCTTCTGCTCAGGAAGTGGCTACACAAAGCTTGCATTTGGCAGCAGAAGAGAGGAAAGGTAACATTCCAGCCCATGTCTCAGGGTAGAGATGATCTGCATGGATCAGTGAGGAGGATGTTATCAGCTAAATGGGTTTGGACTGATACAGGATCACTCCCATGGAGCACATGGCTATGAGCTTTCAAAAAGAGTGGGATTAAAAGGCACATCAGGAGTGCTGGACCTCAGTCTTTGTCCTGCAGCCAGGATACAGGGGTTTGCAGCTTTATCAAGCCAAGACTTGAAGCTTTCATCTCAGCTTCCCCCTAGACCTACTTCTGGTGACCATCAAGAGAGGTGCTACCCATTCACTACCCAATGGGCCAGCCAAACCCACGGGCTTCTTACACAGCTCTTGGCTGCTACCCTTCACCCAGCACCCCAGGCCAGGAAAACAGCAGAGATTTGTCTTTGGCATTGGGCAGGAGGTTTGTTAACACTCCTACCCAGCAGGAGAGTTCTGGTGCCTGACTCCTAGCAGCTGGATGTTTTCAGGTCTGACTGAAACCTCATTTAGGACAGGGCCCCCCTCTGAGAAGATAATTTCACCTGCCAGAACCTTCCTCCACGTACCAAATCTTGCAAAGGTCGGAGAGCACAGCTGAGGACAGCTCTCTTCCCCCACAGCGAGGTCAAGGTAATGTTCCACCATAAAGAGAGCAGCAACCCCTCTGCAGCACCTGGCCTGATGGTTCCAGCCCTCACTGCTGCACAAAACCAGGGCACCTTCCTCAGAGTGGCAACCTCATCAGTAGAAACCACCTCGGAGTCATTTTCCATGAGGGACAATTTCCAAACCCAGGTCTTCCCTGAAGCTCGGGCTTGCAGGCTTTGAGGGCACACAGCACAGCAGTGGAGTGCTGAAGTTTCTCTCCAAGCTGCAGCACAGGCTCACAAGACCATGACTGAGCTTTAAACCAGAGGTGAGGCGATGGAACACCACTGCTCCTATTGGTAGCAGTTCATGTAGGAAAAGACCAAGTGCAGCCTGGCCATCCAATACAATACAATATACAACACAATACACCAGGTTGGAAGAGACCTTCAAGATCACCGCGTCCAACCCTTCAACCAATCCAACCCACCCAACAACTAACCCATGGCACCAAGCACCCATCAAGTCTCCTCCTGAACACCTCCAGGGATGGTGACTCCACCACCTCCCCGGGCAGCCCATTCCAATGGGCAATCACTCTCTCCGTGTAGAACGTCTTCCTAACATCCAGCCTAAACCTGCCCTGGCGCAGCCTGAGGCTGTGTCCTCTTGTTCTGGTGCTGGCTGCCTGGGAGAAGAGGCCAACCTCTGCCTGGCTACAACCTCCCTGCAGGGAGTTGGAGAGAGCAAGAAGGTCACCCCTCAGTCTCCTCTTCTCCAGGCTAAGCAACCCCAGCTCCCTCAGCCTCTCCTCATAGGGCTGTGTTCCAAACCCCTCACCAGCTTTGTTGCCCTCCTCTGGACACCTTACAGCAAGACAACCTCCTTCCTAAACTGAGGGGCCCAGAACTGGACACAGGACTCAAGGTGTGGCCTAACCAGTGCAGTGTACAGGGGCAGAATCACCTCCCTGCTCCTGCTGGCCACACTGCTCCTAATGCAGGCCAGGATGCCATTGGCCTTCTTGGCTGCCTGGGCACACTGCAGGCTCATGTTCAGCCTACCATCAACCAGCACCCCCATGTCCCTCTCTGCCTGGCCACTCTCCGGCCACTCTCCAGCCACTCTGACCCCAGCCTGTAGCACTGCCTGGGGTTGCTGTGGCCAATGTGCAGCACCTGGCACTTGGATGTGTTCAATCTCCTGCCCTTGGCCTCTGCCCATCTGTCCAGCCTGTCCAGGTCCCTCTGCAAAGCCTCTCTGCCCTCCAGCAGATCAACTGCTGCCCCCAGCTTGGTGTCATCTGCAGAGCTGTGTTTGCTGGGTCCTGCTGTAACAAGGCTGCATTGCTGCTCCAGAGTCCTGCTCTCCAGCGTGATCCAGAAGAAATTACAAGATCAAGAGAAAGACAATTATGAAACAGCCTCTTCTCATCTCCACCTAACTTACTTCAGGGAGCACCACGGACAGGGCCCAATCATCCTCCTCCAGAAACCCATTTCCCCCCCTCCCCCATGAATCTGCAGATGATCTCCAGGCTCCTTTGGTCTCAAGACCAAAGCCAAGACCACTTCAGCTGAAGCAAGTCCTTGTGATGAGTTCCATGAGTTAATTACATTTCCATGAGCAAAGAAGTTCTAAAACTTCCAGGCTCTTTCCTGATGCTTTCAGAACCCTGTCAAAAATAGATAGAGGAAGCCAAGTTTCCCTCTTTCTCCTTTATCTGCCTCACCCTCTGGAGACTTTCCCTCTTAACTCTCTCACCCTTTTCATTTCTCCTTAAATAGACATTTCTTCAACCTTTTAATCATTTTCACAGCCTTCCTCCTAAGCTCCCATGCCCAAACTTTATTCCAGGCTGCTGGTTCAGGATGTTTGAGGTGGGGGAACTAAGCCAAATGACAGTTCAATCCTTCAGACTTGCCCTTTTTTTTTCCTTCCCCCCCCTTCTTTCTATTTTTAACTGGAAAACAAGCCAAGAGCTCCAATTTAACTTCTTAGCCCTCTTTGAAACAGAACCAAGCTAGATCCAACCAAGTATTTCTGATTTACAGTTTAGCTTGAGAGCTTTCCAGAACGAGGACATTCAGTAGCTGAATGAGTTTTCATCTCCTCTAAGCAGCTCTTTTGTGTCCTTCACTCCTTTCCCTCTCCATCCCCCCTCCATGGGCCATCAACATGCTCCTAAACCCTTGGTCTAACCCTGGGTGCTTCCTGCTTGGCAGATCCCTGCAGGGAGCTTTTGCACATATAAAGACACAAAGGCAAGGAATCTTTTTTCACCTCTCTCCAGAAGCATCCCCAAGGAGCAACCTTCACCACAGCTCCAGAGAGACTCATGGTCTGGGTGTGACAAGCTGGGAGTAGCCCTCTCCTCTTTGGAGAGCCCAGCATACAACTTCTATTCCCAGGGAAGCACAGCACCACTCCAGTCTGTACTTCTCATCTTTCTCTTGCTTAAATCTTACACAGCCCAACAGGAGCTGATTTGGACTGAGCCAACAGCCAAACCCATTCCTGGCTGAAGCCTGGGGCTTAAATTCAGGGCTGACCTGATCTTCCTGCTTCAAAGGAATGGTTTTGAGGGTCCACAGCTGATCAAGAGACTCACCTACACATACACACAGCCCTCTGCAGCCAGCCCTTGAAACCAACACATCTTTTCCAGCACTGACAGCAATAATCAGAGGATTTGGGGGGAGGAAAAGACCTCTAAGACAGAGCCCAGCCTTCAACCCAGCACCACCATGGCCACTAAACCATGTCCTCAGGTGCCGTGGCCCACACATTGCTTGAACACCTCCAGGGATGGGGACTCCACCACCTCCCTGGGCAGCCTGTTCCAATCCCTGACCACTCTTGCAGCAAAGACATCTTTCCTAATCTCCAACTTAAACCTCCCCTGGCACAATTTCAGGCCACTTCTCTCTCTTTTCACAGAAGAATATAAGGGTATCCACCAGAAAAACTTGACCTGTTGCCTCACTGTTCCACCCTGGGATCACTGATCAAATCAGTGTTTCATTTATTCATCAAAAATAATGAAAGGTGATTTTCCTGACCACCAGCAGAGAGGAAAATGGAGGAGGGAGGAGACACGAAGCCTTATGCTTATTGCCAGCCATTGATTTAGCTAATGCTGACCATGCCACGAGGGAAAGAGTTCTCATACATATTTGAAGAGGTGGCCATGCTCCTTTGCAAGCATCAAGCAACTTCCCAAGCCCTCTGGCTCACACTACAGGTTTGCCACACGTGGGATGCACAACTTCTCAGCCCAAGCTGAGCCAGAAGTCCATGCAAGGAACACTGCCCTGATCCATCCCGCAGCCACTGGCGTTACTGGATTCATCCACTTCCTTCCATCCCAGGTCAGATTCTTCAGCACAGAGGAGATCCATTCATAGCTGGAATTAAGCAGAGAGCCTAAACTTGGTGTTGAAAAAATCATCTCCAGGTACTGACCCTGGAGCTTGAGTTACCTATACTGAGACCTGAGCCACTCATCCTCCCAGTTCCAGCTTCTAGCACTGAAGCCTTGTGCTGGCAGGAGGGTCCCACACACCTTGATAATGGATCAGAAAGAACGAAATGGAGGATCCATTTTCCACCTCCAAGAAGCTTCCCTTCTGCTTGCAGGGAGCCCTGTGGAGGGCAATAGTCCCAAAGCACCCAAACCCTTTGGGATCAGTTGTGGATTCAAGGATGCACACGCCAAGGAGACACCGTTGCTCCTAACACTCAGGTTAGATTACAACTGAAAACTAATCTTCTACATTCTCAATCTTTTTTCACAGTCACAGCCTGGTTCTTATCATCTCACATGAGGAGACACTTTGCCATCAAAATCTAGCCACTTGGGAACTGAGACACAGCAGCACAAACGTTTGAGAACCAGCAGCCTGAGCGATCTTGCACAGCTCTCCTCAGCTAATCACAAACCCATAGAATGGGAGGGGTTGGAAGGGAACCTCTGAAGATGATTGAGTCCAACCCCTTACCAAAGCAGGATCACCCAGGAACACATCCAGATGGGTCCTGAAAGTCTCCAGAGAAAATGACTCCACAACCTCTCTGCCCAGCCTGCTCCTGGGCTCCAGCTCACAGTAAAGAAGTTTCTCCTCATGTTCGGGTGGAACTTCCTGGGTTCCAGTTTGTGCCCACTGCCTCTTGTCCTGTCCCTGGGCACCACTGACAAGAGCCTGGCCCCTGCTTGACACTCACCCTTCAGATATTTATAAACATTGATAGGATTCCCTCTCAGTCTTCTCTTCACCACAGAGAGGACTTGGGTGTTCTCATCGAGCAGGGGGCCCTCTCTGTCCAGGGGGCTCTCTCTGTCCATTTTTTCACCTGAGAAGCATGAAGACAAACTTTAGATCTCTCCACAGCTGTTGTTTCCATTTTCAATCCCTAGACTTCACACCCAGCTGTGACAGCAGCTAGAGATGCAATGCTTCCCACCTCTAGAAAAGAGCAAGCAGCCAAACAAATGCCCACACTACATCATCCCTAAGGCAGGGTCAGATATTAGGAGCAGACCATAAGGTCCAGAGTCCTTTCCCCACCTTCACTCTCCACCACGGAGTTTGCATAGTCCAGCTGGTCCCTTCAACAAAAGGCAGTATTTCCTGCCTCCAACTTCCCTTTGAGAGCCATAAACATCTAAAAAAGGCTGTCTGGACTCTGGACTAAAGATCCTGCCTGGCTGTGATGCAAAATCAGACCTCCCTTCGCTTGGGATAGCTGCTTGCACTTTGCAACTGCCCAAATTCACCTCCTGCAAGGCAGGGAGCTGCAAGCTGGGCTGCAGCAAGAGAAGCGCAGCAAGAGAAGCACAGCAGCAGGGCCAGGGAGGGATTCTCCCCCTCTGCTCCCCTCTGCTGAGACCCCACCTGGAGCACTGCATTCAGTTCTGGAGCCTCTGTTCCAGGAAGGATCTGGAGGTGCTGGAAGGTGTCCAGAGGAAGGGCCATAAGGATGAGCAGAGGGCTGGAGCTGCTCTGCTCTGAGGACAGACTGAGGGAGTTGGGGTTTCTCAGTCTGCAGAAGAGAAGGCTCCAAGGAGACCTAATCATGATGTTCCAGTATCTGCAAGGGGCTCCAAGAAAGCTGGGGAGGGATGTTTTAGGGTGTCAGGGAGTGAGAGGACTGGGGGAATGGAACAAAACTAGAAGTGGGGAGATTCAGATTGGATGTTAGGACGAAGTTGTTCCCCATGAGGGTGGTGAGACACTGGCACAGATTGCCCAGGGAGGTGGTGGGAGCCTCATCACTGGAGGTGTTTGCAGCCAGGCTGGATGTGGCTGTGAGCAACCTGCTGTAGTGTGAGGTGTCCCTGCCCGTGGCAGGGGGTTGGGACTGGCTGATCCTTGAGGTCCCTTCCAGCCCTGACAATTCTGTGATTCTTGAGCACCCTCAGGTGATGTCTGACACTCCCCTCTTTGTGAATAGAAAAGCTTCAAGGGAGCATGAACAGGCAGGAAAGAGAAAGCAGAGCAAGATGGAGATTGCAAGTGTTTGTTTCCTGTCTCTCTGGAGCAGAGCTCTTTGTCCGTGCCCCAACTTGCTGGCTCCTTGTTGTGCAGTCCCCTCGTTTATCAGCTCCCATGCCAGGTGTTCAATACCTTGCAGTCACTTCTAATAAAGTAAGAGAGATGCACATCAATCTCATTATCTTTTTGCCCTTGAGAAGTACTCTGACCTGAAACATTTGATTTGCCACAACCAGAGCAGAGCCATGCTTCAAGGAGACCTTCTGTCAGGGAAGGGCCACCCACCCCACCCCACCTGCAGGTCCTCTGAGGGGCTGTGACCATCTGTAGCCTCCTTGGAAGCACAGCCCTGAGACCTCCTCTGCTCAGGAAAGTCTCCTTCTTATTTAGCAGCCAGCCACACAATTACACACCCACCTGCTTAGCTCAACCTGTGTCTGCCCACCCCCACCAAAAATCAATGCACAAAAGCCACTCCAAGTAGCAAAACAGAGGCATGAGCCCTAATTAACACTCCAACAGGCTCAGCATGGCCCAGGACCCCCTTTGCTAGGTGAAATGAGCCCAGAGGGAAAGCAAGCTCCAGTTCCCAAGGAGCCTGCTGCCCCACTGGGAAAACCTGGCTGCAGTAGGGCATAAAAGGAAACAGGAACATTTGCCGAGGCAGGTTTAGAGCCCATAAATTCCTCCTCCCTCTCCAGCATCTCCCCCTTTGAAGAGAAGAACTTCAGCTCCCCAAGAGCCCATAAGGCCAAGGGACCAAAAAAAAATAGTAGTAAAAGAAGGAATTTGGCTATTCAAACTAAAACCTCACCCCTCCTTTTCCCTTCCAGTTACCAACCATTCACTTGCCCTGCCTCAAAATCAGCCCAGGTGCTTTCCCCCATCACTGCCCCATGTTGGGGCCACCTTGCACTCAGAACAGGTAAATTCCCTTTGCCTTGTCCAGTTCTTTGGTCTCATTTGATTTCAGAAGCTAGCCTTAGCTTTTCTGAGCCATCCCTCACTGGGGCACAAAAGAAATTGAAAGCCAGGATTAGCTCCATCAAAATCTATAGAGGTTTTGCTCTTGCATGACTCATGGTCAGTGTTAACAGCAATCAGCCTCAGTCCTCCTCCACCACCACCCCAGGCAAACAGGGTTGCTCCTTTCCCTCGTGGCAGCTCATCAAGATGAAGCTTGGCCCTCTCCAAGTGGCCATTTCCCCCACTCTTGTTGCTGCTGAGCTTTGCTTTCTAGCACAGAAGTGACAAAAGGTCCGTGCTGGGAAAGCAGAGAGAAACCTTCATTTCCCTGCCCCTTGACCCTTTGCTCCCAAGGGGTCTGGATCTAAAGCCTCCAAGCAAAGCACTGATCATGGTGCTGGCAGGGCACCCAAAGGGGTTTCATTCATTTTAATCTTGCTTCTCAAAAAGGATGATGTCCCCCAGCTCTTCGGGGGTGACAAGATTGAGGTGTTGTGGGGAGGACACAGGAGGCAGTCACACAGGACCCCATAATTCAGATGCCCCAGTCCAAGGGCTTTTGAATGCACAGGAACATGCCTGTGAAGGGGGAAAATGCTATAGAATATGATCATCTGTGTATTTAGCAGCTTTAGGAATCCCAACCTCTAAGCAGACTTCTACTTGTCAAATACTTTCACAGTCACATCTCACTCCACACTGTCAGAGGCGCATCTACCTTGCATTGAAAGGCCAGGGGTCCACAGCCTGCTGCACAGACCAGGCTGGGTGGTTCTCCTGCCTCCCCCTTTGACAGTCATCACTGCAACCAAGGCTGCTGCTGCTGCTGCTCCTCATACACTGCACCAGGAATAGCATCTCCGACTGCCCACATGCTAAGATGATCCTGGTGACTAGCAAAACGAACATCAAAAGATGAACAGGTCTTTATTATGCTACTAAATGAGTTCCCTTCCAAATGCTGAGCATCACCAGGCAGGAGCTAGGAGCACATTTCTCAGGCATCCAGACAATCAGGATAATTCTAGCCTCTGTAATTCGTTCCTGACAGACCAAAACATCAGCAACAGCACAGAGACTTTGTGCCCATCGTTTGGCACCTCCAGACCTGGCACGCTCCGTCTCTGCCAGTCCCACCCAGAGGATCCAGGCAGCAGATCCAACTGGCTCAAGCAGCTCCCAGGACTCTTGGAGAGTGTTTATTCCAACCTGACTGAAAGCCAAAAAAATATTACCTCTGCTCACAGAGGACAGAGCAGGACCCTTTCAAGTGCTCCATTTATTTATACCAGGCTGTGGTCACTGCTTCCAAAAGGCCATGGGAGAACTAGGTAAGGAGCAGAGCAACCCTGGAGGTCAGTAGAGCACAGGGAAGCTCTCTGGTCAAGGGCAGCAAAATAAACCCTCATCTCTGACTAGGGAAATGCTGGAGATTGATAAAACCACAATCCTGCAGAAAAAAGGAATGATTGCTCTCCAGGCCTTGCTACCCAACACCTAGCAGGCACCAGTGGAAATCTCAGGCAGTTAGTGATGGAAAGAGGGATAAGCATCACCTCTTGGTGTGGTGTGCAATTCAACCACGAGACCCATCGCCCAGGATGTGATGAAGCCAAAAGTATAAACAGGCTCCAAAACACAACCACAGACAGTCCCCTTGGACCACACAACTTTAAAGCCAGCAGGTCCATGTATTTCCCCCCCCACACCCCTCAAAAAATTCCTAGACACCTGAACTTTGTCTAATGAAGAAGGTAAAGATCATTTTATCCATGTCTTGGTGTCCATTATTCCCTTCAGCAGCCACCCTATTACACCAGCTCCAGCTGGAGGGGATGGTTGGAGGTTAACTCAGCAGCTCTTTGGGCTCTAGTATCCAAAGCCAAGGATACCTTGAGAATTCTTCCCATGAACTCCAACAGGAACACACTGGCTGGATGTTAGGAGGAAGTTCTTCCCAGAAAGAGATTGGCCATTGGAATGTGCTGCCCAGGGAGGTGGTGGAGTCCCCATCACTGGAGGTGGTTAGGAAGAGCCTGGATGGGGTGCTTGGTGCCATGGTTGAGTTGATCAGATGGTGTTGGATGATAGGTTGGACTCAACGATCTCAAAGGTCTCTTGCAACCTGATTTATTCTAGTCTACATTTGAGCCCTTGAGGCCTCATAGCTCCATTCCCTGCCATCTGAGGGACTTGGATGTAGGGAGGACTTTGTTCCCAAGAGAGCTGTGGATTGCTGAGGTTTCCAGCCCGAGAGAGGTTGCAACAATTGAGTGAGGAAAAACAAAAGCCTCTTCACTCCTACCTTGAGAAAAGTGCATTAAGCTCATACAGTCCCAGACCAGCTGGGACATTGCACTTTCCTGTGATTTGGAGCTGCTCATGGAGTGATGTCATCACTGGAGCAAATGCAAACCCATGAACACGTGACAATGGGATGAGCAGGGGCTATAAACCATCCTTGTGGCTCCCCACGAGAGCAACAGGCAGATCACGGCAGGGCAGCCTGCCCTCGGGCCTCAGCTACAGCTGGAGGAGTTAAGAAGAAATAACTGGAAGGGGAAAAATAAAACGAAGTAAAATTCCAGAGCAAGCCCCATCCTTCCAGGACCAGAATCTATTCTTTCCCCAGGCCTTTGTTAGCAGCAAATCCACAGGCTTCCTTGGAAGTAAACAAGCCAGCAGAGCAGTGCTGAGGAAAGAATCTGCAGGAGTGCTTTCTGGAGCAGCAAACCAAGCTGGTTTTGAGCCCTTATCTGTTAGTCTCCAGTTTAGCTCAATAAGATATTGATCCTGGCTTCAGATAGCACAGCCCTGATTTGTTCCCTGATTAAACAACTTCTACTGTCTGATTGTGACCCGACACCACCCCCACCCCCCCCCCAAAAAAAAAAAATAAATATAGAAGGCAAAAAAAAAAAAACCCCACCTCATCCATCAATGCAGGTAAATGAAAGGAATTAAAATCCATATTTATCACTAATGCCAGCCTGCAGGCATCCAGCTCCCACCAGGAAAAAAAAAATAGGTTGGGCAAAGAAAAAGAGGTGGGAAGGGTTAGTGAGTGTGCACTGTAGTGTTTACATAAGGGTGAGTTCGATCAGCACAGAGCCTTCCCCCACAGCCTCCTCCGGAGCACACCCAGACACTGGCTGGCCTCCTTCCTATGGAAACAGCTCAGGAGAGCAAAGCTGCTCGCTGCTTTCAGGGGCTTCAGCTACAAGCTGGGAACGAGATCAGGTTTTCTGACACCCATGGAATCTAGGAGTAGGGGGAATGGAATGAAGCTGGAGGTGGGGAGATTCAGGCTGGAGGGGAGGAGGAAGTTCTTCCCCATCAGAGTGGTGAAGCCCTGGAATGGGTTGTGCAGGGAGGTGGTTGAGGCCCCATCCCTGGAGGTGTTTAAGCCCAGGCTGGATGAGGCTTTGGCCAGCCTGGTCTAGTGTGGGGTGTCCCTGCCCATGGCAGGGGTTGGAACTGGATGATCCTTGTGGTCCCTTCCAACCCTGACTGATACTATGACCTCAAGGATCATCCAGTTCCGACCCCCCTGCCAGGGGCAGGGACGCCTCACCCTACACTGGAGGTGTTGAGGAGGAGACTGGATGGGGTGCTTTGTGCCATGGGTTAACTGATTGGCTAGTGTTGGATAATAAGTTGGACTCAATGATCTCAAAGGTCTTTTCCAACCTGGTTAATTTTGTTCTGTTCTACATCAGATTGCTCACAGCTACATCCAGCCTGGCTGCAAACACCTCCAGGGAAGAGGCTTCCACCACCTCCCTGGGCAACCTGTGCCAGGCTCTCACCACCCTCATGGGGAACAACTTCTTCCTAACATCCAATCTGCATCTGCCTATTTCTAGTTTTGCTCCATCTCCCCCAGTCCTATCACTCCCTGACAACCTACAAAGTCCCTAACCAGCTTTCCTGTAGCCCCCTTCAGATACTGGAAGGCCACAAGGTCATCTCCTCAGAGCCTTCTCCTCTTCAGACTGAACACCCCCAACTCTCCCAATCTCTCTGCACAGGAGAGCAGCTCCAGCCCTCTGCTCATCCTCGTGGCCTGGGCACTGGACAGGATGAGCAGGTACACAGCTCCACATGCAGGGTCACAAAATGTGTGCTCCTGCTCTCTGCTACTCACAGGGGGAAAAGAGGAAAAGAGAACTCACAAGCCCTCCATAATACAGAGCATCCCTCTGAAACTGAGCTTAGGAACCAAACACTGAGCACTGCCTCAGAAACATGAAGCAACATTTTTCTCCCCTCCCAGTAGAAATCTTGCACATATGGCAAAGCCAAGCCTTTTGAGTAGTGAAATGGTATTTCAAAAGCTGCTGTCCTACCTATCTATATTTGTGAGAAGACATTCAGGAGGAGTTCAGCACTTCCCTTTTTATTATTCCCTAATAAATTGCAGAACCTGCTGGATCATTTTTCTGTGCCTGGCAAATCGGAGGCCACCTTCCTCGAGGAGGAAAATGGATTGAAGCTTGAGGAAGGCAGATTCAGACTGGAGATGGGAAAGAAATTCTTTACAGGGAGGGTGGGGAGACACTGGCACAGGTTGCCCAGGGAGGTTGTGGCTGTCCCCTCCCTGGAGGTGTTGAAGGCCAGGCTGGATGAGGCCTCGAGCAACCTGAGCTGGTGGGAGGTGTCCCTGCCCCATGGCAGGGGGATTGGAACTGGATGAGCTTTAAGGTCCCTTCCAACCCAAAGCATTTTATGACCTATGATTCCACAGAAGAGAAAATTAAAGCCCCACTTATGTCCCCCCTGGAGAAGCTCTGTCAGTGGGAAAGGTTCTCCCTCAGCAAGCTGCCTCTAAAGTCACGGTGTAGAAATGGCAGGGGAAATGTTTGTCCCCAGTAAACAGCCTTGCACAGGCTTCTCCCTGCTGGCTGAGCCAGGGCAGGGGATGAGCAGATCAAAGGGTTTCTGGACAGTGAAGGAAGCCTCAGCCCCAGGCAGAGGAGAGATGTCGCTTTCTAGCACAGACCCATGGCAACAGCGGAGCGAGCCGTGAATAAGGATCCAGGAAATTCAGAGCAAAACACAACAGGCTACAGAGGAAATACTAATTCAACCCCCTGTGTGAAGCTGCAGCTTTTTCAGCGGTTCTCTCTCTACTATAGGCCTCTGCACTTCAGTACTGGGTTTGGAAATGCAGCCCCAGCTTCAGGAGAGCACTGCTCCTGCCAGGCTCACCAACACCCCAGCTTCAGGAGAGCATTTAGAATAGAACAGAATTAACCAGGTTGGAAAAGACCTCAAAGCTCATCAAGCCCAACCTATCACCCAGCACCATCTGATCAACTAAACCATGGCACCAAGTGCCTCATCCAGGCTCCTCTTAAACACCTCCAGTGACAGTGACTCCACCACCTCCCTGAGCAGCACATTCCAAGGGCCAATCTCTATTTCTATGAAGAATTTCTTCCTCACCTCCAGCCTTAACCTCCCCTGGCACAGCTTGAGACTGTGTCCTCTTGTTCTGGTGCTGCTTGCCTGGGAGAAGAGACCAACCCCCACCTGGCTACAACCTCCCTTCAGGGAGTTGTAGGCAGCAAGAAAGTCTCCTCTGAGCCTCCTCTTCTCCAGGCTAAGCAACCCCAGCTCCCTCAGCCTCTCCTCACAGGGCTGTGCTCCAGACCCCTCCCCAGCTTTCTTGCCCTTCTCTGGACACCTTCCAGCAACTCAACGTCTCTCCTAAACCAACAGCCCCAGCTTCAGGAGAGCATTTCTCCAACCAAGCACACCAACAGCCCTGTTCTTTTCAGCATGGTCCCACAGCCACGCACCGAAACTCAAGCCCCTCGCTAAATCCAAAGCTTGAACTCCAGGACTAGAGCTCTGCACTCCCCCAGGGGAGATGGCTCTTGGGTTCGCACTTTCGCCTCCCCTGCATCGCCTGCCGGGTGGGAAGTCCACGTACAAGAGGACTCCGCTGGAGCTCAGCGAGTGTCACCGTTGGAAACCAGCAGCTTTGCCGTTGACAGGACTGTACTTCAAAAGCAGCAGAGGCACGTTTGCAGCTGGCCCGGGGGCCTCACTGCAGCTGCCTGATCGCGGCACGAGGCCGCAGGTAGCGCTCGGCGATCCAACGGCGCCGGCACGCCGCGCACGCCGCCAGGCCAGCGCCGGACGGATGCTGGTGACACGCCTGCAGCATCGCACACATGGTGTTCCCAGAGGCAGAGCACACACACACACACACACGCAGCCACAGCTGCTGCTGGAGAACTTTGAAGTTCTCCCAGCCAGACAGTTTTTCTCAGCGCTGGTTCGGCCACACCTTGAGTCCCGAGTCCAGTTCTGGGCTCCTCAGTTTAAGAAGGACATTGAGAGACTTGAAGGTGTCCAGAGAAGGGCAAGAAAGCTGGGGAGGGGTCTGGAGCACAGCCCTGTGAGGAGAGGCTGAGGGAGCTGGGGTTGCTTAGCCTGGTGAAGAGGAGGCTCAGGGGAGACTTTCTTTCTCTCTCCAACTCCCTGAAGGGAGGTTGTAGCCAGGAGAGGGTTGGTCTCTTCTCTCAAGCAAGCAGCACCAGAACAAGAGGACACAGTCTCAAGCTGTGCCAGGGGAGGTTTAGGCTGGAGGTAAGGAGAAAGTTCTTCACAGAGAGAGTCATTGGCCATTGGAATGTGCTGCCCAGGAAGGTGGTGGAGTCACCGTCCCAACCCCCACCTGGCTACAACCTCCCTCAGGGAGTTGGAGAGAGCAAGGAGGTCTCCCTGAGCCTCCTCTTCTGCAGGCTAAGCAACCCCAGCTCCCTCAGCCTCTCCTCACAGGGCTGTGCTCCAGACCCCTCCCCAGCATCATCGATAACGTTTATAAACCCACAAATCTAAATCATAACCAAACGATTCTGCTGTGCTTCAGGAAAGCTTTTACCTATCACCTTAACCTGATCTACAAGAACTGCTGGAGTCAGCTGAATACAAACATCTACTTGACTGCCCTGCTGAAGGATAAATCAAGCCAGATGCCACAGTCCTTCCCTAAATCAGGGCCTTGATTTATGGCTTTTACCACACCAAAGGGCACCGTGCTAACCAGGAATTGGAACCTTCCATCAGCACAGATAATCAATTCACCCTGGTAACTCACACACACACACTTCCATGCTTCCAGGTATGTAAATTCAATTCTCCTTGAGGCTCCAGTGAAATTCCTATTGATCAAACACACCCAGCCCCAGCAGCAGGACTAGCAAGCCCTGCACATTTATTTCCTTCCTCTCAACACATCAAGAATTCCCTTCGGCGTCTCCATTGCCCTATCACAGGGTGCACTGGATGCAAATGGAATTACAGCAATAATCCATCTAATGAACACATTTGGCTATGGATGCAGGACTTCCCCCTCCCTATCAGCATCCTACTCTGCACCACTAACCCAACCAAAGACTGCTCTGTTCTTCACAGGCAAGAGCAGAGAAGATTTGTGAGTGAGAGCATGTCCATCACAAGAGCCAGGCTCCCCCCAGGCAAAACTCTCCCCCGGAAACCCTTCCCAAGCGAAGGCTGCAAGATCAGGGCCTCATGCAGACCTTTGCACCACTTCCTTTGAAGCTTTGAGACAGAACTTGTAGGCCAGAAGTGGCTTTTAGTGTTTGTGAGCACAACTGGCAGGCCAAAAAGCGCTACTTAACGTTTGTGTTTTCTTCACCCACTAGACTTAAACACGACAGAGAGGAGGAAACCATTGCAACATGTAGACCACACAAACGCTGCCTTTCCAAGAAAGAAACCAATGCCACGCTTCAAACCAGGGTGCAAAGCACAGGGAGCATCCTCCTAACATCTCCTCTGGAGTTCTCAAGCACAGTTTTTAGGCCATAAGCGTTACCTCGGGTTTGCTTTCTCATTAGCCACTACGTTCCTACAGGTAAAGGAACCACTCCAACGTGTAACACTCAACTACATTGTGAGCCTCCCCAGAAAGGAATCGATGAAGCCTTTCAAACCCAGGGTACAAAGCACAGGCCACATTTTCCTTTGAATTATTCTCAGGGAAGATCTTCTTTTTAACCCCCAAGCAGACCAAATTGATTCCTGCAGGAGCTTCACTCGTGTCAGAGCTCTAACAGCTTAAAAATGGGATGCATTTAATTCATTAGCTCACACCACGTTGGCTTTTCAAGCCAGCCTGCAATGTCAGAAGAGAGATTGATTTAAATCAGGTTCAAGCACCTAGTGCAAAGCCCAGGAAATGTCAGCAAGCATCTGGCCAAGGGACATGCCAACAGATGCACAAATAAAGAGCCTCAAAACCTCTTCCAGTTGGTTCAAAGGACGCTTTGAAGCGTCTCACTCAGCGTTAGTTAGAGACAATAAGGTCAGAAATGCAGGGGTTCAGCATTGTTTCAGCAAAATCACTCACACCACAGTTGAAAGACAACACAAATCAAAGCAGAGTGCCCCTCAACCTCCGGGCAAGAGGTGGTAACTTACCCTGTGAGGACCACGACAAAATCCATCACGTTCCAACCGTTCCGGAGGTAAGAGCCTTTGTGAAAAACAAACCCCAGAGCGATGATCTTGATGCCAGCTTCAAAACAAAATATTCCAATAAAGTAGGGCTCAGTGTCATCCTGGAAAAGAATAAAGAGGGGAGACATCAGGGATGCTGGAACACGGCCAGAGAAGGGCCACGAGGGTGAGCAGGGTGCTGCAGCATCTCTCCTGCGAGGACAGGCTGAGAGAGTTGGGGCTGTTCAGTCTGGAGTAGAGAAGGCTCTGAGGAGATGGTCTTGTGGCCTTCCAGGATCTGAAGGAGGCTACAGAAAAGTTGGGGAGGGACTTTTTAGGGTGTCAGGGAGTGATAGGACTGATAGAGAGTGATAAACTAGAAGTGCATAGATTCAGGATGAAGTTGTTCCCCACGAGGGTGGTGAGAGCCTGGCACAGGTTGCCCAGGGAGGTGGTGGAAGCCTCATCCCTGGAGGTGTTTGCAGCCAGGCTGGATGTGGCTGTGAGCAACCTGCTGCAGTGTGAGGTGTCCCTGGCCCATAGCAGAGGGGATGGAACTGGATGATCCTTGAGGTCCCTTCCAACCCTGACAATGGTTGGCATATAAACAACCCTCTGCAGCAACTTCCTGCCCTTTTCAGCTCTCTGAACAGACTCCAAACCAAAAGCCTTAAGTCCACTGGAGGCACAGAAAGAGAATGTCAATATTATTTATCTGAAGATGAATGTTTGGTTTTGGGGCTGGTTTGGGGGTTTTTGGTTGGTTGTTTTGCCTGTTTGGGTAGTTTTGGGAGGTTGGTTTGTTTTTGGGGGGTGGTGGGGGTGGTGGGGTGGTGTTTGGTGTTTACCTAGGAAACTCCATCTGGTTTTATGTCAATCATTTCACCTCATGCTTTCCACCTTCACTTCATATCCTGGAGGGAATTAGGGAATTTCAGTGGTTCTGCTCTAAGGTTATGTTTCTACTTGAGATTACCTCCAAATGAGGAAAAAACACTTTACTGTGAGGGTGCTGGAGGAGGCTGCTCAGAGAGGTTGCAGAGTCTCCTTCTCTGGAGACTTTCAAGACCCATCTGGCTGTGTTCCTGTGTGGCCTGCCCTAGACAACCCTGACTTGGCAGGGGGATTGGGCTTGATCTTCACAGGTCCCTTCCAAGCCCTATGATTCTATTATTTATGTATTTATTGCCATGGAAGAAAACCTGTGCTTCCCACTTGCACAGCAAGCCTGCAAACACTGGCAGGAAATTGCTTGTCACTTATTACATCAGTTCTTCCTTCACTCTTCTGCCTCCATTGTCTCAATTTCCAGTCTCACTTGGTTTCCCTTCAGTCTGTATCGCATTCAAGGAGCAATCCCCACTCCCTCCCTTCACAGCAGGAGCAGTGAGATCTGTCTCTCAGGCCCATGGTGCAGACTAAAGCACACCATGGGATCACAGTTTGGTGTCCTAATTCACTAGAAAGAAAAACAAAGAATCAAGAAGTGTGGCCAGCAGGGCAAGGGAGGGGATTCTCCCCCTCTGCTCAGCTCTGCTGAGACCCCACCTGCAGTACTGCCTCCATTCTGGAGCCCCTACTTCAAAAGGGATGTGGAGGTGCTGGAAGGTGTCCAGAGAAGGGCCACGAGGATGAGCAGAGGGCTGGAGCACCTCTCCTGTGAGGACAGACTGAAGGAGTTGGGGCTGTTCAGTCTGGAGAAGAGAAGGCTCCCGAGGTGACCTCATTGTGGCCTTCCAGTATCTGCAGGGGGCTACAGGAAGGCTGGGGAGGGACTTCTCAGGATCTCAGGTAGTGATAGGACTAGGGGGAATGGAATGAAGCTGGAGGTGGGGAGGGAGATTGAGGCTGGACATGAGGAGGAAGTTCTTCCCCATGAGAGTGGTGAAGCCCTGGAATGGGTTGTGCAGGGAGGTGGTTGAGGCCCCGTCCCTGGAGGTGTTTAAGCCCAGGCTGGACGAGGCTCTGGCCAGCCTGATCTAGTGTGGGGTGTCCCTGCCCATGGCAGGGGGTTGGAACTAGCTGATCCTTGTGCTCCCTTCCAACCCTGACTGATTCTATGACTCTAGGCTTAGCCTCCACAGTTTAACTAAGCCTTTCTTATTTCCCCCTCTGTGGCACCACATCCTTCAGCATTATACTTTATTTTGATAAATCCCATGACAAATTCACTGCCAAATGGACGCATTCACATTTGGAAAGAAGACACAGGCAAGAAATGAGAACAAAGCAAGAGGTGAAAGTAATGGGCATCCATCTCCAGAACATGTTAATTAGCTTTGGCACCTGTACCCAATTTCCAAATGTGCCTCAGCTCCCTGATTTCAGCTGAAGCCAATGGAAGCAAAGCAGCCCTGCCCCAAATGGAAGCAAATGCCCAAGTTAAGAGACTAGGAATCTTGGTTTTGGTGGCTTCAGCATTTCTGACCAGCAGAGCCAAAGAGCTGAGCTCCTCTTTGATGCACAGTTGTTTACATTCTGCAGTTCTGCTGCTAATGACCAAAGGTGATTGTAGATCTTTTATACAGAATGAACACAAATGTCAAGTCTTGTGGCCACAAGCCAAAGCCAGCAGCAGTTTGGATGCAAGAACTGATTTGAGGAGGATGGCAACTCCTGCCCAGCTCTGCCCCACGTTTTGGGCACGCTGCTTGTTACAAAAGGCAGATCTTTCACACCTAGAAGAGCCACATAACAGCATCCCCCTCCCAAAGAGGGACTTGGCGCATCGTTGTACACCCAACTCAGTGAGTCAGCCACAGAAGATGCCTCACAGCTGTTGGCAATTACTACTTCTGGGCAGGCTCTTCCATCAGCAGCCCCAGAAAAGGTTTGTTCCCTTAGGAAGCAGCACCTCGCTTCCCTGCACACCTCAGTGACCCCAGCTCCTCCAGGTGCTTCATCATTCAACCAACATCATCTCTTCTCTCCTGCACCTTTCCTCACCTCACAGCCCATGCAACTCCACCTTCCCCTGCCCCATGGCCAGGCAAGATGGGGAGTCCCCTGCAGATCTCACACGCGCTGGCTGGCCAGCCAGCAAAACAGAGCAGGGGACTGCTGAACTCACACCATCAGCCCTTGACTGAAGTGGAAGGGAAAGAACACACAAGCCCCAAACTAGCTTCTCACAAACAGCAGCACCTGCAGGCCCTCTGCCTTCCACAGAGCCCCACTGACACTACTCAGAGGATACAGAAGCTGTCACTGACAGACTGAGAGACTCCAACTACCCATCTCAGTGCTAACTACCCACAGAGAAACAAGAACGAGGCAAGGCCAGCAGCTCTTCTGTGACCTTCAGGGAAATCCTGCAATAAGAGTATTCTCTCAGCAGTTTCTCCACAGCAGGAACTAGAGACATCCCAGGACTGCATCCCAGTAGAGAAAACAGGGAAGAAGAGGGTCAGAAATCACAGGTTCTCAGAATGGCAGAGGTTGGAGTTGACGTTCAGGGATCATCCAGTCCAACCCCACTGCCAGAGCAGGGTCACCTAGGGCAGGTCACACAGGAACACATCCAGGTGGGCCTTGCAATTCTCCAGACTCCACAAACTCTCTGGGCAGCATGTTCCAGTGTTCTGCCACCCTCATGGTCAAGAATTTTCTCCCCATGTTTAGATGGAACTTCCTGGGTTCCAGTTTGCATCCATTGCCTCTTGTCCTGTCACTGGAGACCACTGAGATGAGTCTGGCTCCATCTTCCCGACACCCACCCCTTAGATATTTGTAAGCACTGAGAAGATCTCCCCTCAGCCTCCTTTTCTCCAAGACAGACAGCCCCAGCTCTCAGCCTTTCCTCAGAGGAGAGCTGTTCCAGTCCCCTCAGCACCTTCATGGCCCTGCACTGGACTCTCTCCAGCAGTTCTTTGTCCTTCTTGAGCTGGAGTGCCCAGAACTGGACACAGTATTCCAGGTGAGGCTTCACCAGCAGGGAGTAGAGGGAAGGAAGGAGAAGCTCCCTCAAAGCCCTGGCCACACTCCTCTGCCAGAGGTTACCTTGCTGCTGCTCCTCTGCTTTCCCTTTATACACACAGGAGCACTCAGACAGCCTGGTGCACTCACTCTTCAACCCCCACCACCACCTTCTACTTCAACAAGCAGACCAAATCTTTGCAGACAAAGGCCTCCCAGCATAGCCTATCACTCCATCCCACAACTACTAGCAAACCTCCAAAAATAACTCTTCTAACACACCAAAACAAAAAAAGAAGCCCCAAAACCATACCTTTCCCCACATGCACTCCTCCACACTCCTCCCTCGCTTCCTGGAAGCTTTATATCTACTCTGCCACCAGTCAGTTGCTCAATCTAGGTCAGGTGCCTTGCAATTACAGCTCCCAGCTGAGGCAGGCTTCAGGTACTCAAGGGTTTGACAGGATATGCTCTTCCCAAAGCTAGGACTACACAGAAGCTGTTAGGAAGTGGGTCAAAGAAGTTCTTGTCAGCTTCTAGGGAAGCAGAAAGGCTCTCAGATGGGCTTGGGTATGTATTAGGAAGAGAAGCTGTCATTTAGAGGGTTGGGAGTGAGTAGCTGGGGAAATAAGAGGGGATAGAGGGAGGGTCACAGGATGTTAGGGGTTATAGAATCATAGAATCATAGAATCAGTCAGGGTTGGAAGGGACCACAAGGATCAGCTACTTCCAACCCCCTGCCATGGGCAGGGACACCCCACACTACATCAGCCTGGCCAGAGCCTCATCCAGCCTGGGCTTAAACACCTCCAGGGACGGGGCCTCAACCACCTCCCTGGATAACCCATTCCAGGGCTTCACCACTCTCATGGGGAAGAACTTCTTCCTCACATCCAGCCTGAATCTCCCTATTTCCAGCTTCATTCCGTTCCCCCTAGTCCTATCACTACCTGAGATCCTGAGCAGTCCCTCCCCAGCCTTCCTGTAGCCCCCTGCAGATACTGGAAAGCCACAATGAGGTCACCTGGGAGCCTTCTCTTCTCCAGACTGAACAGCCCCAACTCCTTCAGTCTGTCCTCACAGGAGAGGTGCTCCAGCCCTCTGCTCCTCCTCGTGGCCCTTCTCTGGACACCTTCCAGCACGTCCACATCCCTCCTGTAATAGGGGCTCCAGAACTGGACGCAGTACTCCAGGTGTTGGAAGGGACCTCTGGAGATCATTGAGTCCAACCCCTTTTGTAAAGCTGTCTGGATTCACACTGATCTAGCCCAAGAAGAGGGGCAGTGCAACAGGAGAAACAACACAACTTGTGCCCCATGAGGCAGTGAGGACTGAAGATGCAAAAAGGTATTGACAAGACTGTGTGTGATGGAAGGAGCTGGAAAGCTGCTCCATTCCTGACCAGCAGAGCCAAATTGCTGAGCTGCTCTTCCATGCACAGCTGTTTACATGTTGCATTTCTGCTAATGACAGAAGGTGATTTTAGTTCTCTTCTACAGAAAGAAGACAAATGTCAAGTCCTGGGGCCACAGCTTGGACACAAGAATTCCTTTGACAAGGATGGCAACTCCTGCCCACCTCTGCCCCAGCACCAGCCCATGTTTTGGGCACACTACTGTCACAGACTCACAGATTACATTGAGTTGGAAGAGACCCTCAAAGTCATCTTGCCCAAACCCCCAGCAGGCAGCAGGGACACCTCCAACTAGATCAGGCTGCCCAGGGCCACATCAAGTCTGATCTCGAATGTCTTGAGGGATGGGACCTCAACCACATCCCTGGGCAACCTGTTCCAGCATTTTACCATTCTCTTTGTGAAGAACTTCCTCCTCATGTCCAATCTAAGCCTCCCCTGCTCCAGTTTCAAACCACTGCCCTTTGTCCTATGCCCACAGGCCCTTCTGAACAGTCCCTCCCCAGCCTTCCTGCAGGTCCCCTTCAGCTATTGAAATGTATTTACAAGGTGTCCCTGGAGCCTTCTATCCTCCAGGCTGAACAGCCCAAACTTTCTCAGCCTGTCCCTGTAGGAGAGGTTTTCCAGCCCCCTGGTCATCTTTGTGGCCCTCCTCTGGACCCACTGCAGCAGGTCCATGTCTCTCTTGTGTTGGTGTCCCACAGCTGGACACGGAAATCCAGGTGAGGTCTGCACCAGAGCAGACTAGAGTGGCAGAATCACCTCTCTCAATCTGCTTGGTACAGAAAGGCAGATTTTTCACACCTGGAAGACTCACATAACATGGGTGGCATGCCCTGTGCAGCACTGAGAGGACACCACTGTCAATCCAGAAGCCCTGCAGCCACCCTCAGACAGGAGACTGTGCTGCTGCCTGGCCTGAAGGGTGGGGATGCAGGTTATAATGAGTCTCAGTGTGCATGCTTGGAAAGAGGGTGGAGGATTTGGGCAGCAGCCAGAGCTGTGCCAGCAGGTTGCTTGATGTGGGCACAGCAAAGCTTGAGGCTGGGCCAAACACACATTTAATCAATAGGTTTCACATCAGAAACAACTTCTGAGTCTGGAAAGTCGTTACTATCCCTAGTCCCTGTCCTAGTGTCTTTCCTTGGCCTTTGGATGTGGTAGCCTTGGTAGGTGCGAGTGTGTAAGGCTTCCTTCATGCAAAGGTTGATGTGAACAGCTCAGGTGTGACTGGAGGAAGTGCCAGTGGATGGGCTGAAGTGCACAAGCTGCCATGCTGAATCTCTGAGGAAGACTGTGTCCTGCCCTCACATCTAAAACACCCAGGGGAGCCAAATGCTCAGAGCCCTGCCGCAGAAGAATGTCCTATAGACCCACAGGTCTCCTCAAACTGGAGGTCCCCCAGAGAGGAGCACAAAAAACAATTCCCCCTCCTGCATGTTCTCCTATCTCTGGCAGGCTTGGACAAATCTAAGGTCTACTGAAGCTTCTCACAGAAAACTGAAAAGTGAGGAAGGAGACAGGGAGAGAAGGAGCACGCCTCAGCCTGGACAGCCAAGGGCACTGTGAGCAAGGCAAACACAAGGCCACTCAGGGCTCAGATGGGAAGCTCACATTCCCACGTTTGGAGCTCTCACCACCAGGCTCTGGGCCACTCAATACAACTCCCTCAGCATCTTTTCAGCTGGCATGGCTCCAGCAAGTACAAACAGTGCATTATTTACGGGAACAGAGAGAGGTTGACTACAGCGTGGTGGCTAAGGCACTCGGGGAGATGGACAGCAGCAAGACTGTGGCACCTCCATTCCAGGGGAGATTTACTGACATGAAGTAAACACCTCCAGCAGCCAAAGCACACAGAGGCTCCCAGCTCAGAGCAGGCAAGAGTCTAGGGAATAGGCCAACCAAAGAAGTGTCATCGGTAGGACAAGGGAGGTGATTCTCCCCCTCTACTCTGCTCTCCTGAGATCCCACCTGAAGTCTTGCATCCAGCTCTGGACCCCCAACACAAGAAGGATATGAAGCTGTTAGAGTGGGTCCAGAGGAGGCCACAAAGATGATCAGAAGGATGAAGAACCTTCCGTATGGGGACAGGCTGGGAGAGTTCAGGCTCTTCAGCCTGGAGAAGAGAAGACTCCAGGGAGACCTTAGAGCAGCCTACCGCTACCTCAAGGGAGAGCTGGGGAGGGAGTTTTGCCAAGGGCTGGGAGTGACAGGACAAGGGGCAATGGCTTTGAGTGGGAAGAGGGGAGATTGAGACTGGAAATGAGGAAGACATTCTTGAGAGTGAGGGTAGGGAGACACTGGAACAGGTTGCCCGGGAAGGTTGTGGATGCCTCCTCCCTAGAGGTGTTCAAGGCCAGGCTGGATGAGGCTGTGAGCAACCTGGGCTGGTGGGAGGTGTCCCTGCCCATGGTGGTAGGTGTGGAGAGTTGGAACTAGATGATAAGATCCCTTCCCACCCAAACCATTCTGTGGTATTGTTGCTCAGGGAAGAATGGCTTTATTTCTCTTGTCTGAAGAACTAGAACTGGAAGCTAATGCTTGAGTTCACCACGAACTGCTTTGACCACCAGATGGGTGTTTTATCAGCGCCCTGGGTTTGACCAGAATTTCCATCCTCAAGCCAAGTGCTACCAACTACACGCTGAGTACAGACAGAGGACAATTCCTCCAAAGCCAGCCATTCAAATTCTCCCAGCATTGCATGTACTGAGCCACCACTTGCTCTTCCCATGTGTTTAATTAACCCTGCTCGGCAAGTAGCACGAGCACAGGCAGCAGCCAAGGAGACTGCACTGCAGGTTTGTGTCTTGGGTCTCTGGGGAGATAGACAGAAGAAAATTGTGATTGGAAGAGGAAAAAAAAAAATCCTGAAGTGTTTGCATGGGTTCCTCCTCCCTCTTTCTCTCAGCTTTAACAGCCAGCCAGCCTTAAGATCTTTGTCTTTGTGTCTGCGGCACAAATTATCTGGGCAGCTCTGGTTTTCTTCACCGGCTCCGCTTACATTGCTCGGTCATAAAAGGCTTGAGATGTGCATCTCATATCCCTGAGATCTGATTAACTCCTCTGTGATGAGCCCTCACTCCAATCTGGAGGTTTTAATGAACCCAAGAGAAGGGAAGTTATATCCATAAGTCATTAAGCAAACTAAAGCCAACTCTGCTCCTGCCAACGGCAGCAGTAAAGCACCTGCTGTTCTGCATGGACTTCTGATTTGGCTCCACAAACCCACGAGTGTTTGCCCACTCTGCTTCAGCACAGAGTTGTAGCAGTCTGTGGGAGCAGCAGGAGCATTCTGAAGAGATTTCAGTTTGAAAACCAAGAGTCAGTTTTCCCTGTTCACGATCCTCACTCCTGCCAGCACATGTTGAAAGCAGGAAGCGTTTCAGGACTTGTAAATATACTCATTGTTATTCCGTGATAAATCCCTCCTCTGCTTCGGAGGTGCACATGTGCTGTGGCTAAAATGGCTTCAAGAACAGCTGGATCAAAGGCAGCACTGCACAATGGGGTTTGGGACAAAAGCCCAGGGTTAATTCCTCCTTCAGCACCCAGGCAGAGCTAACAGGGTGGACACTGAGTTTTATTCCGTCATCTTACACCTCGGCCACGACACCAGTGCCTCCCTTTGGGATGATTTGAGCTGCAGCTGGAGGAGTGTGTGGTGCTGGAGGCTGTAAAATGGAATTAATAGAGTGGGCAAAGGACCAATAAAGAGTTTCTAAGGTGCCTTTACAAAGCTAGGGGATGTAGAGGAACATAGAAAGGAGGTTGTAGTAAGGTGGGGGTCAGTGTCTTCTTCCTAATACCACAGTCTCACAGTATCGCCAAGGTTGGAAGAGACCTCAAAGATCATCGAGTCCAACCTGTCACCACAGACCTCATGACTACTAGACCATGGCACCAAGTGCCACATCCAGTCCCCTCTTGAACACCTCCAGGGATGGTGACTCCACCACCTGCCTGGGCAGCACATCCCAATGACGAATGACTCTCTCCGTGAAGAACTTTCTCCTCACCTCCAGCCTAAACCTCCCCTGGTGCAGCCTGAGACTGTGTCCTCTTGTTCTGGTGCTGGTCGCCTGGGAGAAGTGACCAACCCCCTTCTGGCTCCAACCTCCCTCCAGGTAGTTGGAGAGAGCAATGAGGTCTCCCTGAGCCTCCTCTTCACCAGGCTAAGCAACCCCAGCTCCCTCAGCCTCTCCTCACAGGGCTTGTGCTCAAGGCCTCTCCCCAGCCTCGTTGCCTTTCTCTGGACACCTTCAAGTGTCTCAATGTCCTTCCTAGACTGAGGGGCCCAGAACTGGACACAGGACTCAAGGTGTGGCCTAACCAATGTAGAGTACAAGGGCACAACAACTTCCCTGATTCTGCTGGTCACACTATTCTTGATGCAGGCCAGGATGCCGTTGGCCTTCTTGGCCACCTGGGCACACTGCTGGCTCATGTTTAGGCGGCTGCCAATCAGCACCCCCAGGTCCCTCTCTGTTTAGCAGCTCTGATCAGCTCTTATCAGGTGATAAGATGAGGGAAAATGGCCTGAAATTGTGCTGGGGAGGTTCAGGTTGGATATTAGGAAATATTTCCTTGCTGCAAGGGATTGCAAGGTCAGGGATTGGAACAGGCTGCCCAGGGAGGTGGTGGAGTCACTGTCCTTGGAAGTGTTCAAGATATGTGTACACATGGCACTTTGGGACACAGCTTAATGGCCATGGTGGTGTTAGGTCAGTGGTTGGACTGGATGATCTTAGAGGTCTTTTCCAACCAAATCAGTCCTATGATCGTGTGGTAGAAACAACATGCTGACCATTGCTACTGTTGCTAAAAGAACACCTCACCAAGGGCTTACCAAGGCAGAGCAGCCACACCACCTCTTTATCAGTCTCTTTATCAGTCTCTATGCTCATAATTCAGGAAGAAATTCCCCCAGCTTGGTCATCACCCTGGGTCTAACCCTGTGCTTTGCTCACAAATCCAGACTTGGCTTGCTGGCCAAGCCCAAAACACACAAGGACATGTTGAATGGCAGGAAGATCACTGTACATTCTTGGTCTTAATTTTTTCCTCATCTCTTCTAAAGCAGAAATGTTCAAACTGGAGAGAGACTAAGCACACACAGTGTAGGTGGGCAGTCAGCATGGGTGGATGCATTCTGAAAGGAGGTTGGAGTGAGGTGGGTGTTGGTCTCTTCTCCCTAGTTACAAGTGATAGATTGAGAGGAAATGGCCCTCAAGTTGCAGCAAGTTTAGGCTGGACATTAGACAAAATTTCTTCGCTGAAAGGGTTCTCAAACTCTGGCACAGGCTGCCCAGGGTGGTGGTTGGATGCCCATCCCTCAAGGAGTTTAAAAGACACAGAGATGTGATGCTGAGGGACACGGTTTAGCCCTCTAACTTGGCAGAGTCAGAGAATGATTGGACTCAATGATCTTTAAGGGCTGCCCAAATGTTTCTGATTCAGCTGACACCCAAGCTCTTTCTAGACCAAACTTGGAACCTGAAGAAATCAGCATTCAGAGGCTCTAGCTTTTGGCAGCCAGCCTAATGTCAGCTTTGTTTGCACAGGTTAATATCTACATGCGAAACACATATGGAGCCACATTCCTTCATCCTCTGAACATGGACCAAGATTAATGCATTTTGGCATGAGAGATGATCCAGTCATTAACAGCAGGAGAAGAAGCAAACCAAGTAAGTTATTAGCCGGTTTGCCTGCAGTGATGATAAATGGAAGGATGAGTTTAAAGCCTTTCTTGTCTTTTCTTTTGAAACAAAGTCATTGTGCTCATGCCCAAAGAGCCTGCAGGTGAATTATTTTCCTCTGTAAGTTGGTTTCTTTTTTTTTTTTTTGGGGGGGGGGAGGGGGGTTGGTTGGGGTTTGTTGGTTTGGGGTTTTTTGGTTGGTTTGGGTTTGGTTTGGGTTTTTTTTTTTTTTTTTTTTTTTTTTTGGAAGGTCTAATCATTTAAACCCAAAGTTTGCTTTGTAGGGTCCTTGTTATCTGCTGAGAGCTGAAAGATCGTACTTGGGATTGGGAGGGACCTTAAAGCTCATCCGGTTCCAGCCCCACTGCCATGGGCAGGGGCACCTCCCACCAGCCCAGCTTGCTCAAGGCCTCATCCAGCCTGGCCTTCAACACCTCCAGGCAGAGAGCATCCACAGCCTCCCTGGGCAACCTGTTCCGGTGTCTCCCCACCCTCAATCTCAAGTGTTTCTTCCTCATCTCCAGTCTCAATCTCCCCTCTTCCATCTTAAATCCACCTCCCCTCATCCTGTCACTACAAGCCCCAAGATATCCAAACCTAAAAGGTTAATCTGCTCTACCACTTCCTGGGAAAATATCACCGAGGTTCATTTGAGTCTACGGACAACCCTGAGCATTTGGCTGTCGCTTCCTCTCTTGGTTTATAGACCACCTAAGTTTGCTGCTCTTCTGATTGTAAGAAGCAGGCAGGCAGGCAGGGCTGGCTGGAGTGATGAAGCATTCTTGTGAAGCTGGGACTTGGAGGTTAGAGTCAGACTTGTTGTCGCTGACTTATTCTCCCTGACTGTCAAGTCAATGCCCGTTTGTTTACGTGTGGATCTTCAAAGTAGACACAAGCCCTCGTGACACCAGCTGGCTGACTGCTTTGGGTGTTAGATCAGAAAGAAAGAGGGGCGGGGGAAAGGGGGGGGGAGGAGGAGGAGGGGGAGGGGAAGAGTCAAGAAATTTATACAACTCACCAGTCTCTCTGACATGGGCGTCTTGTCTCCATCCGGCAAATGCTGTTCCAGAGCCAGCACAATACAATTGGCTATGATTGTAGCTAAAATCATGTATTCAAATGGAGTGGGGAGCAGAAGTTAAAGAAGACAGTAGACAGCACAAGGAGAGCCTCATCCAAATCCCATTTCTACCTACATCAGTTGAGCCTTCTAAGGTCTTATTCCGAAGGCACTCAGCCTCCTCGCCTGGCTCAGTTCTTTCTGAGGTGTCTATGGAAGAAAAGTAGGAAACTCTCTCTCTTCTCAGAGAGAATTGGTGACTTATACAGAATCTGAGCTGCTCCAGGAGGTGGGGAGTGAGAAAACAAAAGGTCCAAAGTAAATTAAAACACTATTATTATTATTATTATTATTATTATTATTATTATTATTATTATTATTATTATATGAGATCAACAAACTAAACTGCCCTAAAATAGAAGATAGGGCTGAACAGCATCTGCTGAACTGTTCTTTCAGAAATTCCCTGGCATTTAAGCTGAGAGCACAGCGTAGATAAGCAATGGGCTAGAAAAGTTGGGCTTAGAACATCCAGGCACGTCGAAACCGTGAGCTGCTCCTGGATCACGATGCCTGCTCCTAGGGAGAATAAACAATTTGATCCTCACAGCTCCCTGCCCGGATGTTTGAAGGCAAGAACCTCCCGGGACAAAAACAAACCCGACACTAGTTAGACCTTTCCTTTGCCCTGGCACCTCTTGCCCTCAGCACTGATGAGCCCCTGCGCTCCCAGGGCGGAGCCGCTCTGGCGGGAGGCAGCGGGGCCGCAGGGCTGGGGACAGCTCTGCTCGGCACAGCGGAGGGCTCTGCTCACCACCCTGGTGGCTCAGCTTAGCACCGTGGGCATCAAGATCCGCTCAGCACCGTGGAGGAGTGCGCTCAGTACCGCGGACAGCTCTCCTCAGCACCGCGGATGGCTCCGTTGGGACCCCAGCTCAGCACCGCGGATAGCTCCGCTCAGCTGTGCTCAGCACCGCGGACAGCGGTAGCCCCGCCGCGGGGACGAGCCGATGGCGCCGCTGAAGGGATGGGTGCCCCTCACACGCCGCTGAAGGGATAGGTGCCCCTCACACGCCGCTGAAGGGATGGGTGCCCCTCACACGCCGCTGAAGGGATGGGTGCCCCTCACACGCCGCTGAAGGGATGGGTGCCCCTCACACGCCGCTGAAGGGATGGGTGCCCCTCACACGCCGCTGAAGGGATGGGTGCCCCTCACACGCCGCTGAAGGGATGGGTGCCCCTCAGACGCCGCTGAAGGGATGGATCCCCCTCAGACGCCGCTGAAGGGATGGATCCCCCTCCGCTGAAGGGACCCCGCTGAAGGGATGGGTGCCCCTCACACGCCGCTGAAGGGATGGGTGCCCCTCAGACACCGCTGAAGGGATGGGTCCCCCTCAGACACCGCTGAAGGGATGGGTGCCCCTCAGACACCGCTGAAGGGATGGGTGCCCCTCAGACACCGCTGAAGGGATGGGTGCCCCTCAGACACCGCTGAAGGGATGGGTGCCCCTCAGACACCGCTGAAGGGATGGGTGCCCTCCACACACTTCAAGAGACAGACACAGACAAGTCACCCAAGAGGCAGGGGAGGACAGACTGCGCCTGGCCTTGCCAGGAACGCCATGCTCTGACTTCGGGGATTGTTTATTCCTACTTGATTGCAGGGAAGGAGAAATGGCTGAGGAAGTACAGCGATGCCTGGGATGCTATAGAACATGGGCAGGAATATCAATACCTGTGTCTGTGTGTCCAGGGCTATGGGAAGTGCATGCACTCCACTGGTGGTTGGGGTTATTTTTCCCCTGTTAGCCCCTCAGGAAGTGAAAACTGGGGAAGGCTGAAGAGGAGCCGGCCTCTGTGGCAATTGAAAGTGTTGCTAGGAAGCTGGGAGGAGGCCTTGCTGCTATTAGCTGAGGATTAAGAGGTGTGTGATATCAAATGAAAAGAAAACAACCTGCTCCCTTGAGATCACCAGTGCAATGTACACACAGACACACACACACAGTATCTACACTCTGGCAGTCTCTAACAGTCTGCTTCTCTTTTCTCCTGGCTTACCACCTCACTGTGTGCACCACCAGAAGCAAAGCCTCCTTCTGAGGAAGAGCTCTGCAGCTCACTTGGCCTGGGAGCTGTTTCTGAGACAGAAAGCATCTGCCCCTTCCCCAGCAGAGCAGGTGATCCTTGTCTCCACTTACTGTCTCCCCCTGTTACGAATATTTCCTAGATTATTTTTCCTTTTTTCTTCTTTTTTTCCCCCTTTTTTTAGCACAGCCTAAGCTTAGGCTGCTCACCTAACCTGAGTGACAAGATTCATCTTGATTCTAATGGGTTCAGAAGGTGATGTACTTAAAACCTGGCTGCAATGGTTCTCTAAATGGGCTTTGCAAGGCACCTTGGCTATCAACATCCTTACTATTGATGCAGCTTCAATGTTAAGGTGTCACCATTTTTATCTCACGATCCTTCTCCTCCTCAGAGTGAGGCAGAAGAGTTGAAAGGCTCTAAGATGGAAAGGTAAATGAGGGTTCATTAGCATGACTCTCACAGACCCCTTTGCCTTTGGCTCGAACGGTTGGCAACGTAAATGTCTCCCAGCTGCACATCCGACACCTGAACGCCCAGTGACAGGCACGTATGTCTCTCTCTCACACACACACACCCCTGCCACAGCCACAGCCACTGCCACAGCACGCTCCACCGTCCCCAGCGGAGCTGACACCCAGCCAGACGGCCGTGCATGATGTCGGACACACGGCTCCATGTCACACACACCCATCGCACACCCCGGAGCGCACGCACACGTCTACATTAGCACCAGCCCCTCAGCCCCGGCTGCCATTGGGGGAGGGGGAAAAGGGGGAAGCTCATTCTTCCCCCAGTCTCCCCACCTCCCCATCTTCCCCACCGTGCCCACACAGCCTCCCTGAAAGGATATGGCCATTCTGTTATTCTCTTGGCGTATTTCCGTATAACATTATCTTCACTGAAGATGAAGAGGGATCTGTTGACTGTGAAGCAGTTCTGTTTGACAGGGATGGGGTTGTAGAGAGCCATAGTCCTGGCCCTCTGAGCCATCGACTGCTTATACATCCTCTGGCCGGCCTGGGGGCCACCTTGCCGGCTGCTCCCTCTTCCAGCCCCGGCCGGCCCTCCACCTCCGTAGCGGGTGGGCAGCTCATCCCCAAACCGAGCCATCCTCGCAGAGCACGGAGCCGGGCGCTACAATCCAAACTGGCAGCCGAGGCGAGAGGAAGACGCATCACAGCGCGCAGCACTTCTCCCTCCGGGGGCTTCGCTGGCGGGGTCGGGATCGATCGCAGCAAAATATTGAGATAGGTTCAGGAAAAAAAAAAAAAAAAAAAAAAGGAAAAAAAAAAATCTCCTTTTCCCTTCCTCCGCCCCCTCCTCTTCCCCGCCGCTCTGGCTGCCCGGGGAGGAGGAGGAAGGCTCCGGGGCTCTGCTCACCTCCCCGCACAGGTGCCGTTTCTCCGGCCCGACCTCATGGCCGGGGGCTGCGGGAGGTGGTGGTGGCCGGCGTGTCCCTTCAGCGGTGACCGGTGGGGCTCCGGGCTGGGAAGGGACTCTGCTGCTGCCGTGCCCGCCGTCGGAACGCTCCGCCGTGCCCAGCCCAGTTCAGTCCAGCCCGGCTACGGCTCCGGCTCCGGCTCGGCCCCGCCGCATGTGATGCCCGGAGCCAATCGGCCGCCGCGGCTCCGCCCGCTCCAGTCACCGGCACCGGGGGGCGGGCAGGGACGGAGGGAGGCAGGGAGGAAGGGATGGAGCCGGCCCGGCCCGGGCGCCGCCGCCCACCCCGGTAAATACGGCAGAGCCGCGGCCCCTCCCCGAGCCGGCGGGGAAGGAGGGATCGACCCTCCCGCCCCCTGCGCAGGGCTCCGTGGGTGCGCAAAGCCCCGGTCTGTGGGGGGGGTGCCGCAGGCTTTTTTTTTGGGGAGGGGGAGGGCAGGCGAGGCGGCCCCCGCGCCTGCGCGCCGCTGGCCAGATGTGCAGCGCCCAGCTGCTGCACCCTTGGGGGCGCCCATCCGCGGGGGGAGGGGACCGGGGTCAGGGGCAACGCTGGGCATCGGATCTCCCAGGACCCCCGCTCGCCCAACCTGTGCCATCAGGAGCCCCAGGGGAGGCTGGGAGGCAACGGTGGCGGGTGGGTGCGGGGTGAAGCGGGAGTGCAAGGTGGGGGGAACTGGGGGTGCTGGGCAAGGGGTGGTGCTCCCTTCAGATCCTGCCCCTGGGGTTTCAGCGCCGTTTCAGGGACAGATGGGGGTGGCGCAGGGGCATAAGGTGGTGCAGGGCAGCGTGCGCTCAGAGCAGAGAGCTGCGCCCTTCCGGACAACTTACTTTGTTTCTCCTTGGTTTGAATGACTCCTGCAGAGCACTGGATACCTTTAATCCCGTATTTATGGATGAAATCCTTTAATCCTGTTTATTCCAACACCCTCTGTTGCTCCTATCCACCACAAGTCAGAACGTTTAACTCCTCCTTGTTCCCGGAGCTCCTTGCTTCAACAGCCACTGCAGTAGCTGCTGGGGATCTGCTATTGCATTTTGGCTGAATCTGGGATATGAGCTCTTAACTTTTAGAAGGGACCCACCAGAGAAGCCAGGGCTGCCATCTGGGGGACATTTTCACTGCCCCCACAGCAAGGAAACCCTGGACTCTGCTGCTAATGTGGTGTTTTTGCCTTAGTCATCCAAGCTGTAGCAGTTCGAAACCAACCCACCGACTAGGCAAGTCTGCAGCAATAACATCTGCTGGCTTCAGGAGATGACAAGAGGGCTGGCAACAGCCACACATGGCACAGAGAAGGGCTGGCAATAGCCAAAGGGTGGCTCTCTGGAAGGTACCAGCTTCCTACCCAGGGTTTTGGTATCTGAAAGGCTTTCTCTCACTGCAGCAGGGCCAGAAGGTACCCTCAGAGGCAGCACTGGTGAGCTAGAAGCACCAAGAACTTGCTCTTCGAGGCACAGAGGGAAGCAGCAAGGAAGAAAGGTGCATCCCATCCTGCTGCCTTGAGGGTCAGTCCCAGCAACAGCCACCAACCACTCTGCCATGGGCATGGCCAGCCAGCTCCTGCAAGCCCTGGGGACCTGCTCAAGGAAAAGTTCCAACCTGTAGGTTTTCTTCCTTTGCATGTGCTGGGAATGTGATTCCCCAAGCCCAGTTTTGGCAGAAGTTGCAGATTAAACTGAACTCTGGAGTCTCTTGGGGGAAAACTTTGCCTGGAGAAGGAAGCTGAAGTCTTGGGGAAATGAAGCCTTGTGCTTTGGCTGCCACCAGGTTGCTCCAGCTCTCCCTGGCTCAAGCTCCCTGTTACACTCAAAGAGGCCCTGGGAAGAGATTAAAATGAGTTTCCTCCTATGAACTTTCGGCCCCCACTCAGCACTGGTGAGCTGACCCACACCAGTGGGGCGTCAGGGGAAGTTTATTTCATGGAGGAAGGAGGCAAGTGCAGGGAGCTCTGAGCTCAGAGGCTGAGCACAGCAGGAAAATGCTCTTTTCTCTTTGAAATGGTTTTTTTTTGGGGGGGGGGGGAGGGGGGGGAACTTTCATTTCCATCCTTACTACAGTCTCCTATAATGAATTTAGCTTTTCATCTAAAAATAAATAAATAAAATAAATCAAGCCTCCCACAGCTGATTTATTTAGTTGTCTGAATTTTTCACTTCTCTGCTTCTGGTCACTAAATCTAATAGACTCTGCAGGCTCCTGTTTTGTAGTGGGGGTGGGGGGTGGGGTGGGGGGTGGAAATGTGACTGTTTTTAGCAGTAGCCACTGGAAGGGGAAATGCTGATTTTGAATAATCCCCCACCTCTTCTGATGGAAATCAGCATCTGGGAGAAAAGAATGACATTGATTTTCCACAATTCTTTATGCTTAAAAGGGGAGGGGAGGGGAGAAGGGGGGGGGGGGAGGGAGGATGTGGGTTACACAACAGCTTGGAAAAATCCCCAGCATCTGCTGTCTTCACCTGATCTTGAGAAGCAGGTAAAAAAAAATCTGCCCCTTGCCCACCCACCCCAAATCATCTTTTTAGAAGGGCTTGAAGTGATAGGGCAAGGGAGGAGAGCTGCAAGAGGGGAGATTTAGACTGGATGTCTAAAGCCCCAGGGAGACCTTAGAGCAGCCTTCCAGGGTCTGAAGGGGGCTACAAGAGAGCTGGGGAGGGACTTCTTAGAAAGGCTCATAGTGGCAGGATGAAGAGCAATGGTTTGGAGCTGGGAGAGGGAGGATTGAGACTGGAAATTAGGAAGAAATTCTTGAGAGTGAGGGTGGGGAGGCACTGGCACAGGTTGCCCAGGGAGGCTGTGGCTGCCTCCTGCCTGGAGGTGCTCAAGGCCAAGCTGGGTGAAGCTTTGAGCAGCCCGGGCTGGCGGGAGGCGCCCCTGCCCGCGGTGTGGCACTCGGTGGTCATTAAGGTGCCTTCCAACCCAACCCATTCTACCCTTCTCTCCTCCCAGCGCCGGCAAAGCATCCTGCCTCTTCCAGGAACAAACTCCCCACACCACAGCGCCGCAGTGAAGTCAGCAGACGGGGTGGTGGGGGTGTTTGTGACAGCAAGCAAATGCTGCGAGCGTGTCGTGAGGCTGTTCTATTAAACCACAGCTCGCCCTTCTCTCGAGCTGCATGCTCAGGGCTTGGTCTTTTTTTTTTTTCCCTTTCCTCCTTTTCTTTCCTTTTTTTTTTTTTTTTTTCTTCACACCATAGGGAAGATCACACAGATCTTAAGCACCCAAAAACCTTAAAGACAAGAAGAAGATTGCCATTTGCAAGGATTATTTGGCTTTGGGAGGGGAAGCGTTCAGGCTTTTTCAGATTAGGAAAGGAGCAGAGGAGTTAAAAGAAAGCCACACACACACACACACACACCCCCCAAAAAAAATATGCAGGGGCAGTGCAAGAGGTCAGATGCCTGTAATCTGCCACCCACAGCAGGGCAAAGAGCATCTCATGACACAACCAAAAATGGACTTGGTCAGCAGCAGCTCCTGCTCACAAGCCCCACAAGACAGAGGCGAGCAGATCGTGCTGCTCTCCAGCACTGCCTGCCTTGGCTTCAGCAAGAAGCCTTCTTCCTCCCTGCACAGCTTTGCCAGGCAACCAAGCATGGCCCTGGACTTTCACCTCCATCCCAAGCCTGAGGCAGGTGACTGGGTTTAATGGAGCAGCACTTCCATCTGGAAAGCCAAAGCCAAGCTTGCTGAGACAGGGCAGAGGAAAATGGTCCAGTGTTGCAGGTCTGTGCGTGTCAGATGATTGGGACACCTGGACCATGGCAAGCACCACTGGTATTATTTGTCCTGGCAAAGCAGCTCACAGGGACTCCTGGGACAGGCTGAATCCACTCCTGGAAAGTTTTCTGGCCAACCCACAGGGAAGTGGATTTCCAGCTTGCTCTGTCGCAGAGAGATGAGCACACAAGACCTGTCTGAGGGGTGGCGGCTGGCATTTAGCAACACAACTCCAGCATCCCCCTTAAAGCACAACATCCTCCCAAGCTGTCCCTCCCCACTGAGCAGGTCAGGAAGGACACCTTTGCAGAAACAGCAGCAGGACAGTAAAGAAACTCTTCCTTTAGGAGAGGAAGGGAAACCCACCATGCTCCAACTCCTCCCTGGGGTGGAGGAGCAGCTTGGTCAACACCTTGAAGGAAGGTCAAGGTTTCCTGGCATGCCTTGTGTCCAGCTGAGCTCAGTGGGTGTAGAATGCTGGGCAGGCTGGTATTTTCCTCTCAGAAGGTTGAAGGACAGAACAACCATTCCAACCCCATCCAGCTTAAATCTCTGGGCCCAAGCAGAGCAGCTCCCAAGAGCATATTTCCTTTCAAAACTAACCAGAGACCACAGATTGCACAGCTCCTTCCAGTCCCATAGGAAGGTCCACAGCTCCAGGTCAAATGCAGCTTGGCTGCAAAGCAACTCACCAGGAACTTGTGCTCTCCTCCCTCCTATGCAGGCATTTTGCACCAGCTGTGCTAGAGGGAAATCCTGCTGCCATACAGGGAGCCAAAACTGTTGTGGCTTGTGCTCCAGCCTGCCAGAGGATGCAGGACAGCTTGACATGACAGCCAGGGAGGGGAGGCCAGCAGGAAGGTGCTCTGTTGCTTCTCATCAAGAATAAAAGCTTAAAAGGGAAAGAGAGGCCTCCTGAAGATACATCTCCTCCTGGTGTTGTCTGTAACACAGTGTTCTAAACCCCTGGGGACAGTTACCCAAGCTGTGCACATGCAGAGTGACAGAGACCCTGGTCCTGAGAGCTCATGGCTTGGGGTAGGAGCACTGACAGCAAAGCCCCAAGGCTGGGTCTGCCTGGCCCAGCAATTTCAGCTCTGCGTGAAGGGGTACACGAAGCTTCAAGCTAGCACCATCCTAAATCCACAGCACCACACAGCTCTTCCAGCCCAGGAGATCAGATCAAGGAGTACTACATCCAGCTCTGGAGTTCTCAGCACAGCACAGCCAGGGACCTGTTGGAGCAGGGCCAGAGGAGGCCACAGCAGTGCTGGCAGGGCTGGAAGCCCTCTGCTGTGAGGCCAGGCTGAGAGAGTTGGAGTTGTCCAGCCTGGAGAAGAGAAGGCTCCAGGGAGACCTTCTGGTGGCCTTTCAAGTGCTTCAAGGAGCCAAGCAGAAAGCTGGGGACAGACTTTTTCTCAGGGCCTGCTGTGACAGGACAAGGGGTGATGGTTTGAAACTGAAAGAGGGAGATTCAGACTGGAGAGGAGAAATGTTTGACACTGATGGTGGTGAGACCCTGACACAGGTTTCCCAGAGAGGTGGGAGCTGCCCCATCCCTGGAGCCATTCCAGGTGAGGTTGTTTGGTGCTCTGAGCAACCTGCTCTAGTTGGGGATGTCCCTGCTGAGTGCAGGGGGTGGGGGGAGGGGTTGGGCTGTATGAGCTTTGAAGGTTCAGGAAAACCAGATACACACAGTATCACCAAGGTTGGAAGAGACCTCAAAGATCATCCAATCCAACCTGTCACCACAGACCTCATGACTAGACCATGCCACCGAGTGCCACATCCAATCCCCTCTTGAACACCTCCCAGGATGGGGACTCCACCACCTCCCTGGGCAGCACATTCCAACCTAAAGCACCTGATGATTCTACAATTCTCCTGGGCATTTCTAAGGCCCTTTTCTACACCACTGGTCTCCAAGAAGAGCAACAAGCTCACACCTTCTCTTCCATTGCTTTGGAGCACAGTTCAACTGATGAGCTGATCACCAGAGGGAGATTGGATGAGCCTTAGCCTGTCTTTCAGTACATATCTGTCTGCGGTGCCAACATTATTAGACATCTAATCCTCCTTAAGATTCAGGTCTGTCCTCTGCTTAAGCTCCTCAGAAAATCAGCCCTAGATGCCTCTCAACATTTAGATGTCAAAACACCTTTCCAAATCTGACTTTAGACGAGCTGCTGTCTTGGCTCAGCTCTGCGTGAGCATCGCTCCTGAAAAGCCAACGGGGAGGAGCAGCCCGCGAGCCAACACAGCGCCAAGACTCGACTGGGCCAGACCGGGAGCCAGGTGGGTTGGCAAAGGAGAATCAGGGGAGTTGGGGAATTCCATCAGCCACTCACCCAAAGGTGAATGATAGTTGAGGAGGGAAGTAAAGATACTTTACAATTAAGTCTAAGTGTGTTTGTTTGTTAAACATAGAATGGCTTTTCTTGAAAAGGACTTTGAATATCATCAAGTCGGGGCAATCCCAAGCACCGACACAGGCTGGGCAGCAACTGCCTTGAGAGCAGCCCTGAAGAAAAGGACTTGTGGGCTGCTGGTGGAGGAGAAGCTCAACACGAACCAGCAGTGTGCACTTACAGCCCAGAAAGCCGATCACATCCTGGGCTGCAGCAAGAGAAGCACAGCCAGCAGGTCGAGGGAGGTGATTCTCCCCCTCTGCTCCGCTCTGGTGAGACCCCACCTGGAGCACTGTGTCCAGTTCTGGAGCCCTTATTACAGGAAGGATCTGGATGTGCTGGGCTGTATCCAGAGAAGGGCCACGAGGATGATCAGAGGGCTGGAGCACCTCTGCTATGAGGACAGACTGAGGGAGTTGTGGCTGTTCAGTATGGAGAAGAAAAGGCTCTGAGGAGAGCTTGTTGAGGCCTTGAGCACAGCCCTGTGAGGAGAGGCTGAGGGAGCTGGGGTTGTTTAGCCTGGAGAAGAGGAGGCTCAGGGAGACCTCATTGCTCTCTCCAACTCCCTGAAGGGAGCTTGTAGCCAGGAAGGGGTTGGCCTCTTCTCTCTAGCAACCAGCACCAGAACAAGAGGACACAGTCTCAAACTGTGTCAGGGGAAGTTCAGGCTGAAGGTGAGGAGAAAGTTCTTCACTGAGAGAGTCATTTGTCATGAGAATGTGCTGCCCAGGGAGGTGGTGGAGTCACCATCCCTGGAGGTGTTCAAGAGGGGACTGGATGTGGCACTTGGTGCAATGGTCTAGTCATGGGGTCTGTGGTGACAGGCAGGACTCGATGATCTTTGAGGTCTCTTCCAACCTTGGTGATACTGTGAGACTGTGGAGAGAGGCTGCCCCCAGGCTCCCCTCCACGCGAAGCCAGCGGTGTCTGCGCTTGTCCCCCGCAGACGTCTGCTGCGCATTATGCAAAGCTCCTGGCACGTCAGGTGTGTGTCACATCCCCCTGCAGGAGCAGGCACACTTTGCCTGGCTTGTTTTCAGCATTATCATTAAATACAGATAGACCAAGGCCAAAGAGTTTGTCATCTTCTGAGTGATGGGCCAATGAAGCTCTTCAGGCATAAAGAGAGAAACCAGACAGAAGGAACCATACAGAGGAAGAGCTCCATGCTTGCAGCTGCTGTGGTGTGAGATGCACAATGACAAAATAGTGTGGCCAGCAGGAGCAGGGAAGTCATTCTGCCCTGTGCTCAGCACTGCTTAGGCCACACCTTGAGTCCTGGGTCCAGTTCTGGGCTCTTCAGTTTAAGAAGGATATTGACACACTTGAAGGTGTCCAGAGAAGGGCAGCGAGGCTGGGGAGGGGTCTGGAGCACAGCCCTGTGAGGAGAGGCTGAGGGAGCTGGGGTTGCTTAGCCTGCAGAAGAGGAGGCTCAGGGGAGACCTTCTTGCTCTCTCCAACTCCCTGAAGGGAGGTTGTAGCCAGGTGGGGGTTGGTCTCTTCTCCCAGGCAACCAGCAGCAGAACAAGAGGACACAGTCTCAAGCTGTGCCAGGGGAGGTTTAGGCTGGATGTTAGGAAGAAATTCTTCTCAGAAAGAGAGACTGGTCATTGGAATGTGCTGCCCAGGGAGGTGGTGGAGTCCCCATCACTGGAGGTGTTTGAGACTGGATGAGGCACTTGATGCCATCATTTAGTTGATCAGATGGTGTTGGGTGATAGGTTGGACTTGATGATCTCAAAGGTCTTTTTCAACCTGGTTAACTCCTATTCTATTCTATTCTAAAAGTGTAGGAGGTTCAGATTCCCAAGGTCCTCTAAGATTCTGAAGAACCTGGGGACTGAAGAACCATCTTCAGCTCTGTGAAAAGGACCCGAGGGTCCTAGTGGACAGCAAGTTAACTATAAACCATGGTGCATTAAGAAAAGTGTGACTAGCAGGTCAAGGGAGGTTCTCCTGCCCCCCTCCTGTGCCCTGGCAAGGCCACATCTGGACTACTCTGTCTAGTTCTGCTCTCCCTAAGAGAGAGAGGAAACTACTGGAGAGAGTTCAGTGGAGGCTGTGAAGATGCTGAGAAGACTGAAGAGTCTCTGTGAGGAAGAAAGGCTGAAAGACCTGAGGTTGCTTAGTCTGGAGCAGAGCAGGCTGAGAGGGGATCTGTTCAGTGCTCTGCAAGAGCTAAAGGGTGAGGGGAAGAAGATGGAGCTAGACTCACAGTGGTGCCCACTGACAGGACAAGTGGAAACAAGCACAAAATGGAACTCAGGAGGTTCCATCTGAAGAGGAGAAGAAATTTCTTTGTTGTGAGGGTCCTGCAGCCCTGGAGCAGGCTGCCCGGAGAGGTTGTGGAGTCTCCTCTGGAGACTTTCAAGACCCATCTGGATGTGTTCCTGTGTGACCTGCTCTGGCAGGTGGGGCTGGACTCAATGATCTCCAGAGGTCCCTTCCAACCCCTACCATTCTGTGAGTCTCTGAATGTGGGATGCTCTTTCCTCTGCAGAGTGCTCAGCTCAGCAAAGCTTCCAAGCCCCTCGGGACCTCCCATCCACCTAATGCATAAATTTAAGAGACAGACTGAAGGTCTGATGAAGCACTCAATGAGCTACAGTTAATGGGTGCATGAGCTGTTACTCTGTCTAGGACCAGACCAGGAACCATGCAGCACACAAGAATAGCAGGAATTAAAGCCAGCAGTGCACACTCCACAGCATTCCAAGGCCTGCAAGGTTAATGCACACAGAAAAGGAGCAACACACACAACAAAAAACTCTGGAGCTGCAGACTGACTTTCCCTTCTCACAACCTATTGTTCTCACTAAGGAAGCTATTGAAAGGCAGAAACAGGAGCCAGGTGCCCTACTTCCACCACCGTGCAGTGGGAGCTGGGGTTTGGGTTTCTTTTACTCCTTTTCAGCATCTTCTCTGTTGCTGTTTTTTTCCCCCACCCTGCAGTGAAACGCAAACGCCGGCGCCGGGGAGGAGCAGCTCCTCGAAAGCTGAACAGCATCAGCAGGCAGGGGATCCCCCAGGCTTGGGGCAGGTTGGTGCAGTGGAAAGCAGGGGGAGGGGGAAAAAAACAACCCCAGAACCACCCACCCCAAAACGACTCCCTGGGCAGGCAGGGGACAGCCAAACGCCTGCAGCAGGAGACAGCTCCGTTTAAACTCTGCACCTATCAGGCAACCAATCCGTTGAGCTTGGGTGCTCCTTGTTTATTGAGCTAATGGGGGAGTTATGTCCACACTGGAGGGTAAATTAAGGATTCAGCTCTTTCACAAGGCACAGTAAGCCTGACAGCCTTAGCCTCAGTAATTAGGGCTCACTGTTTAATTAATCTCTCGTGGTCACACACATGATCCAGCAGGCTCCAGCACGCTCGCTCTCTGTTGGCTGCCGCGGTAGAGCGACGGGAGCCTAAAGGAGGCAAAGGAGGAGTTAATCCTTTAAACACATCGCTTGTCCCTGGTGCACAACCACTCCATGAAGTGGGGGGGGAAGAAGGGGGCTGCTGCTCTCTCTCACTGGTGGGAGAGCATTTTGGTTAGGAGCCAGCAAAAGCACTCAGTGCATGAATTCATTGCCCTGTCACACCTCAGACCAGGGACAAAGCAAAACCCACTCCTCCTAAAAGGGAAGGGCAGAGCTGCTACAGGGTCAAGGGATGTTCTTTCACCCCTCTCCTCTGCCCTGGTGAGACTACATCTGGAGTATCATGTCCAATTCTGGACTCCCCAGGCCAATAAGGACAGGAAACTATTGGAGAGTCCAATTGAGGCTCATAGTGATGAATGGGGGACTGAAGCATCTCACTCACAAGGGGAAGCTTAGAGACCTGGGCCACTGAGAGGAGTCTGAAAGGGGATTCTATTAATGCACATAAATACCTACAGGGTGGAGAACATAAGTATGGGGTTGGACTCTCTCAGTGGTGGTCAGTGAAAGGACAAGAGGCAACAGGTACAAACTAGGTTTCACTTGAGCTTAAGGAGAAACTTCTTTAGTTTGAGAGTGCTGGAGCCCTGGAGCAGGCTGCCCAGAGAGGCTGTGGAGTCTCCTTTCAAAACCTGTCCAGATGTGTTCCTCTGCAACCTGCTCCAGGCATACCTGAGTTAACAGAGGGGTTGGACTCTATAATCACCAGAGGTCCCTTCCAGCCCCTACCCTTCTGTGATTCTATGATTCCACACCTTTGGATTGAGAAGTGATGGGCTGAGAGGGCTCTGCTTCCTCCTTGCAACAAGCCTACAGTGTCAGAGCCCTGGCCCTGGCAGCTGCAGCCCCAGAGTTGATGCCCACAGTGGGAGAAGGCCTGGGAAAGACCCATCCCTGGCAGTGCCATGTCCCTGCCAGGAGCAGCAGCAGCCCAGGGCACAGGCAGAGGCCACAAGGCTCTACCCGCTGCAGATGGGAGAGTGCAAAGGAGTCAGAGCCCCCATGAAGGTGGCAGTGGGGGGCAAGTGTGCAGCCCAGCACAAATGTGGGAAGGCCTGAAAATAAGCCCCCAGGGTCAGAGGATGGGGGGAGGGAAGAGTCATTGGACCAAGGCTATTGGTCTGCTGAAGAGGCAAAAAAGCAGTCTGGAGGTTTTCTTCAGGCAATAGAGCCAGCACCAAAGGGTTAATAGGAGACAAGGAGGGGTCAACCCCAAATGCAAAAGCAGGTGGTCAGCAGCATGTGAAGGTACTCTGTCAGGAGGTACCAGCTGCTCAGGGCTCATTCAGGATGCTAAGGAAGGAGCGGGGGAGAGGGACTGGAAACCCTCTGGAGCAAGGTGGGGGGACTCTGGGGAAGAATGAAGAAAATGCTGCAGCTGAGCTGGTGGCAAAGAGACAGAAACCCCAGCCAGGGTCTGCAGACTGTCCAGAGCTGCTAGGGAGAAGGTAGGAGCACTGGAACAGGCTCTCCAGGGAGGTGATTGAATCCCCATCCCTAGAGGGCTTTAGAAGAGGCAGAGGTGTGGAGCTGAGGGACGTGGTTTAGCCCCAACCTTGGTGAAGTTGGACTTAATCATCTTTAAGGTCTTTTCCAACCAAAATGATTCTGTGGTTCTATGCTATTGAAACCCTGAAGGACCTGCAAGGCAAGCCTGGGTGTGAGCTGGGCTGTGATGGGCTGCTCCAGGGCCAGGCTCTTCTCCCTAGTAACAAGTGACAGGATGAGAAGAAATGGCCTCAGGTTGCACCAGGAGAGGTTTAGGTTGGGCATTAGAAGAAATTTCTTCACTGAAAGGGTTCTCAAACACTGGAACAGAGTCCCCAGGGAGGTGGCTGAATCCCCAATCCCTGGAGGTGTTTCAGAGACACAGGGATGTGGTGCTGAGGGACACAGGTCAGCACCAGCCTTGGTAGAGGCACTGGTTGAACTCGATGGTCTTAAAGGTCCTGTCCAGCCCAAACGATTTTGAGATTCTAAGTTGCCTGGGAGGAAAACCAGTCACCTCCAGCTCAGCTTCCTCCCCCGGCCTGTCACCACCCTGGACGGGGAGCAGCTGCCCATCACTGTCACCTCGGAGAGCAGATCGGTCCTGCAGATGCCACCCCGCAGCCGTAGGACCCCAGCGGCGGAATCAGCAGCGCCCGGGGAGTGGGGGGAGCAGAGTGCAGAGGGGAGAACGGGGGAAGCCCGAAGGGGTTTAGGGGGAGGCGGGCAGGGGGTGCCGGGGACGATTCGGGGGAGAGCTGGGCAGGGTTCGAGGGGGGAGCCGGGCAGGAGGTGCCGGGAAGGGTTCGAGGGGGGAGCCGGGCAGGAGGTGCCGGGAAGGGTTCGAGGGGGAGCCGGGCAGCCACTGCTGCAGCCTCGGGATTTTTCTCGGGCTCCAGCGCCCTCTGCTCCGGCACGGCCAGAAATGAAACTCCTCTCACCCCACCCCCACATCCCAGGAGAGGCTGTAGGTCCCCCTCCCCCCATCCACACCCACCGGCAGGGCAGGACAGGACATCCCGCACCTCTGCGGCTGGCGACCGCCCTTTTTGTCCCTCCTGCCTTTGGCGCAGCCAGCACAGCCCCGGGCACTCAGCAGGGTGGCCTTAGAAATCCAGCAGGTTTCTGGTTTAGCCAAGATCCCAAAAGCCTGATGGGTTGCAAGGGAAATTGCTGGGGGAGGTTCACAACCACCCTGCCCAGCTCAGGAACTTCAGCTCTGCCAGGCATCGGCAGCAGCTCTGCCACCGGCTCTGGGTCTGGCTGCCCTGGGAGCACAAGATGCAGCTTCAAGGCTGGCACTGGGTTTCAGGCGACTGCCAGTGCCATGCCCTTAAGCTGCTCCATCCTCACTTTCCCAGACATTTACAGAAACACTTGATCACCCCTCACTCATCCCACAAGCCCTGGGAGCAGGCAGGAGTAGAGCATCCACTGCCCAGCACAAGCTCTTCCCCCTTTGATGCCAGAGCCCTGCAGAGGGGTCCAGCTTGCAGGACCTGGGACATGTCTCTCCTCATTCCCTTGGGAAATCACAGAATCATTTGGGTTGGAAAAGACCTTCAAGATCACTGAGTCCAACCATTAACCCTACTCTGCTGAGTCCACCACCAAGCCATATCCCTAAGCACCACCCCTACACAGCTTCCAAGCACATCCAGGGCTGATGGCCCAATCACCTCCCTGGGCAGCCTGCTCCAGTGCTCAACAAACCCTTTGGTAAAGCTGGTCCACACACCAGACAGCTGCTCCTGTAGCACAGAGCTGCTCCTGCAGCTCTTCTCCAGGCTCACATGCCAGACACCATGAAGAGGCCAGGCTAAACCAGCCGGTCTCAGCTGTCAGCATTCAGCCAGGAGAGCTCACAGCCAGGTCTCCCAAAGCAGCAAGTCACCCCTCCTCCATCCAAGGTTCCTCTTGGAAGAGGAGAGCTGTGACTTCACCCCATGGTGAGTTCATTCCCTCACCAGGGTGAAGGGAAGGTCTCCCCAGAGCCTTCTCTTCCCCAAGCTCAACAGCCCCAACTGTCACTCACAAGGGTGAAGGGAAAGTCTCCCCAGAGCCTTCTCTTCTCCAGGCTGAACAGCCCCAACTCTCACTGCCTGTCCCCAGAGGGGAGATGTTTCATTCTCACTACAAAGGAGTTGCAGAAAACAATAGCAGGTCACAATCAGGCATCAGGGACAGCACAGCATCACCAGCCTCTTCAGGCAGTGACATTACAGGTGGCATTAGGGGCCAGCAGGTGATCTGTGCACAACACATGATAAAGGCCTGCTGTAATCACTCAGCACCAGGACACAAGGAGGTGGCATCTCAGGAACACAGCTCTGATGATTTATGATGCACTCAGGACTCTCCAAAGGCATTATTTATTTGCATTAGTGAGAGGACTTAATTATTCCTCCTCACTTCAGAGGAGACACTGAGAGCTGCTGTTGCTGAGGAAATCATTCTAATCAGCAAACACAGCACAGGCCACAACCAAACGTTCATGACAAGGGAAGTCAGGTGGCTGAAGAGCTCCCACTTCAAAGCCTCCCCTCCAGAGCTGCGAGGGCAGGGGCTGCACAGGCTGACCCAGGCACGAGAGAAGCTGCCTAAATGGAGCTAAGCTGGGCAAGGGGTTGGGTGGGCAGTGCTGCACAAGTGGCACAGCAGTGCCAGAAGGTGGGAAATCAGGGGAAGAAACCACGGCTAAGAAGTGCACAGCAAGAATCACAGAACCAGAACTGGTTTGGGTAGAAGGTCTCTAAGGTCATCTAAGAAGCTCTCTAAGGTCATCAAGTCCAACTGTCAATACCACCATGGGCACTAACCCATGTCCCCAAGTGCCATGGCCACATATTTCCTGAGCACCCCCAGAGATGGGGACTCCACCACCTCCCTGAGCAGCTTGTTCCAGGGCTCTGTCACCCTGTTCCTTGTGTTCAACTTTGTGCCAATTACTTCTTGTCCTGCCACAGGTCACCACTGAAAAAAACGGGCTGGTTCCATCCTCCTGGTACCCACCCTTTAAGTATTGATCAGCATTGAGAAGATCTCCCCTCAGTCTGCTGTTTGCCAGACTAAAAAGGCCCAGATCTTGCAGTCTTATAAGAGATGTTCCTGTCCCTAGCCACCTTCACAGCCCCTGCCTGTACCCTCTCCAGCAAGCCCTCCTTGACCCAGGGAGTCCAGGACTGGGCACAGTCTCCCACATGTGGCCTCACCAGGGCAGAGTAGAGCAGATCAAATCAAATACTGCTTCTAAATATGCTTTCAGCTGGCTAATCCAGGACCTTGAGACCAGCTGCAGCCAGGAGCTCTCCACTCCCTGGGGCCCTTTTCTTCCACGATGGCCTCTTCCCCCTCCTCCCAGGGAAGGGGCGAGTCCCCATGTTCCTGCCAAATGATGGTGTTCACTGTTCCACTCGGTGCAACGCAGATGTACAGCCAGGGCCTCAAGCTGGCAGCTCTGCCAGCTCACCACAGTAATTAGGGCTCACAGGCAGCAGGGAGGGACCCATGCCTCTGCCAGTGGATGGGGCACTCAGTGACATCAGCTGCTGGAACATGAAAATCAGAGGGACCGTCGCTTGGGTGGAATAGGAATGTGCCTCCCTGCTGGAGAGCAGAGTGGGCAGCTCAGCTCCCAGCCCTGCAGCCACTCTGCCTCTCCGTGGGATCACAGCATTCCAGGGGCTGGAAGGGACCTTGAAAACTCAGCCGGTCCAACCCCCCTGCCAGGACAGGGTCACCTACACCAGCTCACACAGGAACACATCCAGGCGAGTTTTGAGTATCTCCAGAGAGGGAGATGGTTCACTTGAAGCTCCAGAGCAGCCCACCAAGGGCTAAAGGTCAAGTGCAGCAGGACTAGGAGTGAGTCCAGGGTGCATGAAGAAGAGTGTGGCCAGCAGGTCAAAGGGAAGTTCTCCTCCCTCTCTACTCTGCCCTGGTGAGACCACACCTGGAGTATTGTGGCCAGTTCTGGGCTCTCCAGTTCAAGAGGGACAGGGAACTGCTGGAGAGTACCCAACAGAGGCTGCAAGGTTGGTCATAGAATCAATAAGGTTGGAAAAGACCTCAAAGATCAGCAAGTCCAACCTGTCACCCAACACCTCCTGACAACTCAACCATGGCTCCAAGTGCCACATCCAGTCCCCTCTTGAACACCTCCAGGGATGGGGACTCCACCACCTCCCTGGGCAGCACATCCCAATGGCCAACAGCTCTTTCTGGGAAGAACTTTCTCCTCACCTCCAGCCTAAACTTCCTCTGGCACAGCTTGAGACTGTGTCCCCTTCATCAAGTTGCCTTCAGCTCTGCCCTCTTCTTCATTTCACTCCCAGCTCCAGCAGCCTCCCCTGCCCAGTCAGCCTGCAAGCACCAGGGCCAGCACCACACACACTGCCAGGCATGCCCGCCCTCACTCCACCCATTTTCTGCCCTCCCTGAGCACTTCACTCACTCGTGTTTTCTGCCCTCCCTGAGCACTTCACTCACTCGTGTTTTCTGCCCTCCCTGAGCACTTTACTCATTTCCCATGTAACCAATATTTTAAGTCAGAAAGGGGTTGCTCTCTCTAGTCCTGCAGCATTCACCAGCACACAGCCACCAAGCGGCCCAGCACAGCCCTTCCAAATATTCCTCTTTCTTGAGGTCTCTGCTGTTCCTGTTTCAGAGAGTTTAGGACAGGATTAGCCCATGGGAACAGCTGTGGTTTTCCCTTCACTGAAAAACAAACACATCAGGCTCCTTTTGCTTTGCAAGAGGCATAAAACAAACAGAGCTCAACAGTTTCCAAGAGAAGTGCTCTGCTCTCTTAGTGCTCCCTCCTCACCCCTTCCAGAAGCCCTAGAAATCCTCTCCTTGCTAGAGGAGGTCTGTAAACCTTTGGGGAAAGCACAAGAAAAGCTGTTTTCAATTCTTCATTGTCATCTATTTAGGATGCCAGAGAAGGGGGCTCGGAGCCATGAGAGTTGTCTAGGAAGCCGGCAGAGATGCGGTGAAGACAAAGCCCAGCACAAGCCCGGACAGGTTGTTCAGGGCTTTTACAGCCCTTCCCAACCTTCCCAGTGTTGAAGCTTCCTTTGATGTCGACCTGAGCTGCCAGGGATTCCCAGCACTCAGACAGAAGTGAACATTTCTGCCATCCCAATCTGGGAAGTGGCCTGAAGCGCAGCTGGATAAAGCAAACAGCCCAGTGCTTGCCGGTCTCTTAACAGCAAGTGCAACCACTTCAAAGGTCAAGGAAGGGAAATCAATCATCGGAAGAGAGACTTTAACTTTCTCCAGCACGAGTATCTGCTAGCTTTCAGAAGTGTGGTTGACTGCCAGAGGCTCCTGATGAAGCTTCACGCTTGGGTCTGGGTTCATTTTCCCCAAGCAGAGTCGAGCTGGCTCGTGTGCCCAGTCCTAGGCAGTGCTGGGAGGTGTACACTGATGGAACAATTAGCTCGAGAAATGTCCCCTGTGCCAAGGGCAGTGGCAGCAGGGACTGACTGTGCAAGAGGGATCTGAGCTCTTCCTCACAGCCCAGATTTTCCATTCTTTGTTTTGCTTCAAGAACTCCCTCCTCTGCTCTGCTGAGACCACACCTGCAGCACTGTGTCCAGCCCTGGTGCCCCCAGCACAAGGAGGACCTGGAGCTGTTGGAGGGGAGACCACAAAGATGATCCGAGGGCTGGAGAACCTCCCCTATGGAGACAGGCTGGGAGACTTGGGGCTGTTCAGCCTGGAGAAGAGAAGGCTCCAGGGAGACCTTAGAGCAGCCTTCCAGTACCTGAAGGGGCTCCAGGAGAGCTGGGGAGGGACAGGACAAGGGACAATGGCTTTGAGCTGGGAGAGGGGAGGCTGAGACTGGAAATGAGGAAGAAATTCTTTCCAGTGAGGGTGGGGAGACACTGGCACAGGTTGCCCAGGGAAGTTGTGGATGTCCCCTCCCTGGAGGTGTTCAGGGCCAGGCTGGATGAAGCCTTGAGCAAGAGGCTGGGGGAGTCCCTGCCCATGGCAGGGGGTGGAACTGGGTTGTCTTTAAGATCCCTTCCAACCCAAACCATTCTAGGAATCTCTGAGCTGAGGCTCAGTAACACCACAGCAGCCTGTCCCTGGGGCCAGCTGGAAGAAGCCATCCTGGACGTTGGTGGAGCCATGTTTGCCACTGCTGAGCTAAGGCCTTGGTTGGGCAGCTCTGAGGAGCAGGCAGCACTTGTTTCAACTGAATTAGCACGAAAGGCCTGGGATGGTTAATTGAAATGATTTAGCCATAATGTTTTGCCCTTCTCCTCCTCTCCTCAGCATAATGTTTTTCTAAATTGAATTCTTTTAACAGAATCCAATATGCAGCAAAACTGCTGTTCCAGAGAAATGTGACATTGCTGCTCTGGCTGATGGCCTCCCCCCACAGCTTGGGGCACTTCGGCAGCAACCAGCAACCCTATCCTCTGCCCAGCACCAGCAGGAACCATGCTGTGCAGAAGCAGATTTCCTTCAGTCCAGATGTGTGTGGTGGTGATGACCCCAGGAGCATGCAGGCATCACCAGGAGCTCCCCTTGGGCAGGTCCCTGGGCAGCTGCATCTTCTTTGCCATGCTGGAAGGCCAGAGGCATCTGTGTTTAAGCCAGCCACACACCCCTTGTCTGACCACCGACAATGGAGACCTTGCAAATAATGGGGGAAAGCCAAACAGGATTCACACAGGTCAGCAGCCATCAGCAGACACAGAACCACAGGCTGGCTTGGCTGGGATGGGACCTCTAAAGTCCACCCACACCGACCCCCCTGCAGTCAGCAGGGACATCTGCAACCAGAGCAGATTGCTCAGAGCCTCAAACAGCCTCACCTGGAATGATTCCAGGGATGGAGCATCTCCCACCTCTCTGGCAACGTGGGCCAGGGTCTCACCACCATCAGTGTCAAACATTTCTTCCTTCTCCTCTTTTAGTTTCAAACCATCATTCCTTGTCCTGTCACAACACGGTATCAGAGACGTGGCCTCACCAGTGCTGGGCACAGGTAGAGCAATCACTTCCCTGCTCCTGATGGCCACCTATTCCCAAATGAAGTTCAGGGACAGCTTGGGCACAAAGAGCATCAGGACAGAGTTGCCTGAAGTCAGTTCTGTCTCCCATTTACAACCAGCAGCCTGGCATCCCCCACTCATGTCCCTGTGCACACACTGGCTGCTGGTGCCTCAGGTCCCTGTGCACACACTGGCTGCTGGTGCCTCAGGTCCCTGTGCACACACTGGCTGCTGGTGCCACATTTCTACCTGCTCAGTCACTGACTCCAGGTCTTCCTCCACCCTGAGGTGCACAGCTCCAGCATCCCATTGGGTGCCCAACTCAACCTGCTCTCCCAAGAAGAGCTGCAGCTGCTCCAGGAGACTTGCAGCATGGGTGGCACAGCAGCCCCCAGCTACAGCAGGAGAGAATCACAGAACTGTCAGGGTTGGAAGGGACCTCAAGGCTCAGCCAGTTCCAACCCCCTGCCATGGCCAGGGACACCTCACACTGCAGCAGGTTGCTCACAGCCACATCCAGTCTGGCTGCAAACACCTCCAGGCAGGAGGCTTCCACCACCTCCCTGGGCAACCTGTGCCAGGCTCTCACCACCCTCATGGGGAACAACTTCTTCCTCACATCCAATCTCAATCTCCCCATTTCTAGTTTTGCTCCATCCCCCCCCAGTCCTGACACCCTCAAAAGCCTCTTCCCAGTTTTCCTGTAGCCCTCTTCAGATACTGGAAGGCCACAATTAGGTCTCCTGGGAGCCTTCTCTTCTCCAGACTGAACAGCCCCAATTCCCTCAGTCTATCCTCATAGCAGAGCAGCTCCAGCCCTCTGCTCCTCCTCGTGGCCCTTCTCTGGACACCTTCCAGCACCTCCAGATCCTTCCTGCAATAGAGGCTCCAGAACTGGACACAGAGCTCCAGCTGTGGTCTCAGCAGAGTGGAGCAGAGGGGCAGAATCCCCTCCCTGGCCCTGCTGGCCACACTTCTCTTGCTGCAGCCCAGGCTCTGCTTGGCTCTCTGGGCTGCAAGTGCTCACTGCTGGCTCCTGTTGAGCTTCTCCTCCCCCAGCACCCCCAAGGCCTTTTCTTCAGGGCTGCTCTCCAGCCAGTCCCTGCCCAGCCTACACCAGTGCTTGGGATTGCCCTGACCCAGATGGACGACCTTGCCCTTGGCCTTGTTGAACCTCATGAGGTTGTCCTGGGCCCGGCTCTGATAACCTCACGAGGAAACTCAAAGCAGTCCCCAAACAAACCAAAATGTTTTCCTGACCATAGCATCACAGAGGCATAAAAGCTGGAAAAGACCTCCAAGATGAAGTGCAGCCATCTGCCCCCCGAAAGTGAAGCTGGTGTCAGAGGGATGCTCCTGATCAAAGAGGGAAGATCCTCCCCAGCCCCTTCTCGCTCATTTGCCCATCCCTTTGCTGGTGGTGCAGGCCACACAGGCTGCTCACCAACTCCTGAGCAATGCATCCCAGCTCTTTTTCCTCCAACAGCTGCACAAACTGAGAGACACTCTCTTCCCAGCAGCAGCAGCAGGGGATATTGTCTTATGATGTCTGGGTGAAGCTTATCTGCTGATTTGCTGCTCAGAATCGTATTTACAGAGCACGACAAAGACAAAGCCAAGTGCACTAATTGCTGCTGCTCAGGTGGAATATTTTCCTGCCCACCCTGAGCCCTGCATCACTGGGGGCTTTGTGCTTTATCTAGTGCCAGGGAGCCACACAGAAGGCTTTTATTGCTCACCCATCACGGCTAATTCACTGCCGTGGGGTTTCTGAAAGAAGGAAGGAAAATCTCAATGATTTCTTGCATCTCCTTCTGCTTTTCAAACAAGGGCTGCTGATTAATTTTTCTTTTCCCCCCTTGGTGAGCTTATTCCACAGCACAGACAAACACAGCTCTGTCTAAATCACCCTCACTCTGAAAACACAGATGGAGGCTCCTTCAGAAGGCAGGGGAAGCTCTCCATCATCAGGTGTTGTGTACCCAGTGGGCCCCAGACATCTTCCCAGGCTCCCAAGTCCTGCAGCAGAGAGGGCTTCTAGCCCCCCCCTCCCCCCCCCCAAATCTTCCTATTTTCCACTTTATCAACACCACAAATCCTCATCTCACCTCTGCTCCAGTTTGTTCAGCTACAGAGCATCTCACTGGGCCTGTAGGGTCAGACAGCAGAGCCCGGGTCAGGCACCAGCACACAGCTCCCAGCACTGAGCTTGTAAAGCATCCCCGGAGGGGAAGAGAATAACACCCTGCAGGTGTAGATCCTTCGGTGTTCCCACAGCCCTCGGCCCTGCCCTGCTCCCCAGCCACCTCCTTCGAATTAACTCAGCCCAAAATGCACTTTGCTCTGCCCAGGCTGAGATGTCTGATGCCTGTTGAACTCTCCCAATGTGCTAACTGGGCATGTAGGATCCAAACTGGGCACATAGGCTCCAGCTAGCCCGATGTTTCCTCTTCCTGCAGCAGGCTCACACACTTCTGCAGCCAGGGAAGTTGGCAAACACACCTCTCTCCAAACAGCCCTTTCCCTGCCATAAGCTCTTGTCCTGGTGATAGCAGAGCTCCAAGTACTTAAGCACTCTTGGCTGGCTGTGCTGATGCCCTGCTCCTACCGGGTCAGCTGGGGAGGTTTGCTCTGCTGATGAGTTTGATCCCACCCCAACAGCAGCATCAATAAGAACATTGGCAGCCCTGGGGCATAAACCCCCTGGTTTCAGGAGGTTTAGGTGTGGAGCAGGGGCAAAGAGTTCCATCTTAGGTACCTGCAAACCCTTCAGGCCTCCAAGAGAAATGAAGGTGAAGAGCTGCTTATCAAACCCCACCTGTGCTAGTGCTGAGCATGTGTGGACCAGGGTGTAACAGTCAGGACACTCTCACTGCCTCAGTTTCCTTCCTTCCACTTCCCCACTCATCCCAGAGGCATCATTGTAAACACAAACTTGCCGGCCATGGGGGCATTCCTCGGTGCAGGGGCTGCTGAAGTCCACTTGATGCTTGCAGAGGCAGCCCACGGTTTGGCTCAGCCCAAGATCCAGGAGAAGCAAAGCTTCCCGGGCTGGGTACAAAGACTCACAGAATGCCAGGTGGGAAGGGACCCCAAGGATCATCTGCTCCAACCTTTCTAGGTCACAGGAGAGCTGAAATGAGCTGGCCCAGCACCCTGGGGAAATCAGTCTTAAACTGTTCAGTGTATGGGGGGGAGGAAAAGCCTTCAGTATCCTGTGGCTGAGCTTCATCCTGCACAGGAACAGCAGCTGGCACCACACCCTTCTTGGCACCAAGCTGGGGGCTTTGGTTTCTCTTGGCACTGTGGTGCAGTTGCCCAGCCAAGGTGATGGGCACTGCCACCTTCCATGGCACACAGGTGCACCCAGGAGGACATCACCTCCATGTGTCTTCTGCCCAGCAAGGTGGAGCCCCAGCAGCTGCTCAGAGCAGTGGTCAGGTGCTCTGTGAGGACTCTCACGCTGGTTAAACAGAAGTGGAGAGGAAGAGCTGAGTGGGAAGCCTCAGGTGTGGGACAGACCTTGTTCAGCCTCCCACTTAAAGCAGCAGCCTCACACCTCTGCTTGCAGGCAGTGTTCAGAAGTGTTTGCTTTGTCTGGGCAGTGCCAGGGCCTGGGGAAAGAGGGGGGGGAAGGTGGGCTGAGCTTGACCTCTCTCAGTATCAACAGCTCCCATAGAATCATAGAGCCATGGGATGGTTTGGGTAGGAAGGTACCTTTGAAGTTCATATAGCTCATACCCCCTGCAGCCAGCAGGGACATCTGCAACTAGAGCAGGTGGCTCAGAGCCCCAAACAACCTCACCTGGGATGGTGCCAAGGATGGGGCAGCTCCCACCTCTCTGGATGTCCTGGGCCAGGCTCTCACCACCCTCAGTGTCAAACATTCCTTGTTTCTCCCAGTCTGAATCTCTCTCTTTTAGTTTCAGACCATCACCCCTTGGCCTGTCACAGCAGACTCTCCTAAAAGGTTTGTCCTCAGCTTTCTGATCAGCCCTTGAAGCACTAAAAAGCCACCAGAAGGTCTCCCTGGAGCCTTCTCTTCTCCACAGCTCTCAGCCTGGCCTCGCAGCAGAGGGCTTCCAGCCCTGGATCATATTTATGGCCTCTCCCATCACCTGCTTCATCATTCCCATCCCACCTGCAGACTTCAAACTGGAAGCTCACCCTGGTGCAGGGCTGGCAGCAGCAGCAGCCAGGACACGGAGACCTTTCCCTGCCAGCAGTGGCTGTGGCTTCCCATCCAGCCCCGCAGCACAGAGAGGAAATTAAAAGGGTGATAAGGAGCTCTTTCAGCAGACAAGGGAATATCCTGTGCTATGGGCAGAGAAAACAAAACCTCTCCCAGCTCTGGCAGAGGCTCAGGAATGAGACATGAGGTGAAATCCTCCATTTGTAGAAGTTTTGTAAGCCCCCACCTGGGCTGCAGGACAACCACCACCTGGCTCACACTTCCTCAAGCACGGGGGGACAGAGATGGAGCCTGCGAAGAGCAGAAGCTGGACCAGCTCCAGTATTGCAGGCTGATTTCATGGCTTCACTGGGCCAGAGCAGCCACAGGGAGATGGATGCAGCTTTTGGGGTGCTTTAGGTTCCCCTCTGCCCAAGGAGCCCAGCTCTGTACCACAGCTCAGCCCCTCCACAAGGCACCTCAGACTCCCCAGCCCTGCACCTGCAGTCAGCTGGCATCTCCCCCGTGTGCCCCAGCCCTGGGTGCAGTGCAGCATCCCAACAGGAGCCACTGCAGCCTGTCCAGGCCAGCTCACTGCAGATCTACCACACACCTCCACCTCGGCTCAGGAGTCCCTGATCTGCACTGGGGAGAACCAGTGGGAAGAAGAGGAGCAGGGATGTCCATGCATGGGAGGAGTGCAGCATCTCCTCCAGCTCCATGAAATCAGAGCTTTAGCTGTTACCCCCCTCCCAGCTACCTGGGTGGACACAGGACACACAAACCCCCTTCTAGCTCAGGGGTTGGACATCAGGAGGAAGTTCTGCACAATGAGGGTGGGGAGACACAGGCACAGGTTGCCCAGGGAGGTGCTTGAGGCTCCATCACTGAAGACACACAAGATCAGATTTGATGTGGCCCTGGGCAGCCTGATCTAGTTGGAGGTGTCCCTGCTGCCTGCAGGGGGGTTGGAGAAGATGACCTTTGAGGCTCCCTTCCAACCTGATGCAATTTGTGAACCTCTGTGCCCAGGACCTGCACCAAGTGACCCCCACACAGCACCAAAACCAGGGGAGGTTCCCATCTCAGCCCCAGGAAAATCAGTGACTCCAGGCAAGTTCCATTCTAAGATTAGATTTCTCTGGGGGTTTTCCACTCCTCACCTTCAATTACAACAGATGATGTTCATTACAATGTTTAATTATACAGTATTGGAAGGTGTGACAGTAATTAGCATCAGCCCATGGCTAAATGATCTCAAGGTGCCAGGGCACGTGGGTGGCTTCAGGGGTCCCTGACAGCTCTGCCTGTTCCTGGTGGCACTTTATGCAGTTCCATCTCATCAGACAAAACCAACATCCAAACAGCATCTTCACTCACCACCCCCCAACCTGAAGGGGCTCCAGGAGAGCTGGGGAGGGACTTTTGACAAGGGCTGGGAGTGACAGCATGAGGAACAATGACTTTGAGGTGGGAGAAGGGAGATTGAGACTGGAGATGAGGAAGAAACTCTTGATGGTGAGGGCGATGAGACACTGGACCAGGTTGCCCAGGGAGGTTGAGGAACCCCCCTGGAGGTTTCACAGTCTCACAGTATCGCTAAGGTTGGAAGAGACCTTGAAGATCATTGAGTCAAACCTGTCACCACAGACCCCATGACTAGCCCATGGCACCAAGTGCCACATCCAATCCCCTCTTGAACCCCTCCAGGGACGGTGACTCCACCACCTCCCTGGGCAGCACATCCCAATGGCGAATCACTCACTCGGTGAAGCACTTTCTCCTCACCTCGACCCTAAACTTCCCCTGGTGCAGCTGGAGACTGTGTCCCAGGTGTTCAAGGCCAGGCTGGATGAGACCTTGAGGAACCTGCCCATGGCAGGGGGTTGGAACTGGATGATCTTTAAGGACCCTTCCAGCCCGAACCATTCTCTATGATAACTTGTGAGTGAGGACGATGAGGGCACCTATAGGGCTGCATAAGCAATGAAGGCTCCTGTGAGGTGGGTGAGTGAGGCCATGACCAAAGCCCTTCCCACTCCTCCCAGTGCTGGCTGGCACCAGGCCAGGCTGTTCCTGCCTGTTATGAATATTTTCATGAGCTATTGACTGGCAGTGACTGAGTCTCTTCTCCTGATGCAGGTTGAGGACAAGGGTGCTGTGGCTCTGCTTAGTCATGCAGCCTCAGCACCCCCACCTGGCACCCCAGGGCTCAGGGGGACCCCTTGGCACTGCTCCCTCAGGAGATGAATCCCAAACCCAGCCCCTGCCCCAGCTGGGGCTGCTGGCCCAGGCAGAAGCCAACAGAGCCCAGAGGGGGTTCCTCCTCCCCTGACAGTGACAGTCCCTGGGGTTTGTCACAGGGAGGAGATTTTTCCCCCTCCACCCCTTCTGTGGCCTTTTTGATTTCATTTCGTTTCGTGTCCTCCATGGAGGTGAGGAGGAGGCACCACAGTCCCTCCCAGTCTGCACTGGGCTCTGCCCTGTGGGTACCAGCACTGCCCACTCAGTGAACCCAGGCCCCCAGACTGGTGACTTTAAGGCTAAGAGATGGCATCAAATTTAAAACCCAACCCAAAACACTCCCTAAGCAAGGAGCAAACAGTTTGGCTTCTTCTTCCTTGCCTGGAAGCACAGAGGGCTTGGGTTTGCTCTCCTGGTTTCCACCTTTAAGCCAAATGTCCTGGTTCGGGCTGGACCAGAACTGATCTGCTCAGTGCTGTCACTTCTCACCTCAGGCTCTGCTCACTGAGGCACTTTCTGCAGTTCAGGGCAGCTCAGCACAGCCAGGGGCTGCTCAAGGCAGGGAGAGGCTGATGAGGAGAGCTCCTGCCAAGGGCTGGGCTGCAGAAAGGCTCTGCCTGAGACTTGCTCCTCTGCAGACTAAGGGCATTGCACAGCTGGGGGCAGGAAGTCAGAGGTGGCAGCTGTGGGGAGGACAGGACAGGTGACCCTCAAGGGCCCAACAAGGGATTGCAGCCCAAGGAGGCCATCTTCAGCAGCAAGCTGAGGGATCACCAGGGTCAAGCCTCTTCTTCACTGGCAAGTCTCAGGAGACATCCTGATCCCTGTGCTCCTGAATCCAGTTCCCATCTGCTGCCAAGTCCAGTCAGGGCCTTCCCCAGTGCCTGCCCCCAGCATCAGTGGTGCCAATGGTGCCATGACTGCCATCAGGGGTTGGGTTCCACCTCGGTTTGTGTCTCTGTCTCTATTTAATTGGATTGTTCTCATTTCCATCCCAGCTGGGTGAGTTTCCCACCTCACCAGCCGCCCTCCCTCATTCCCTATGGAAGTGCAGAAGGCTTCACACAGAGCCTCTGACACAGAGAGAAGGGCCACGAGGAGGAGCAGAGGGCTGGAGCTCCTCTCCTACAAGGACAGGCTGAGAGAGCTGGGCTTCAGTTTGGAGAAGAGAAGGCTCCAGGGAGACCTTAGAGCAGCCTTCCTGAAAGGAGCTGCAAGAAAGCTGGGGAGGGACTTTTTAGGATGTTGGGTAGCGATAGGACTGGAGGGAATGGATCCAAGCTAGAGAATTTAGGTTAGACATTAGGAAGAAGTTGCTCCCCATGAGGGTGGTGAGAGCCTGGCACAGGCTGCCCAGGGAGGTGGTGGAAGCCTCCTGCCTGGAGGTGTTTGCAGCCAGGCTGGATGTGGCTGTGAGCAACCTGCTGTAGTGTGAGGTGTCCCTGGCCATGGCAGGGGGGTTGGAACTGGCTGAGCCTTGAGGTCCCTTCCAACCCTGACAGTTCTGGGATCTGGTAACCAGCCTTGAAGCCCCAGGCCAGCAAATCCCAACCATCCCTCTCCACCCCAGCAGACAAAAACCAAAAAGCCAAACTCCTTTTAAAACACTTTTTTTTTCCTTTGTTTTTATTGATTTCATTGAAAACAGAACAAGAAAATGATCAGAGCCAAAAGGCTGCTCCTTTAAAAGTGTCCAAAACCATTAACAGAAAATAAAATAGAACCAAAAATAAAATAATAATAATAATAATTATAATAATAAACATGAGGGCATTATGAATGTTCTAGAAGAGATGAACCCCCCCCAAAGAAACCAACAACAAAAAAAATCACCAACAAAGCTGTTACTGCACTAATTACAGTATTTAAAGATAGAGGAGGGGGGAAAAAAACAACTAAAACAATCAAAAAAGGGGGAAGGGGGAAAAAGGGGAAAGGGGAAAAAAAGAAATTGAAAAAAATGGGAGAAAGGAAAAGAACAAAAGGAAAAAACAGGAAAAGAAAAAAAGGAAAAGAAAAAAAAACAGGAAAAGGAAACAGGAAAAGGGAAAAAAGGAAAAGAAAAAAGGAAAAGGAAAAAAACAGGAAAAGAAAAAGGGAAAAAAGGAAAAGGAAAGAAAGGAAAACTGAAGAGGAAAAATAGGAAAAGAAAAAAGGAAAATGAAAAAGGAAAAGGGGAAAACAGGAAAAGAAAAATAAAGGGAAAAAAGGAAAAGGGAATAAAAGGAAAAGAAAAAAGAAAAAAAAAGGAAAAAAAGAAAAAGGGAAAAGGAAAAAGGGAAAGGAAAAGGGGAAAGGAAAAGGGGAAAGGAAAAAGGGAAAGGAAAAAGGGAAAGGAAAAAGGGAAAGGAAAAAGGGAAAGGAAAAAGGGAAAGGAAAAGAAAAAAGGAAAAGGAAAAAAAGGAAAAGGAAAAAAAGGAAAAGGAAAAAAGGAAAAGGAAAAGGAAAAGGAAAAAGGAAAATGGAAAACGGAAAAAGGAAAAGGAAAAGGAAAAGGAAAAGGAAAAGGAAAAGGAAAAGGAAAAGGAAAAGGAAAAGGAAAAGGGAAAAGGAAAAGGGAAAAGGAAAAGGAAAAAAGGAAAAGGGAAAAGGAAAAAGGAAAAAGGAAAAAGGAAAAGGAAAAAGGAAAAGGAAAAAGGAAAAGGAAAAAGGAAAAGGAAAAAGAAAAAAAAGGAAAAGGAAAAAGGAAAAGGAAAAAGAAAAAGGAAAAGGAAAAAGGAAAGGAAAAAGGAAAGGAAAAAGGAAAGGAAAAAGAAAAGGAAAAGGAAAAGGAAAAAGGAAAAGGGAAAAGAAAAAGGAAAAGGAAAAGGAAAAAGGAAAAGGAAAAAGGAAAAGAAAGGAAAAGGGAAAAGGGACAAGAAAAAAGGGAAAGAAAAAAGGAAAAGGGAAAAGGAAGAAGGGAAAAGGAAGAAGGGAAAAGGAAGAAGGGAAAAGGAAGAAGGGAAAAGGAAGAAGGGAAAAGGAAGAAGGGAAAAGGAAGAAGGGAAAAGGAAGAAGGGAAAAGGAAAAAGGGAAAAGGAAAAAGGGAAAAGGAAAAAGGGAAAAGGAAGAAGGGAAAAGGAAGAAGGGAAAAGGAAGAAGGGAAAAGGAAGAAGGGAAAAGGAAAAAGGGAAAAGGAAAAAGGGAAAAGGAAAAAGGGAAAAGGAAAAAGGGAAAAGGAAAAAGGGAAAAGGAAAAAGGGAAAAGGAAAAAGGGAAAAGGAAAAAGGGAAAAGGAAAAGAAAGAAAAAAGGGGAAAAAAGGAAAAGGAAAAAAAGGAAAAGAAAAGGAAAAAAGAGAAGGAAATAAAAGGAAAGGAAAAAAAAGGAAAATAAAAGGAAGAGGAAAAAATGGGGAGGGGGAGAGCAAAATTTTAAAAGGTGGGGGGGGGTGGAGGGAAAAAAAAAAAAAAAAAAAAAAAGAACAAACCAGAAAATTAAAGGGAGGGAAAAACAAAAGAAAAAAAAAAAAAAGAAAGCAAACCAAAAAAAAAAAAAAAAAAGGAAGAAAACCACTTCAGATAATGACCTGCTCAGCCACCACACAAAAGGTGACGGCAAATTTATTCACACTACAATACTAACAATTTAAAAAAGGTTTTGTTTTTTGGGGGGGGTTTTTTTTTTTTTTTGTCTTTTTTTTTTTCCTGGGTTTGTTTTTTTTGTTTGTTTTTTTTTTTTTTTATTTTATACTAAAATCGCTTTGTTCTTTTCTTTTTTTTTTTTTCTTTTTCTTTTCTTTTTTTTTTTTCTCCGTGGTTTTTTTTTTTTTTGTTTGTTTGTTTGCTTTCTCCGTTTCTTTTTATACAATTGATAAGTCTCTATTCACGTGGTGAGCAATAAAATCACACCAGAATCAGCACCGTTTTGATGGTGGAGGGGGTAGGGGGTGGTTGGGGGGGGGGGGGGGGGGGGGGGGGGGGGTTGTGTGTTGTCTGTGTGGGGTCTGGGGTTTCTTTTTTTTTCCCCCTGTTGTTTTTGAGGGGTTGGGTAATTCATATTCTCTTTTTTTTGTGTGTCTGTGGTTGTTGTCTTTTTATCTTCCCCCTCTTTGGGTTTGGTTTTTTTTTTTTTGGGTCGTTTTTCAGCCTCTCCGACGTTTCCTCCTTTGGGGGTTTTCGACTGGCTGCTAGGCCCCAACGGTACCCCCCCCCCCCCAAAAAAAAAAAGACCAAAGGGGGGGGGAAAAAAAAAAACCCAAACCCCAAGAAATCAGTTTTATTGAAGTTGTGTGAGTTAAAAAAAAAAAAAAAAAAAAAAAAACAAACAAACAAAACAAAAACCAAACAAAAAGACCTCAGCCAAAGGTGGCCCAGCGTGGAGAAAAGGGACCGGGGAAGGGACGAGCTGGGTGGCGGCGCTCTCCCCGCCCGGCTGCTGCCCCCCCCCCCCCCCCGTCCCCCGGCAGAGGAGAGGTTCTCTGTAGAGATCATTTGCTTTGTCTTTCCAAATAATAACAATTAAAACAAATGAAAAGCAAAGAGCTGGGTTCCTTAAGTAGTGTCTTGAACAATCCCCCTTCGACCTTCCCTCCTGGCAGGGGGGGGAGGGAGATCCTTCCATGGACGAACCGAACACTGAGACAGTAACGGAGCCGCGCGGCTCGGACCGGAGCTGGTTTGTAACGGAGGAGCCTGGGAGGGAGCGGGAAGTGGGGGCGGAGGGAAGAGTCTCCAGGTGGCTCTGGAGAGAGCCAGGGAGCAAAGGGATTGTAAGGACTGAGAGTTTCTTCTCATCAGCAGAGAAAAAAGAAGAGAGCCTGGTGGGTTTGGTGAGCGGGAGGGGGTTGGCAGAAACGCCCTCCAGCTCCCGGGCAAAGGCCTCGCCGCAGCGTCCTGGCAGGCGTGGGAGGAATCGAGGATTGAAAACCAACAACCGACCAAACCAACACAAAGCGACCAGCAGAGCCTGCCCCCAGGGCTGGGCCAAGTAAAGGCAAAGGCCAGCACCTCCCTTTCCCCTCTCCCTCCCCACTCCCCCTTGGCTTTCAGAAAGAAAGTCCCATCAAGTATTGAGAGTTTATTACAGGTGAAGCGGAGATGGCCGGGCACGAGCCATCCCTCCGGGGACCGGCGGTGCTCCTGGGCTCGCACCACGCTCAGCACGTGGAGAGTCAGAGGCCAGGACAACTCACCTGGAAAATCAAACTCAGCAGCCTCCCCATCCTCCATATACACCTGGGAAACCCAGCAGCTTGCCTGGACTGGGGAGAGGGAGAACATCACTCAGGTGGGATTTGCTCTGACTCGTTCCTCGAGTTAACAGTCGGTGGCACAGCCCTAAGTGTCCCAAGCCCTGGCCTGGCTTTCCTTGAGTGCCTTTGTTTTCTTTCTTTCTTTGAAGGGTTTTGTGTGGGTTTGTTGGTTTTGTTTCTGTTTTTCTCTCTTTAAATGGAAACTCAGACAGTATGTGAACCTAAAGGGTTAAAACCAGTCAGTCTCTGGGGAGCAGAGCCTCAAAAGGGGCCGGCTGCCGTGGCAGAGCTGGTGTCGGGGAGCCCATTTTCCTGCGTGTCCTGGGACGAGGAGGTGCTGGCCTGGCGCTGGGCCAGCGCTGAGCTCGAGTGTTTGCACTTGGGTGAACCACACTGACAGCTGAAGAATTTGCCTTTGATGTCCCAGAACCTGTCTCCGTAGTCAAAGCTGCAAAAGACAAGACAGAGACGGGGTCACTGCAAAGCGGAAGCACACAGAGGCTGGGGGCAGCAGTCTTGGGTGCTGCTCTGGTTTGCAGATCATGACTCTTTGTTTGGCTAGGAGCTGTTTCCATATCTTCAATGTCTTTGGTTTGCAGAGCTCCAGATCATGATTTTTTTTGGCTAGAAGCTGTTTCAGTACCTTCAGCGTCTGAAGGGGACCCACAGGAAGTCTGGGGAGGGACTGTTTAGAAGGGCCTGTGGTGATAGGATGAGAGGCAATGCTTTGAACCTGGAGCAGGGGAGGTTTAGGTAGGACATCAGGAGGAAGTTCTGCACAGTGAGGGTGGTGAAATACTGCAACAGGTTGTCCAGGGAAGTGGTTGAGGTCCCACCCCTGCAGACATTCAAGGTCCAACGTGATGTGGCCCTGGGTAACCTGATCTAATTGGAGGTGTCCCTGCTGCCTGCAGGGAGGTTGGACTGGATCACCTTTGAGGCTCCCTTCCAACCTGATGCCTTCTGTGATATCCCCAGGAAACTCTGGAGGGATTGGAGCCAGTGAGTCAGGAGCAGCTGAGCCTCCATCCCTTTGCACTCCCTCCACCCCAGAGCCAGGTGGTGGCTCCCCAAGGGCAGGGCAGCCCCGGGGGACAGCACCTACCCGATCTCTTCTCCGGCTTCTATGTGCCTGGTGCTGAAGAAGGCGATCCTGGGGAAGCGCAGGTCCTGGTGCGCCATGAAGACGCGCACGGGGATGAGGTTGGGCTCGCAGAGGTGGTTGATGAAGCGGCTGATGTTGCCGTAGAAACGAGCATCGATGCAGTAGACCTCTCCATCCTGGGGAACAACAGTGCAGCTGGCATCAGCTGAGGGCAGCTTCAGTGCCACTGCTGCTGCTGCTGCTGCTCCTTTAGATGAAACAGACGAGCAAACCACCGGCTGCCCCAGCACTGCTCTGCAGAGCTTGGAGAGGAACGGCCACGGTGGCTTTAGGAGGACTAAACACATACCCAAACCCAGCCTGCTGCAGGGCACCCACCAGCACACAGACCTTCCAAAGGCCCCTGGCACTGGATGGCACATCAGCAATCTCCAGCCTCACTTTGGTGCATACAGCTGGGGAAGGGTCTGGAGAACAGGGCTAGGGAGGAGCAGCTGAGGGAGCTGGGGAGGTTTAGCTGAGGGGAGACCTCATTGCTCTCCACAACTCCCTGAAAGGAGGTTGCAGTGAGGTGGGGGTTGGGTTCTTCTCCCTTGTATCAGGTAACAGAACACAAGGAAATGGCCTGGAATTGTGCCAGGGGAGGGTTAGGTTGGAGATGAGGATAAATTTGTTTGCTGCAAGGGTGGTCAGGGATTGGCACAGGCTGCCCAGGGAGGTGGTGGAGTCCCCATGCCTGGAGGTGTTCAGCAAAAGCGTGGCCATGGCACTTGGGGCCATGGTTTAGTGGCCATGGTGGTGTTGGCTCACTGGTTGGACTGGGTGATCTTAGAGGCCTCTTCCAACCCAAACAACTCTGTGATTCTATGATGCTCGGAGCAGACACCTTATGGGCACAGCCACTGGACAGGGGAGCAGGCATCTGTTCTGTCCTCTAATTGAACACAACAGCTTGGAAACACAAAGCCAGAGCCTCCAGAAAAGGCAGAGGCTTGCAGATAAAAGTGAAAGTGAGAACACAGCCAGGCCCTTCCCAGAGAGCAGTAATATTTTGTTTTCCATGAAAATAAAAGAACCCCCCTCAGGGCTCTTTTATTGCAGCAGAGAATGACTGTGCAAAGCAGAGACTTTAATTACAGAAGCTAATTTCAGTTGCAAAGAGGCCAAAAGCAAAAGGCTCCATTAGTGGTGCTCCAACTCCCTTTTGGGCAAGCACCTTGCAATCGTTAATGGATGAGCTGAGCCAGATCACACCACCCACTGCTGCAGGGGCCCAGGGAAGGTGTCCCAGGGACTGGAGGAGGCATCACCCCACATGGTCTCACATCACACACACTGCTAACCAGCTCCAGTTTCAATGCTATGTTTAACTCCCAGCACCCCCTCACTTTAATCCACAGAAGAGCTAAGCGGACAACATCAGTCACTGCTACGAGGCTTCACCATCCAGAAGCATCTGAGCTCTCCACCATGCAAGCCAAGACGTGGTTCTCAAGAAAGGAGCCTGCTGCCTGGGCCAGCACAGGCAGTGTCCTCACTGTGAAGCTGCTGAGGAGGCCAAGCCCCACAGCAAACTGCTTCCCAGGTTGTTGGGAACCAAGAGAGAGAGCGAGTGAGAAGAGAAACCATTAACCTGCTTTGGAGTGAGGCGGTGCATTGAGGCAGTGAGAAGCATGTCCAGAGAAGGGCCATGAGGGTGAGCAGAGGGCTGGAGCTGCTCTGCTGTGAGGACAGACTGAGGGATTTGGGGCTGTTCAGTCTGGAGAAGAGAAGGCTCCCAGGAGACCTAATTGTGGCCTTCCAGTATCTGAAGGGGGCTACAAGAAAGCTGGGGAGGGACTTTTGAGAGTGTCAGGGAGTGACAGGACTGGGGGGATGGAGCAAAACTAGAATGGGGAGATTGAGACTGGATGTCAGGAAGAAGTTGTTCCCCATGAGGGTGGTGAGAGCCTGGCACAGGTTGCCCAGGGAGGTGGTGGAAGCCTCCTGCCTGGAGGTGTTTGCAGCCAGGCTGGATGTGGCTGTGAGCAACCTGCTGCACTGTGAGGTGTCCCTGGCCATGGCAGGGGGTTGGAACTGGCTGAGCCTTGAGGTCCCTTCCAACCCTGACAATTCTATGATTGGTTTCTCCTCCCAAGGAGCACTTTATAGGACAAGAGGAAACAGCCTCAAGTTGCACCAGGGAGGCTTAAGTTGGACATGAGCAATTTCTTCCCTAAAAGGGGTGTCAAGGCCTGGAACAAGGCTGCCCAGGGCAGTGGTGGAGTCACCATCCCTGGGGGGGGGGTTTCAGAGCTGTGTAGGTGAGGGCCATGGTTCAGGGGTGACCTGGCAGTGCTGGGTTAATGCTTGGACTTGATGTTCTGAAAGGTCTGTTCCAACCTAAATGATTCTGGAGTTCCTCCTCAGGAGAGGGAAGGCACTGGGGTGTCTTTGAAGGGAAGATGCCTGGAGCAAGCCTGGAGCAAGCCCTCCTGCTTGCAGGCAGAGGTCACACAGATGCAGCAATGTGCAGCTCTGACCACTGCCACTGCCCACCAGAGCACAGCAGGGCCAAGTGTGTGAGCAAGGAGTGCAGAGGATGGGCCTGCCATGGGAGAGGGGTGGACAGCACCAACAAGAAGGCAACCACAACAAAAGCTCAACCTCATCTTCCCCAGAAGTAGCACAGTGTTCTCCACCATGTACAAGAGAAAAGGGAACCATCCCTTTAAGCAGGGGAAGCTGAGAGCATCTGTTGAGGTGTCCTCCTCCTGGGAACCCAAGAATGGCAGCAAGCTTGGGCTGTGATGTCTGCTCTCTTTCAGACATGGAATGGGATGTGACTGCATGACCTGGCACACTGACCCAGCCACCATGCCCCTGAGTGACACCACCAGGAACAGGGACAACAGAAAAACGACCCAGCCACACTCACTACAGCTCAGGTCCATTCAGGCCACCCCTCTCAGGCACACCAGGACCCCAAGGTTACTCCTCCCAGGGTTGGGGCTCACACCATGGGTGATTTTTCTATCACTTAGGAGACCACAGGACCTGGCTGGCTCTGCTCTGCCCTCCTCCACCCAGCCTCTTGGGCTTCTTCTGATCACCTCTCCGTGACTTGGTGCTTTTCTGCAGATGCTCCAGTTTGAAGATGCTCTGATAAAAGAGGATGCCTATGCCTGTACTGAGCTCTCCCTCCTTGCTTCACTGAAGGCTTTGTAGGAACAAACACAGAGCTTGACCCTCCTGGCGGCCAGCCAGGGGCTAACCTAAAGGCAAAGCAAAGTCCAGGTGGGCTCCTAAATGCCCAAACCAGGTTTGAAGTCTCTGGTGCTCTTCAACTTCTTAATGACTGCAGACTGACTGCAGGACCATTCCCTGCCCTCCTGCAGCTGCTGAGTGTGTGTTGCTTTAAAAAAAAAAAACCAACCAAATCACAGACAAAAACCAAAGCAACAGCCTCTGCCTTGCTTCTGATGACATAAACAAGCAGAGACTGTTTACAGCCTTCCTGGGAAGCCATCTCTCTCCTCAGAGTCCTCAGCTCACCTTTCTCCTCTCCTTTCCCAAGTGAAACCTGAACTGATGGCCTTGCTGAAAAGCTTTAGATCACACTGTTCAAAGCAGCTCTGCCTTGAGCAGCCCTCCTCAGAGCAGAGCAGAACTACCAACAGAACAAGCCTCAGGTCCCTGCCAGGGTTAGCTGAGGAAGCCCTTCAGAAGTAAACCTGGGGTTTGAGTCCTGCAGCTCATCTTTTTATGAACAACTTACAGAGGTGCAAATCAACACAGCCCCAAGCCTGCACATGCAAACTGGAGCAGGAGACAATGAACCTCTGACCTCAGGCTGCCCAAATGGCTTTGTCAGAAGAGCATCTTGCACCAGAGGCGGTGTGGGCAGCACACACCACGGTGGCCCAGGGATGCTGGGCTGCACTACAGATGCACCAAGCCCTCTGAGCCTTACCTCAGCCCCTCTAGATCCTGAGAATGCAATCCTCCTGTTTGCAGGCTTTCAGCTTGTGCTGTGCATCAAGATGGACACAAAGAGTCTCTCTGCTCTTTTGGAGAGGCAAGACCTTGGGTTTGTCTCATGAGACACCTTCAGATACAGTACCTTGTTGTCAAGGTCGAAGAGGTAGGAGTCCTCCTCACGGACATCTGCCTCGGAGTCAGATATCAGCTCCCCAACATACCTGCAGACAAAGAGGAGAGGCAGAAATTGGATGCCCAGGCAATCACAAGCCTGGGCTTGAACATCTCCCTCTGGGAAGAGGGAAAGAAAGGGATCAATCCCAGCCCCAGCTGGCAGCCCACAGCCTTGGCAGAGCAGGTCACCTCAGAGCCACCCAAGCTTTGCCAGCTTACAGCAGCTAAAACCTGGCTCCAGACCTCATCTTTTCAGGGCAACCCTTTTAATGTAACCATGGAGTCTGACTTCCAGCAACAGTCCCTGCTTCCTGGGGATGATGATTCCATTTGCATATCTCTGTGTTGGCCAAGCTCAGCACTTGCATCCAATTCTCCCCATGCTGATGGGCAGACCCATGCCCTGGCTCTCACAGCCACCGCTGCAGTGCTTGCGCTGTTCGCAGCCCAGAGCAGAACGCTTCTCTCTGTCCTTCCTCCGTTTTCCAGGGGAGTTCTGCAGAATGCCAGCATGGTGGGGGTTGGAAGGGACCACTGGAGATCATCTAAAGCAGGGTCACCCACAGCAGGTTGCTCAGGATCATGAAGTCCAGGCAGATTTGGAAGCTCTCCAGCACTCCACAACCTCTCTGGGCAGCCAGCTCCAGGGCTCCAGCACCCTCCGAGATTACACAGCCTACAAACCTCTTCTTGTAAAGTCTTCACTCAAACTGAACCTGGCAGGAGCCCTGGAAGGATCTAGGCTGCTTTCTCAATCCCTCTCTAACCAGACTAGATCAGACATGTGCTCCCAGTAGCAACCACCTGGTTGTAAAACCAGGTGTAGGACAGATCACAACCAGGTTCTCCCAGCACCATGAAGCAAGTGCTGCTTGGCCTGGCCTGCTGAGAAGGACTAAATACACACAGGACCTTTCTCACCCTAGAGAGATGTGAGTTCTGATGCCAAGTGCCTTGCTGCAGGAGTCCCTGTTGCACTGGTGCTCCCACATTTGTCCTCTTGTGTCCATCTTAAACAGTTTTGGATGGTCCTGGTCTACAGTAAGTTATCCGTGGGACAGCAATGGGTGTGTTATCAATGGGACAGAAGGCCTGGGGTGTGTTCAGAAGAGTGTGGCCAGGAGGTCAAGGGAGATTCTCCTCCCACTCTACTCTGCCCTGCTGAGACCACACCTGGAGTACTGGGTCCAGTTCTGGGCTCCCCAGTTCAAGGACAGGGATACCCTAGAGTGTGTCCAACAGAGGCTACAAGGATGCTGAAGGGACTGGAAACTCTGTCTGAGGAGGAAGGGCTGAGAGACCTGGGGCTGTTTAGACTGCAGAAGAGAAGCCTGGTTCCAAGTATCTGAAGGGTGAGTGTCAAGAAGCAGGGGCCAGGCTCTTTTCAGCAGTGTCCCGTGATAGGACAAAGGGCAATGGGCACAAACTGGAACACAGGAGATTCCACCTCAACACAAGGAGAAAATTCTTTGATGTGAGGGTGACAGAGCCCTGGAGCAGACTGCCCAGAGAGGTTGTGGAGTCTCCTTCTCTAGACCCACCTGGATGCATTCCTCTGTGTCCTAGTGACCCTGCTTTGGCAGGTGGGGTTGAACTCCATCATCTCCAGGGGTCCCTTCCAACCCCCAACACTCTGTGATTCTCTGATTTCCAGCCCTGGCCTGCTTGCAATGAAAGCAAGAGATGCAGGAGGAGATGAGAAAGAAGCAGCAGCAGAACAGATTCTGGGATCTGAGTCTTCCCAGCCTGCCATGCAACACTAATTAATCATAAGCCAAGGATTCACAATATGAATAAGTAATCTTCACAGCATCAGGAGAGCCTTGCACCAGCAGCAGCCCCTGCCCCAGCAGCAGCCCCTGCCCCTGCATGCCCCTGCAGCTCTCAAGGCATTCTCAAAGCCCTCAACCACATCCTGTGGATCAAGGCAGCCCTTTAAATCCAGGGCTGGGCAGGAGGAGAGCCACAGAACATCAAGCTGGAGAGGCCCCATGTGCTCTGTGACAAGAGATGGTTTGGCTGCAATTCCCTGAGCTGGGTGATCTGGCCAAGCTGCTCTGGCAGAGCAGGAGGCTGCTGCTGTGTGTGATCCTCCTGTCTGCCCCCAGCACAGCTCACTACTCATTAAGGGCTCCTGTCAGGCTGTAGCCATGCTGGAAGTCAAACGCTGGGGCCATGACCTAAAGCCACGGAAGATGGAGGCCAGAGAGAGAGGGAGAACTTGCTGTGGCATGGCAGAGCAGCCAGCAGCAGCTGAACAATGCTGCACAGAGAGGGACTGTGCCTGGGGACAGCCACTTCAGGTTTACAGCAGAGTGCAGCCAAAGCCACAATGTAATTACAAGTGCTTGATTGGGTGTTCCACTAACAACTGCTCCTGGAACTCGCTTCTCAGACTCACAGATTGCAGCAGGTTGGAAGGGAGCCTCAAAGCTCATCTTGTCCAACCCCCCTGCAGCCAGCAGGGACACCTCCAACTAGATCAGGCTGCTCAGGGGAATAGCAAGTTTGACCTTGAATGTCACCACCCCCATTGTGCAGAACCTCTTCCTGAAGCAGGGCTGAGGATCCTGCTCCCTTTTGTACACATCCTTCCATAACTGGGGACCTGGGAAGTGAGGGAACTGCTTGGCTCTGTAAGCTGCAAAGGAAAGGTGACCAGAGGGCTGGAGAACCTCTCCTGTCAGGACAGGCTGGGAGAGCTGGGGCTGTTCAGCCTGGAGAGGAGAAGGCTCTGGAGAGACCTTAGAGCAGCATTTCAAAATCTGAAGGGGCCCTGCAGGCAGGCTGGGGAGGGACTGCTCAGAAGGGCTGTGGGGATAGGGTGAGGGGCAATGGTTTGAAACTGGAGCAAGGCAGATGTAGGCTGGTCATGAAGAGGAAGTTCTTCACAGTGAGAGTGGTGAAATACTGGAACAGGTTGCCCAGGGATGTGGCTGGAGGCCCCATCCCCAGAGACATTCAAGCTGAGACCTGATGCGGACCTGGGCAGCCTGACCTAGTTGGAGCTGTCCCTGCTGCCTGCAGCAAGGTTGGCCAAGGTGACCCTTGGGGGTCCCTCCCAACCCAGTGCAGCCTGTGAATCGAGGAGAGGAACCACCCAAGTCTTTAGGCCGCCCATGAAGACTCACAGGAGTCCTCACTCATCAGTGCAGCTGGCTTGAGGAAGAGAGGAGCACTGTGAGCTGGGGAGTTGGGTAAGTAACGTGTGTGTGAGTGATGGAGATAAGGAGGAACATGCATGGGCAAGGCATGAATTAGCTCAGCTCCTTAGCATCTGGGGAATGAAGGAGATTCAGTTACCACTGAAACAGCCTCAGCAGCTCCTGCCAAGGGTGGAGGCAAGAGCTGAGCTGTTGTGTTATCTGCACCCCCTCAGCTCTGACATGCTCTGCAACCACCTGTGTGAATCACACTGTGCAGAGGGCTGCCCTGTCTCCTTGGGCTGCCTCCTCTTCCTCCTGCCTGTCAGCATTCCAGGATTTGGTTAAGTCACTGCCTTCTTCCTTTGGGAGCAGTTTACTCACAGGCTCTGCCTCACCTCTGGGCACTGACCTGGGACACAGGAACCTTGGGTACTTAACAAAGCCCTATCTCTAGTGCCCCCAGCACAGGAAGGACATGAAACTGCTGGAGCAGGTCCAGAGAAGCCCATGAAGATGATCAGAGGGATGAAGAACCTCCCCTATGAGGACAGGCTGGGAGAGTCAGAGATGTTCAGCCTGCAAAAGAGAAAACTCCAGCAAGACCATAGAGCAGCCTGCCAGTACCTGAAGGGGCTACAAGAAAGCTGGGGAGGGACTTCATGAGGGCTGGGAGTGACAGAACAAGGGGCAATGGCTTTGAGCTGGGAGAGGGGAGATTGAGACTGGAGATTGAGAAGAAATTCTTTAGAGTGAGGGTGGAGAGATACTGGAACAGGTTACCCAGGGAGGCTGTGGATGTCCCCTCCCTGGAGGTGTTCAAGGCCAGGTTGGATGAGGCCTTGAGCAACCTGGGCCAGTGGGAAGTGTCTCTGCCCATGGTGTGAGGGTTGGAACTGGATGATCTTTAATGTCCCTTCCAACCCAAACCATTCCCTGAATCTATGAAGACAGAGTGGAGACAACCCACTACACCCTCAGAAACAGCAGTTTAAAGCTTTACCTCTGAAAAAAACACTTTAGGATCTGCCAGATCCTAACAGGGAAGAAACACTTGGCTGATCTGCTGCAGCTTTTTCTTTCCCTTTACTAATCTTCCCCAAGCCCTCACCCCAACCCTGCAGAACATCAACAAGTAGCTCCACAAGAAACAACCCCCCAGCACCTATTTCCAAGGTCTTCAGAAGGTTTTAACTCACTGTTAGCATTGCAAGGCAGAAAAACACTTCCCACAATGGTTAGTAAAGCAGAGGCACCACTTTAAAGCCTAAAACCCGGGGGTTCAACAGCAGATTTCTTTCTCACTTGACATAAACCTGAACATTTTTTGCTCTTAAGTACTTTATTGACTCGGGGCCGAACCCTGTGCTCAACGCCAAGTGCTTTGCTGTTCTGCTGAATCAGACCCAAAGCAGAGCTGGGACACTGGAAAGCCTCCTGAGAAGTCAGAGCTGAGACAGAAAAAAAGATCTGATAGAACCAAATTGTTCCAAACTGCCTTGGCCTTAAGTGTCCCCCAGCCCGTAGCATCCTCCCCTCCAAGGACAGGCTGGGAGAGCTGGGGCTGTACAGCCTGCAGAGGAGAAGGCTCCAGGGAGACCTCAGAGCAGCCTTCCAGTGCCTGAAGGGGCTCCTCGGACAAGGGCTTGGAGGGGTAGGACAAGGGGCAATGGCTTTGAGCTGGAAGAGGAGAGATTGAGACTGGAGATGAGGAAGAAATTCTTGAGAGTGAGGGTAGAGACATACTGGCACAGGTTGCCCAGGGAGGTTGTGGCTGCCTCCTCCCTGGAGGTGCTGAAGGCCTGGCTGGATGAGGCCTTGAGCAACCTGGGCTGGTGGGAGGTGTGCTTGCCCATGATGGGGGGGTTGGAAGTGGATGATGTTTAAGGTCCCTTCTATGAATCTATGAATATCCACAGGGCACACATGAGCAGAGCACACTTGCAGCAGAACCCAAATCCCCTTTTCTCTTGTGTCTGAAGAGGGGCAAGAGCTGAGCACAAACCTCAGCAAGACAGAGACCGATGGAGAAAACTTCCTGCCATGAGGGAAGAGACAAACAGTGCGGGAAACCTCTGGCTGAGGATGAGTAGCTGAGCTGGATGCCAACTTGCTTTGGGTGGAAACCCTCCTTGGAGAGGAGGGAAGCAGCCCAGCCCTGGGGGGCTGAGGCAAGCTGCAGAGCTTACTCGCAGACGAAGGTTCCCAGAGGGATGTCCTGCGTTGTCCGCACTCCCCAGCCCATCCTCTGCGTCCGGTAGAGCTGCAACCGAGTCCTGCAGGAGAGAGGGACCACATGAATGGCAGCTCTGCACAGACAGACAAGCAACTGGCACTGAATCACAGAATCACCTTGCTTGGAAAGCACTGAGGCCAAGCATTCTCTAATTCTACCAAGGCTGGGGCTAAGCCACGGCCCTCAGCACCACAGCTCTGCCTCTTTCAAACACCTGCAGGCACTGAGACTGAACCACCGCCCTGGGCAGCCTGCTCCAGTGTTTGAGAACCCCTGCAGTGAAGAAGTTTCTTCTCATGTCCAACACAAACCTCTCCTGGTGCAGCTTGAGGCCATTTCCTCTCAGGCTATCACTGGGGAGAAGAGACCAACTCCCACCTCACTCCAATCTCTTCTCAGGGAGCTGTAGAGAGCAATGAGGTCTCCCCTTGGCCTCCTCTGCTCCAGCCTGGACAGCCCCAGCTCCCTCAGCCCACTACAGAGATGACAAAGAAACAGGCAGCACCTTTCCATCAGCACAACCTCAAAGATGATTCCAATGTTGGACCCCCTGAGTTCTCCTGCTGGCATCAGTGGGGACTCTCCACTCCCACCACTGAGCATGTGGGCAAAAGGGATGGGCACAAGGGATGGGCACCCACCAGCACCTCCTCCATGAAGCTTGCAAGGGGCACAGCCAGAGACTGGGGAAGAGGGTGTGAGACTGGATGCTCAGCGTGGCTACACCATTGATGATTTACACACAGGAGACCAGAATCCCACCAGCAGCAGTTCTCTTCCCTTCCACACACACCCAGCACTCAGGGGAAGGCAGGGGAGGGGGAAGGGCACCTAGGACAGGGTGGATCTGCAGGGAGGGGTGCTGCAGGGGCAAGGCAGGGAGCTCATGGTGCTTTAAGAACACCCTGAGCTAAGAGCTCTGATCCCTGTGCCCTCTGCTGAGGCCAGTGCATTTAGCAGCTCCATCAGATCCAGCTCCCTGGCTGAAAGACAAGGAAGAAAGGCTGCAACTTGAAACTTGTTGGTGTAATAGCTGCTGTGTGGAATTTTACTGATGGGGTTTATAGGCAGAGAAACAATCCTGTAAGCCACTCTGCCTCCTGCTCAGCCAGAACTTGAGTTAAGTGCAGGATGAACAGTCTCCAGGGCTGGGGAAGGTTTGTTCTGCCCCCAAGGGAACCAAACCCTGCTCTCAGCAGCGCTGTTGTCAGAAGAAAGAGAAATCTGACTCTCACCTGAACTTCACCCTCTTGTTTCTCCCAGTAGTTCTCTTCCCCCCACCCACTCCCTCCTTGCACTGTCAGCTCAAACCAAGGGCTGCATGTTTGCTTCTCTTTGCTCACAGCTCCTGAAGCCTTCACCAGGGCAAGAAATGCCTTCATGAGAATGCTGGCTCTCAGAGAACTGGTTATACCACTCTGTTTGGGTGTATGAAAAAGAGTGTGGCTAGCAGGACAAGGGAGGGTCTCCTCCCACTCTATTCTGCCCTAGAGAGGCCACAGCTGAAGTACTGGATCTAGTTCTGGGCTTCCCAGTTCAAAAAAGGCAGGGAACTACTGGAGAGAGTCCAGCAGAGGCTATGATGATGCTGAGGGGCTTGGAGCATCCCTGTGAGGAGCAAAGGCTGAGAGCCCTGGGGCTGTTGAGCCTGGAGAAGAGCAGCCCCAGAGGGGATCTGATCAGTGCTCAGCAAGAGCTAAAGGGTGAGGGACAAGAGGACAGGGTCAGACCCTTGTCAGTGGTGCCCACAGACAGGACAAGGGGCAATGGGCACAAACTGGAACCCAGGAAATTCCATCTGAAGATAAGAAAAAAGTTCTTTGGTGTGAGGGTGCTGAAGCTGGAGCAGGCTGCCCAGAGAGGCTGTGGAGTCTCCTTCTCTGGAGAGATTCCAAACTCAGGTGGACATTGTGATCCTGAGCAAGGTGCTGTAGGTGACGTTGCTTGAGCAGGGGGTTGGACTGGATGGTCCCCAAAGGTCCCTGTCCCAAGCCCCCATTCTGTGGTTCTCTGATTTCAGTCTTGAGGAAGCTCCCCCGTGCTTTGCCTTGTCCATCACATCAGAGCCAAGCACAGGTTCAGGCTCTGCTGTCAGGGCTGACACTGGCAGAAGCAGGACCACAGCTCTGATCTCTGCCTGCCAGCTGAGGCGGGGCCAGATGGAAACCCGCGTGCTGCTGAGCGGAGATAATTCGGAGCCAATCTGAGCAAGGAAGCACTGAAAACGGAGCAGGAGCAGCCATGTGCCTTGCTGCAGCCCAAACAGGGGTCCCCCAGACCTCAAGCACAGCTCTGCCAAGCCCCTGTCCCTACCACCAGCTCTCCCAGGCTCATGGCTGGGTGTTCAGCCCTTCTGTCTTTCAGAGAAGCACTTCGCCAAGGCTAAAACGCAAACCCAACAGCTCTAGCTGTACAGCTCCTAAATGAACACCCACACAGACACCAGAGCTCTGGAGCTTGGCAGGGATGAACCAGAGAGAAGGAAAAGTTCTGTGGAAACGCATCAAGCTTTCTCCTTACTTATTTTTAACGTCCCAAAATGTCACTGAAACTACAAAGCTTAACAAGGAGGGGAAAAAAAGAAAAGTCTTGTCAGTGCTACAGGAAAAAAAAATTGCCAAAGTCTTCTTTTTTTTTTCCCCAGTGGGATTCCTTTGAACTTGGTGCAGTGGCAAACTTCTCCACAGCAGAGAGTCAAACCAGAACAGTTACGTTTTCAGCCTGGCAGCAAAATCCTAATGGCCTAATCCAAAGCACTGAGGGCCAACAGGTGCCGAGGGACCCAGTTCAGGGAAGTCACACCATTAACTGGGACATTGTAAGCAGCCAAGTCTGGGAGTGCTGGTCTATTGCTAAGCAAAGACCTTCTGGCTCTCTACTACTCTCTGAAAGGTTGAAGCCAGGTGGGGTCTGGTCTCTTCTCCCAAGGAACAAGCAAAAGGAGAAGAAGAAACAGCCTCAAGCTGCACCAGAGGAGGTTTAGGTTGGACACAAAGAACAATTTCTTCCCCAGAAGGGTTGTCAAGGCTTGGAACAGGCTGTCAAGGGCAGTGGTGGAGTCCCCATCCCTAGAGGGGTTTCAAAGCCATGTGGATGTGGTACTGAGGGACATGGGTTAGTGGTGACCTGGCAGTGCTGGGTTCATAGCTGGACTTGATGGTCTTAAAGGTCTCTTCCAAGCCCCAGATGCCCGCCTGAAAAGTTACATCCAGGCAAACCCAGAAGCCATTTTCATGTTTTAAGGTCAGGCTGATGGCAGAACACTGCAGTTCCATGTGATGGACAGGGTGCAAACATTAACTGAGCTCCTAACTCACTGCTGCTTCGTTCCCACCAGCAGCACACAGGAGCCTGCCTGCATCCCAACCACGCCGCGGCGGCACCTGCTCCACCCCAACTTCTGTCTCACCTCAGGAAGCCAGGTTTTTGTGGGTCTGTGGGTGAGCTGAGACTAGAGAGCCAGCAAGCTGAGGAGCCTGGTGCTGGCCTTGCCAAGCTAAGCTGCGTTTGGATCCTCCTCCTCACCTGAGCCCGTTCTGCACCACCCGGTTCCTGCAGGTTCTCCAGCAGGAGCACGCGTGATTGCACTCGAAGATCAGCGGCGGCTCAGCCATGTTGAACTCGGGCAGGAGTCGGCCATCCTGAGGAGGAGAGGCATTCAAGTCTGGTTAGCTGGCTGTTCCTCTGAACACTCCAAGCCAGAAGAGTCAAAAACAGCCCTGACCCAACCTCCCCCAAAACCAGCATCAGATTTCGTGGGAGTTTCAGGCTGTGCGTGGAAAATTCTCCACCGATCTTGAACAGAAAGTGGGAGAATGTAAACAAATCACGACTGGGTGTAACAAGGAAACAAGGATAAGCTCTAAATAATCCCACTGGACAAACAGCTGCCATAAAGCTTAGATCTGTAAACTAACTCCCTCTTTTCAGCTTCCTCCCTCTGGCTGGTGTTTCTGCTGGCTCTTTGATGACCTTGGCTGCATCGCTTTGTTTTGGCTAAGTGCTAACCAAACAACCCTCTGCTCCTTCTCTCCTCTTATCGTGGACAAGAGGGTAGGGAGCAGGGAGGGGGAAGCTGTTAGTTCCCCTGGTTTGTCCAGGGGGCTCTTGTGCTGTTTATCCAATTGCAAATGCTTGTACATATATGTAAATAGAGCTGGGGCTGCTTAGCCTGGAGAAGAGGAGGCCCAGGGGAGACCTCATTGCTCTCTCCAACTGCCTGAAAGGAGGTTGTAGCCAGGTGGGGGTTGGTCTCTTCTCCCAGGCAAGCAGCACCAGAACAAGAGGACACAGTCTCAAACTGTGCCAGGGGAGGTTTAGGCTGGAGGTGAGGAGAAAGTTCTTCCCAGAAAGAGTAATTGGCCATTGAAATGTGCTGCCCAGGGAGGTGGCAGAGTCACCATCCCTGGAGGTCCTCAAAAAAGGGTTCGATGTGGCACTTGGTGCCATGGTTTAGTCATGAGGTGTTGGGTGACAGGTTGGACTTGATGTTCTCTGAGGTCTTTTCCAACCTTATTGATTCTATGATTCTAAATTTTGGGGTTGTACCTATCCATTGCATTCCACTGCAGATTGCAGTTTTGCTTGTCACTACAGCTTCATTTGCTTCCAGCTGAGCTGGTTTGGCAATTTAACAACTGGGGGAATTTTCAAGCCACCACAGATCTCAACTTCTGCAGCAGTTCTGCCCTACCCTGGCAGGGGCACACTCGCCACTACCACCAAGAGCTGACACACAGCCAGACACCAGCTAGAGTTTTGCTGCCTGCCATCACTCCACACACCACCAACCCTCAGATCTCACAGTGTGCACCATCACAGTAACTCTTCTGAAGTACTGGAGGGCAGAAGTCGATGCTTAAGTCTGTCCCTGGAGCGAAGCCTAAGCTTCCAGGGGGCAAAACCAGCCCACCAAAGTTCTGTTGAACCACATTACCTCCCCAAATGACACTCCCCCAGGAAGCTGCCAACCCTGCAAGATTAAGGGAGCTAGAGAGGCAGCTCATCACATTTAACAAACTTGGCTGTTGAGGTTTGCAAGATGTAATCACCTATTAGCATGTCAACAAAATGGCTGCAAAGCAAAGGAAGTTGCCAGCGTGCCCCCTGGGAGGAGCGTGCAGAGATTCACCCAGCCCCGGAGCTTAGCACAACCTGTCCAAACATCAACCTCAAAGCCTCCCCGGAGGGCTGAAGCACACTTACCCAAACCAAACCAGGCTCCTGGCAATGCTGCAGTGAAAACATCTTCACTTTGCCTTCATCACAATAAATAAAAGGCAAGAAGCCCTCCTCTGCTCCCCTCCCCTTGTTTACAGAGTGCAGCGTGCTGTGCTGCTCCGAAACGGGAGCTGATTTCACGCATGGCTTATTAAGTGCTCTCTATCACATGGCTGTAATTAATGGCTCACTTGGCACGAGGGGAACACAAATAAATAACACCAGAGAAGCTTCCCTGAGTCCCCATTTCGCTGTTAGCCCAGAGGTCTCCCGGCTGAGACTGCGCCTCGAGGCGTTTTAAAAGCAAAAGGGAGGAGCTGTGCAAGGAACTGTTGGAAAAGTACTGCCACAAGCCCTGAACTGTGCAAAGCTCAGCTCCCCAGCACTGGAGGAAGCCAACAGGAGGTTCTGTGTCCTCACCTTATCATACCAGCAGCGCATACTGAGCTGGCCACACATGCAGTTGCTGGAGGAGCAGTCGTCTATACACACACAATACTGGAAGAGAAGAAAAGGAGTTAGCTCCACACCACTCACACAGAGACAACAACTCCTGTGGCCAGGCCAGAGAGGAAACCACCAGCCTGCTGCTCCAGCATGTTAGACAGAAAGACAACCAAGCTTCAGTGCTTCAGTGGCATTTGTACTCTGGTATTTATCTCTCTGTGTGATGAATATCAAAGGACCTGGGCTTGCAGACAAGGAACTCACACTGAGCCACCTCCATTTCCAAGGAGAGGATGTCCCCCTCTGTTACTAACCTTCCTCCATGGCCTATGAGCTGTATTCTACACTTGAGGACAAGGAAAGCTCTAAGAAGAGACAAGCTAGAAGACGATGCAATATGATGTCTCAGTGCTCCCCTGCTGCTTGCTTCTTCCCATCTGGGTGCTCCAGCTGGCTGCTTCCCCAGCACTCCCCAAACCAACGCAGTCCCACCACCAGCTGCTGCACAACAGGGCTTGGCAGTGCACTTTGGCCACCTCAGAGCTGTACCCAGAGGGCTCAGCCTCATCCTATGCTTCCCCCACTCTGCTTTCACAACCCTGGACTTCCAGTATGACCATGAAGACCTCAGCCTGGATGCTGCAGTCAGTAGGAAGACAGCACGGGGAACAACTCCCTAGCTCTCCAGACACAAGGAGAGTAAAAGGCTAAATGGGAGCCACATCAGCCAGCACCAGATGGCTGATGCTGCATCGCACAGCTGAGCAGAGGTGATCTTGAGTCTCAGCAAGGAAGGAAAGCAGAATCCCATCTCCTAGAGCAGGAGCTGGCGTTTAGGACTGCAGCCTTGGGTGGAGCTTGGAGCAGCATTAGGAGCAGACAGTGGCATTCCGAGCGCGCGGCCTGCTGTGAGGCGCAGCGCACTGCAGGCAGGGAGCAGGCCGGGGCGGGGCAGGGCAGCCGGCGGCACACCTGCAGGTGGGTGATGTTCCTGTCGATGTCCATCGGGGAGGTGACGCAGTTCTGCGACACGTATTTGTAGTTGGTGGGGCAGGGCTCACTGTCCACTGAGTTGACACAGGGGATGGGGATCCGCTCGTAGCCCCGGGCGATGTCTCTGTCAGTGGCAGAGAGAGAGTGTCACAGATTCACAGAACAGGTTGGGTGGCAAGGACCCTGAGGTCCAACCTCCCTGGCATTGGCTGCACTAGATCAGGCTGCTCAAGGCCTCATCCAGCCTGGCCTTGAACACCTCCAGGCAGGTGGCAGCCACAACCTCCCTGGGCAACCTGTGCTAGTGTCTCCCCACCCTCAGTGGAAAGAATTTCTTCCTCATCTCCAGTCTAAATCTTCCCTCCTCCAGCTCCAATCCATTCCCTCCCATCCCATCACTACAAGCCCTTCTAGAAGTCCCTTCCCCAGCTTTCCTGTAGCCCCTTCAGGTACTGGAAGGCCACAGAAAGGTCATGCTTGGAGCTTTCTCTTCTCCAGGCTGAACAGAAGAAAAGCTCCCCCCACACACACCCCAGTCCTGGGGCAGCATTATTGTCTGATCACTGAGCACTCAGAGCTTGAAAGCAGCTCAAGCTAACACAGAGTTCATTTTTTATCACCCTGTCTTCCAGATTGCTCTTTGTGCTTGCAAACATTTCCACTAGGAGGATGAATTTACAAACCACAGTCTGAATCAGCATGTTCTGAGCTCTTGCTAATCTCAAACTGCCCTTCACACCAGTTATAAAAGCTAAGCATGCCCTGGCAGTCCTTTCCCAAACCAGGCCCCCAGCCTCCCCGGTGCAAAGGCTCTAAATCCACGACCCACAAAAGCACAGCCAGGTATCCTCACCTGCTCACCACCTTGTCTATCTGGGGAGGCTTGTCAGTAGATGATTCTTTTAGAGTCTTGTTCATCTGTAGGGCCACCCAGACCTGAGAGTTAAGGCTGGAGCACTGGAGTGGAGTCTCACCCTCCTTGTTCTTTAAAGTGACATCCGAGCCACGGGAAAGAAAGAGACTGCAAAACAGCAAGAGAGGATCAGCACCCCCGAAAGAAACCACACAAGGGGAAAACGAGATGAATCACATCCTCCAGCCAGCCCCTAAGGGACAAGGAAGAATCTGTGGTAGTGAATAATCACCTGAGGTTTCTTTATTAAGCATGGTTCAGTGAATCTTTCTAGGTGAAGGCGCTGGCAGAAGCCACAGACTGGAGCTCTAGGCGCTCGTGAGAGCTCTGGGCAAACCTCGCCTTGCTTCAGGCATGCCAGGTACCCTGCTGGTACCAACCTAGCTTCAGGCAGGCTTCAAACTCTCTGGCAGGGAAAGACAGGGGGTGGGAAAGGTAGGGTGGAAGCGGAAGGGTCCCACGGGAAACTGGGATTGGACTTGGCCCTTGTTTATACTCACCAGCTTTTGGTGAGAGCACATGATGGCTTTATTCAAAGCAGGCAAGGAGCAAAGCCCTGTTACCATATTAAGCCACGCTAGGTGTGGGGAAAAAACAAAAAGCTTTAATGAAGGATGCCTGCTGCCTTTCTGGTGGGAAGCCCAGGCTGAGCAAGGCCCTCTGACCCTCTGGCCAAGACTCCAGGACAGCTCCATGCTTTCTCATCTCTTGTTCAGCAGTAGTATTTCAGACCCACTGCCCAGAGGAGCAGGCCAGTGGAGAAACAAGCCCTCCTTCCCCCTTTTGCTTTGTGCTTAAATGCCAAAGGCATTCCAAAAGGATCTCCCGAGCTTGCCAGGAGGAGCTGGGTGGAAAGGAGTGAGGAGGGGAAGGGAGAGAAGCAGCGGGGCTGGAGCTGTACTCACACGACGCACTCGTAGCGGTTCTCCCTGGCTGCAATGTGCAGGGGTGAGTCCCCGTGGATATTCACAGCGTGCAGATCGCACTTAGCAGCCAGCAGGATCTCTGCTATGTCCACACAGCCAGAAAAAGCAGCCCAGTGCAAACAGATATTTTCCTCCTGGAGGGAAAGGAAACAGAGCAGAAGCTGTTTAGTGCGTTCAAACCTCATCCCTTTGAGACTTCGCCACCCTTAGCTCTACACCTGCAGCATGAAACATGTGGCTTGCAGTCTCCTCTGCGGAGGATCATGGAATGGTTTCAGTGGGAAAGGACCTTTCCAGGTCAGCAGGGACATCTCCAACTACAGCAGGCTGCTTAGAGCTCCAAATAACCTGACCTGGGATGGTTCCAGGGATGGGTCAGCTACCACCTCTTTGGGAAACTTGGGACAAGGTCTTACTACTCTGGTAAAGAAGGTCTCCCTTCTCTGCAGTCTAAATATCCCTTTTTTCAGTTCCAAGCCATCACCCCTTCCTTGTCCTGTCACAGCAGGCTCTGATCAAAGGTCTGTCCCCAGCCTTCTACTCAATCTCTTTAAGCAGTTCTCCCCAGAATCTCCTCCAGGCTGGACTCTCTCAGCCTGGCCTCACAGCAGAGGGCTTCCAGCCCTTCCATCATTGCTACGTCCCTCTCCAACAGATCCACTCCTCTTTCTGGCCAGGACTGCCAGGACAGGCAGGAAATTCTCTGTGCAGACACACAGAGAGTTCTCCCTCTGGCCATCTCTGTGCACCAAAGAGGAGGAGGCTGCACACAGAGAGGTCTCCATCACCTGCCTTACACACACAGGCAAATCATCTGTCTCTAAGCCACAAAACAATCTGGATCCATCCACGAAGGGAGGTGGCAGACACGAACATGCTGGAGAAGCCTCAAAGCTGTGCTTCCCCAGCCCAGCCAGACAGGAAAGCAGCAGCTCGTCTGCCAGTGCTACAGAGCTGCAGAGAGCAGAGCAGAAGCTACAGGGTCTGTGAAGGTGCTAGAAAATGAACCAGGAGCCACGGGGAAAGCAATCAATCCCAGTTGAGGCTTCTCTTAAATACTGTATGTGCACATCCCTCACCAGCAGCACTCGAAATAGCTGAACACTCATCTTTTGGAAGGAGGTATTTTAACCCCTGCTACTCTGTTTGCTGTTACAGTGCAATGTGCAGCAGCACACGGCGAACCCTTCCCCACGACAAGCTCTGAAGACACCCATTGCAACAGCAGGGACAGGCATCAGCTTACTTGCCTACCTTTCCCCCCCCTTAATTTTTATTTTCAAGCAAAAATAAAGCACAGCTTTAGTCATTGCAACCTCACTTAGATCCTTTCTGAAATAGGGAGGCTACTGACACACCCCAGCGGGTGGAGAGACCTTTTACTCTACAGCTTCTGCCTCTCGTTATAGAGTCACAGAATAGTTTGGGTTGGAAGGGACCCTCATAGATCCTCCAGTTCCAACCCTCCTGCAGCCAGCAGGGACATCCACAACTAGAGCAGGTTGCTCAGAGCCCCAGACAACCTCACCTAGATTGGTCCCAGGGATGGAGCATCTCCCACCTCTCTGGGCAACCCAAGCCAGGCTCTCACCACCCTCAGTGTCAAACATTTCTTCCTTCTCTCCAGTCTGAATCTCCTTCTTTTAGTTCAAACCATCCCCCCTTGTCCTGTCAGAAGAGTCTCTGCTCAAAAGCCTGTCTCCAGCTTTCTGATCAGCCCTCTAAGCACCGAAAGGCCACCAGTAGGTCTCCCTGGAGCCTTCTCTTCTCCAGGCTGAACAAGTCCAACTCTCTCAGCCTGGCCTCGCAGCAGAGGGCTTCCAGCCCTGCCAGCACTGCTGTGGCAACATCTCTAATAAAAACTCCTCATCCCATCACTCAATCTACAGAAAAAAATTAATCCTGGTGATTGCACACCACATGCTGCTGCTCAGACAGGTTACAGACTTCCAGACTCCCTACTCTGCCTTGCATCAGCTCCTGCCTAACAGCAGCATAATTACAATCAGAAGCACTTTTCCTGCAGGATGATGTTTCCCAGCACAAGTGACATTGCATTTAATGACTGCAATCAGGAGTACCCCAGCACAGGTAAGGAAGGGTTATGTGATCCATAAATCTGCAGAGGATGATGTTCTTTCAAGTGACTTGTTGACTGAGCTGATTTGGGTTCCATCATTTAACGTCTGATCTTTTAACTGGTAGCCAAACAGCTTCTGTGACAGATCAAACCAGTCAGGGCTGTCCAGTCCCAGGCTCACAGATTGCATTGGGTTGGAAGGGACCCTCAAAGGTCATCTTGTGCAATCCCCCCTGAGCTCAGCAGAGACATCTCCAACTAGATCAGGCTGCCCAGGGCTACATGAAGTTTGACTTTGAATGTCTCCAGGCATGGGGCCTCAACCACCCTTCTGGGCAACCTGTTGCAGTATTTCACCATCCTCATTGTGAAGAGCTTCCTTCTGATGGCAAAGCTAAAACTCCCCTGCTCAAGTTTCAAACCATCACTCCTCATGCTATCCCCACAGGCACTTCTGAACAGTCCCTCCCCAGCCTGCCTGTAGGTCCCTGCAGACATTGAAATGCAGCTCTAAGGTCTCCCTGCAGCCTTCTCTTCTCCATGCTGAACAGCCCCAACTCTCTCAGCCTTTTCCCACAGCAGAGGTTCTCCAGCTCCCTGATCATCTTTGTGGCTGCTCTATCAGGTGCACGTCTCTCTTGTGTTGGGGGTCCCATAGCTGGACACAGCACTGCAGGTGAGGTCTCCCCAGAGCAGAGCAGAGGGGCAGGATCCTCTCTCTCCATCTCTGGCCATGCTGCTTTGGATGCAGCCCAGGCCGTCCTTGGCCTTCTGGGCTGCCAGTGCCCATTGCTGCCTCATGTCCAGCTTCTTGTGCACCAGCACCCCCAAGTCCTTTTCTGCAGGGCTGCTCTCAATCTCATCATACCCCCCAGCCTGGACTGATATCTAAGATCACCCCAACCTAGGTGCAGGACCTTGCACTTTGCCTTACTGGACCTCGTGAGATTCTCCTCAGCCACCTCTGCAGCCTGTCCAGTTCCCTCTGGATGTGATCCCATCCTTCAGACTTAATCAAGAGCAGCACTCAGCTTGGTATCATCTGCAGACTTGCTGAGGGTGCCCTCAATCTCAGTGTCTATAGCATTGAAGCAGAAAGGCTCTGAAGCAAGGCAACAATGCCAGAGGCCTCTCTCTTGCCTTGAATTTTGGGCTTATTAGGCACAGTATCAGATCCAGACCTGCCTGGAAACTATCTAAGCTACCAAAGAAATAGGCTCCTACCAAACAGGGCTTTCAGACTAGGGACAGCAACTCTGTGGGAACAGCTGGGCCTTTTCTGAGCCCCATAAGACAATCATGCCAACACCTACCCCTGCTAGCACCCAAGACACAAAATGAGGCATTAAGGGAGATGGCCTTGGCCCTTGATCCAGCCCAGCCAGATTCCTCTGCAGAGCCTCCCTACTTCAAGCAGATCAACAATCCCACCATCCTTACAGACAGGAAGGAATAAATGAGAAACATGCTACTAAGAAAAAAAGAAGAAAAGCACTGCTGATCTCATGAGCCTCCTGAAAAGAACCTGGTTAAAAAAGGAGACAGCACCTCCCCTGGATCAGATCTGTTCCCTTGCAAGATCCCTGTGAAACCTGCTGCACAGTACTACATGCAGTGCTGCTGGGGGCAGGGAGCTCCCAGGGACTCATAGAGGACATCCCACTTGGGCAGGATTTACAGAGGTGAAGAGCAGGCCAAGAGCCAGCTCCAGCAGGCTGAGCTGCCAGCCTAGGCAGGCTCTGTCTGCACTGGTGACTACAGGCCTGCTATGCCAAGGACAAGCCAGACTTGCCATACTTGCTGGCCGAGTGTCTGCCCAATCCATCCAGAAAACACCAGCACAAGCTTCTGCCCCTCAAAAGGCACACAGGAGCCCCCTAACCCATTCCCAGTGTGTACTGGTCCGTGACCAATGCAGAGCTGGTAAGTCTGGACTCAAGGGGATCTGCCTGCTGCAGTGTCCAAGTGGACCCAGATGAGCTAGAAGCAGTGGGGCACAGAGCTGACTTCAGCCTGCAGCATTTGTACAGCATCCTGATGGGCTGTGTCAGAAGAGCTGGAGGAAAAGGACTTCTTGCCAGCTTCTTCCCAGAATGGGGGGAAAATTCCCCCACCAGACACCTGTCCCTCACTGCCCCAAACCATCCACACCAAGGGACCCCTGCACCTCCCTGCACTGAGGCCAAAATCTGCCTCCTTGGGCTTGCTTGGGTTTTGAACAGAGACTGAGGTTCCCCTCTGGAAGGGGTTGGAGGAAGCCCCTCACATTGTCCCGGATGTTGATGTCTGAGCCCTTGGCAAGCAGCAGCTTCACCAGCTCGATGTGCTTGTACTCGGTGGCCCAGATCATCGGCGTCCAGCCTCCGTCGTCCTGAGGAGAGAAGGAAAGGGTCAGAGCCTCACAGCAGCACAGTCTCCTGCTGCTTCCCAAGCCTCATAGCAGCCACAGACCCCTTCTCCTCCCCACACCTGTCTCAGATGTCTCGTTACTGCAAGAGTGCTCAGGGATTGGCACAGGCTGTCCAGGGAGGTGGTGGAGTCCCCATCCCTGGAGGTGTTCAAGGGAAGTGTGGCCATGGCACTCTGGGGCATGGTTTGATGGCCATGGTGGTGTTGGGCTGATGGGTGGACTGGATGATCTTAGAGAGCTTTTCCAACCAAAACAATTCTATGATTCTGTGATCACTCTCCTTCAGTTTATGTTGCTGCAGGGAGAGGTCCCTCAGGGTCCTGTAGAGCCCAGGGTGACTCAAACCAACACCTCAGCAGGCTGGAGCTTACCTGCAGCTCAGCCTACTGGCAATGGGTCCAGGTTGTCCAAACACAGATGACGGTCCAAAAGACACAACCAGTATCCAACCAGTCTAAAAGCTCTTACACAAGCTCCCTGAGAAGCCTGGGGGAGCTGGCCTTCAGCCAGAATGAGGAACCCTGATGCAGTATTCCCTCACCCCTAGGGCAGTGGATAAGCTCTGTGATGGCAAGTGCTAGGCTTGACCTATCCCACACCCTGCCCTTGGGAGAATCATAGAATGGTTGGGGTTGGAAGGGAGCTCTAAGTGTCATCTAGTCCAATCCCCTGCAGCCAGCAGGGACATCTGCAACTAGAGAAGATTACTCAGAGCCCAGACAACCTGACCTGGGATGGCTCCAGAGATGAGGCATGTCCCACCTCTCTGGGAAACCTGGGCCAGGGTCTCACCACCCTCTGCATAAAAAACTTCCTTCCATCTCATCCAAATCTCCCTCTGTTAGTTTCAAACCATCACCCCTTGGCCTGTCACAACAGGCCCTGCTCAAAAGTCTGTCCCCAGCTTTCTGCTTGGCCTCTTTGAGCACTGAAAGGCCACCAGAAGGGCTCTCTGGAGCCTTCTCCAGGCTGACCAACCCCAACTCTCTCAGCCTGGCTTCACAGCAGAGGGCTTCCAGCCCTGCCAGCATTGCTGTGGCCTCCTCTGGCCCTGCTCCAACAGGTCCCTGGCTGTGCTGAGGACTCCAGAGCTGCCCCAGCACTGCAGGGGGGGCGTCTCAGCAGAGCTGAGCAGAGGGGCAGAATTTCTTCCCTCCACCTGCTGCCCATGCTGCTGGGGATGCTCCCACCTCCTGCCCTGCTAGGATGAGCACAGCTGAGCAACAGACTCTACCTGCAAATTCAGGGTCAAGGAGAAATTGCAAATCAGTGCACAGGGTAAGAAAGGATCCATGAGGTCAGTGGAGGGGATCACCATCTCTGGCATACCAGGATGCCCATGGCATGTCACCCTATAGTTTTTCAGGTGCCTCCCAGCAGCAGGACTGAGTAGCTGAGTAGCTGCTGTGAAGACTGAGCTCCCTGACCTGAGGAAAGCAGCTTCTGCCCCTTGCAGGAAGGCCTCACCTGGCAGTTGATGTCCATCTTCCCATTGGAGAGGAGGTACTGAACAACGTCGTAGTGCCCCTTCTTGGCAGCCAAGTGCAGACATGTGGAGCCCTCCACATCCTGGGCACAAGCACAGAACAAGCACTCAGAGGATATCTCTTGCCAGTGTTTCCCACGTCTGTCTGCCACACCAGAGATGTTCACAGAGGGAGCAGAGGACTCCAAAAGCCCCCTGCCCACTGCCATGGGGGAAGGGGGCAGCATCAACCACCACCAACACTGAGCTGAAGGAGCTTCACACAAAGCTCAGAGGAGCTGCAACTTGTGTGAAGTAGGAGGCTGAGAGTGTAAAGGTGATGGGAAGAGACACCTCTGCAAACCTAGGGAGAGGACCAGCCCCAAACCCTGGCAGATGCTCCCCTTGCCCAGCAGACCCTCTCCAACTCTTCTCCATGTACTGGAAAGCCAAGGGGAGGCAGAAATCCCTTACAGAGGCAGAACTTGCACTTTAATCAGAAAAGCAGCCTGGTCTCAACCTGAAACGCTCCATTTATGCAGGACTGGTGCTCTCTTTCAGTGGCACAAGGCCTTATCCCAGCACCTGGCAGCAGGGCAAGGTGTTCTGCACAGGGGTTGGGAGCTTCCCAAAAGACCAAGCCCCCTTGTGCCTGCAGGCACCTGGCTGAGATAAGAGTTACAAACAACCATCAAGGGTGAAAATGCCTTTGGGAGCTGAGAACCCCAGGTCTGGTGGAGATGGACAGGCTGTGAGTCATGACGGAGGTACTCCCACACTGACACCAAAGATCTCAGCAGCTGGAGCCTGATTTTTATCAGGCCTTTATATCCCAAGAGCTTAGCAAATGGCAAGGCCCAGAGACCAGGAAATAAGGGGAAGGAAATGAAGGACTGAAACCCAAAATTACTCCTTCCAGCCAAGCCTTTGGAAGCAACATCAGAGGCAAATGCTTTCGGATGGAGCTGAGCAGAGAACGTGGCACAGGCCTAGGGAGCAACTCTCCAAGCAACCAACGATGGCACACCTGGGGTCAGAGTTTGCACTCCATGGGCCTCTTGGGGTACAGAAGAGGTTTCTACACCCCCATAAGTGCCTGTCACATCTGACTAACACCACAGATTTCCCCTTGGATGAGCAGGAGCTAAGGGCAGCCTGCAGAGAGCAGGCAGATAATAATAGGAAGTTTCTTCAGGTTTTGAGTGGGGCTTTTAGCTCCTGTTCCGAGGATCAACAGCTCTGCCCCGGGCTCTGAGAAGCCCCCACCACTGTCTTCAGTATTCCTCTGCCCCAGCAGTCCTGCAGGACTGGGCTGAGCAGGTTCAGCTCACACCCACAGCAGTTAAGGGCTGCTACATCTCACCCAAATGGCTGGAGCCGGTTCTAAACTGCGAGGTTGCTGCTTTCAAAGAGATGACTAATTTGGTGCAAGAAACTAATTAACATAATAAACTAGTCTAGACTTCAGACATGATCTCAGGCTTCTCATTTGCTTTTGCAAGCTCAGGATGTTTTCCTTTACCTTTAAGAGCAATAAACCCTCTTTGTTCTCTTTATCAGGTGAGAGACGTCTGGATCGCTCCAAGGCACTTGGGACATCGGCCAGCAGGAGCCCACACCTGTCTGTTCTTTCTCCCTTCCCAGCCCACAAATAGGCTCCCAAAGACCCATTTAAGGCTCGGAGTGCACTTGACACCTTGTGCAATCCTCCTGGCCCTGCCCAGCTCCTTCGGACAAGAGCATCCTCGCCCTGCCGTGCTCCCTGGCGATGGCAGAGGAGAGCGCCAGCAGCAGCAGCAGGTCCTGACAATGAGAAGTTCACACGGGGAGGGTTCCTGTGCTCCAAATAGCATCTGATTTATGGGACTAATAAACAGGCTGTATATTCTCCAAGCTTGCAAAGGAACCAGAGCATGCTAAAGGCAAGCAGACAGCTGCATTTGATTGTGTTTGTTTAAATTAAAGGGTAGCCTTTCAAGATGGGAGCCGATTTTCACCACTGCAGCGTGACTGCAAGAAACCACACATCAGTCCTTTGGACAGCAAAACTTCCTCTCTCATTTTGCTGGCTTGGCAAGCACCTAATAAGCAGCCTGGTTTAAAATGTCACCCCAAAATTCTCATTATTGGAGCCCACAGAGAAGAAAGCTGTGAAATCAAACTCGCTAGAATGGACTCGTGCCACTGGTACTTAGCGGTCCCATATGAAATCCAACCCCCCCCCCACACACACACACACATCTGGTGCCACAAACTGCTGTAGCAAGTGACAGCACTTGCCCCACACTGCTCACAGCCAGGACACTGCACCATTAAAATGACACTGCCAACAACCACAGCCTTGCCAAGCCTTCATGCCCAAGACAATACAATACAACACAATACAATACAATACAATACAATACACCAGGTTGGAAGAGACCTTCAAGATCATCGCGTCCGACCCATCAACCAATCCAACCCACCTAAACAACTCAACCATGGCACCAAGCACCCATCAGGTCTCCTCCTGAACACCTCCAATGAAGGTGACTCCACCACCTCCACGGGCAGCCCATTCCAATGGGCAATCACTCTCTCTGTGTAGAACTTCTTTCTAACATCCAGCCTGAACCTGCCCTGGTGCAGCCTGAGACTGTGTCCTCTTGTTCTGGTGCTGGCTGCCTGGGAGAAGAGGCCAACCTCTGCCTGGCTACAACCTCCCTTCAGGGAGTTGGAGAGAGCAAGAAGGTCACCCCTCAGTCTCCTCTTCTCCAGGCTAAGCAACCCCAGCTCCCTCAGCCTTTCCTCATAGGGCTTGTGTTCCAAACCCCTCACCAACCTTGTTGCCCTTCTCTGGACACACTCCAGCAAGACAACCTCCTTCCTAAACTGAGGGGCCCAGAACTGGACACAGGACTCAAGGTGCGGCCTAACCAGTGCAGTGTACAGGGGCAGAATGACCTCCCTGCTCCTGCTGGCCACACTCTTCCTGATGCAGGCCAGGATGCCACTGGCCTTCTTGGCTGCCTGGGCACACTGCAGGCTCATGATCAGCCTACCATCAACCAGTACCCCCAGGTCCCTCTCTGCCTGGCCACTCTCCAGCCACTCTGACCCCAGCCTGTAGCACTGCCTGGGGTTGCTGTGGCCAATGTGCAGCACCTGGCACTTGGATGTGTTCAATCTCCTGCCCTTGGCCTCTGCCCATCTGTCCAGCCTGTCCAGGTCCCTCTGCAAAGCCTCTCTGCCCTCCAGCAGATCAACTCCTGCCCCCAGCTTGGTGTCATCTGCAACTTTACTGCTGATGGACTCAATGCCCTCATCCAGATCATCAATGAAGATGTTGAAGAGCATGGGGCCCAGCACTGATCCTTGGGGCACACCACTAGTGACTGGCCGCCAGCTGGATGTGGCAACAAGCAAGTCCGTTTCCCCTCTGCCTCTGCACTTCCAGGCAAGACATAAACCTGTCAGGAAAGAAAGGCTGAAGAGTGATTTCTCCAGGAGAAAGAGGTAAGCAATGAACTGGTACCTTAGGATCTACCAGTGCTCCAGCCTTGATAAGGTATTTCACAGTTTCCAGGTGGTTGTTTTCTGCTGCTTCCATCAGTGGAGTCCTCTGGTCTTCAGAGCAGCTGTCTATATTAGCACCAGCCTGTTCAGAGGCCAAAAGCAATACAAGGACAGTTATAACTATTCCTGCTTAGCAGAGGAAGGATGCAGGAGCTGGGACTCAGTAGTAAGTTTGGGGCTTTTTTTTTCCTGAAATGCAGCCTTATTAAAGCAGGGGGGGGGGGGGGAAACCAAACACACAAAACCAAGAAAGAAGGCAGCCCAGCTTCAACTGTCCTGGAAGGCAGCAGCACTGCCTGCCCTCCCTGCTGCCTTCTACAGCCAGTAACCAGAGCACAAGGAAACCAACAGCTGGCACTGAATAACTCTTGTCATTACAGAATCTCAGAATTGTCAGGGTTGGAAGGGACCTCAAGGATCAGCCAGTTCCAACCCCCTGCCATGGCCAGGGACACCTCACACCACAGCAGGTTGCTCACAGCCACATCCAGCCATTAGAAACCTCCAGGCATGAGGCTTCCACCACCTCCCTGGGCAACCTGTGCCAGTCTCTCACCACCCTCATGGGGAACAACTTCTTCCTAACATCCAATCTCACTCTAACCATTTCTAGTTTTGTTCCATTCCCCCAGTCCTATCACTCCCTGACACCCTCAAAAGTCCTTCCCCAGCTTTCCTGTAGCCCACTTCAGAACTGGAAGGCCACAATTAGGTCTCCTTGGAGCCTTCTCCTCTCCAGACTGAATAAACCCAACTCCCTCAGTCTGTTTCCATCGCAGAGGTGCTCCAGCCCTCTGGTAATTATTGATGAGTTTTGTACTGCTACTTTTAGATACTCTCTGTGTAACAAATCAGACAAATCAACCTCCTGCTTTTCCCAGCACTGTAACATTTTTGTCCTTTTCATTCATATCATTTTGCAGCAGGTTCAATGAGAACATCCCCATGTCTTTGACCATTTTCCCTCACTTGGAACCCAAATCTCTGACCAACAACCCAAACTTCCATCTTTTCTCCTTTTCACACATGGGACACTTACAGCATAGATGAAAATCCTGCTGAAGTCCCTTTGGTTTTGACAGAAGGCAAGGCAGGGACTGCTGGCTTTCAGGCTCTTTGTTACAAAGAGCAGCAGCTTGCAGATAACCTGCAGTCTGCCAGCAGTCAGCCCATGCTTGCACATCTGGCAGTGCTGGCTGTGCTCAGGAAGATAGCTTCCCACATGCTTCACAGTGCTCTACATGGAAGCTTCACCTGCTCATTGCCCACTCAGTGAAGCTTGCTTGGAGAATAGGCTAGAAAGGCACCTCCCAGATCTGACATTACTCTCCACCACTCCTCCCTTAGCAAGCCCTCAGAAGGAGGAGGTTCAGTGCCAAAGTGTGCTTCAGCCATGTGGGGCAGGAGACCAAAAGCCACAGAAGATTGCTTGTAGACTGTAAGTGCAGACAGACCTGAATCAGCATATGGCAGATGTCCACATGGCCAGACTCAGCAGCAGCATGCAGAGGAGTTCTCTTATTCTGATTCTCCATTTTAAAATTAGGGTCAATCCCATCCACTGCAAAACAAGAGCACAAATGCTTTCAAGCATGATTCAGAGATTGAAGTGTAACAGAAGAAGCAGGTCTCAACTGAAAGCTTTTAAGAGAGGGGTTCCCAGCCCATTCTCAGCCCTTCTCACGACCCACCACACATTCAAGCCAGAAAGCTCTCAAGGTAGTCCCCTGGACATTCAATATGCAACAGCCCTCAAACCAAGAGCTTCAGTAACACCATGGAGTTTAATATCTTTAAGGCATTACAGTTTCTACACAAGCAATCTCCCTCAGATCCACAGTCCACCACCTCTCAGTGCAATCAAACCACAAACACCACCCAAGGATAAAAGGGAAAAAGCTGCTGCTTTGCTTCAAGCGGCACAGAGGTTGGAAACAAGAAGTCAGCACTACCTGTCCCTTTTTGTCTCACCACTAGGAACTGCCACTAAGATTAGTGATCCTCTTTGCATGCCTGCAAACACAAAGCTACAAAGTAGATGGAGCTTCTCCAGCTACCAGATCTGGCCAGAGCCTCTCACAGCTGTGCACAGACTGACAGCAGATGATGACAGCCAGACAAAGATGTCTGGGCATGATAACAGGTTGCGTATGCTGAAGCCATAGTTAAATATCAATGAATATCATTTGTGTGCTATTCAAGGCAGGAACAATGAAGCTAACACTTGCTAGAAGGGGGGAGGGGAGGGGGAAAGGAAGAATCTGATAAATGACAAGAACAGAAAGCAGCCAAAAATGTACTGCAAAGTACTGGAGGGGAAAGGAAATGATGCCAAGGAAACATCCTGTGCTTCAAAGGAGGAGATTCCACAGGAATATTTGTTGCTTCAAACAAACTCAGAGCTCAGAGTCATCTGGTGACAGCAAACTACTTGCCCCCAACGCAAATCCTGTGCATGGAGGGGCTCTTCCTTTCTGCTGTCTTGCTGACAGGTCTCTGCTTAAGCTGACTCCCATCTTTTGACCTCTCCACTGGGTGCTAATACCTAACTGCATGGAGAGGAAAGGTTCTGTTCGACCAGAAGAATCACACCTGGGGCTACAAACACCTCTCTCTGGATAAAGGCATCCCCAAATGCAGCAACAGGCTGGGAGCAGGTTCATACTTCAGAGAAAGATGAATCCCCTCCCAGTGACACATCACTTGTGGCAGTGGCTTTCTCCTCCAGCTCCACTCACAAGGGGCAGTGGGGAGCGTGACGTGCGGCCGTGCTGGGAACTGGACTCTGGCAGCTGCCAGGCAGGAGCTGGGAGTGCTGCCAGACACACAATGTCCTGGGAAGGAGCCACCTACCCAACATCAGCAGGACCTTTTGCAGCTCTCCTTGCCTTGCAGAGAAGTACAACTGCTTTGGATGGAACCGTAACTTCTTGGGTCTGCAGGTTGAAGGGAACAGGGCAACAATTAACACTCCTGGAAGAACACTTCCAGCATTTGAACCCATCCCACTGCTACCCCACGGGCATGGCAAAGTCTGCACCTATGGCACAGCTCCAGAGTGCCAGCAGAACACAAGAACAGGGGCTGGAAGGAAGTCTTAGAATGTATCACAGAATGGTTTGGGTTGGAAGGGACTTTTCAAGTCATTGAGCCCAATACCCTTGCAGTCAGCACCGGAACAGGCTGCCCAGGGGGTGGTAGAGTCACCATTCCTGGAGGTGTTCAAGAAACCTGTAGACTTTGGGCCATGGCTTAATGGCCATGGTGGTGTCAGATCAAGGGCTGGACTGAATCTTAGAGGTCTTTTGCAACCCAAATAATTCTATGATTCTATAACCAGCCCTGCTAAAAGCTCTGTCCCCATCTTTCTTAGCAGTCCCTTTAAGCACGGAAAGGCCATCAGAAGTCTCCATGGAGCCTTCTTTTCTCCAGGCTGAGTGACCCAAACTCTCTCAGCCTGGCTTCACTGTGAAGAGCTTCCAGTCCTCCATCATTGCTGTGGCCTCCTCCGGCCCTGCTTCAACATTTCCATCTCCCTCCTGTGCTGAGGACTCCAGAGTTGGACACAAGGCTTCCAGCTCCAGCCACAACCACCCTTGCTCTAGTGAGGGCTGTATCTATTCAGTGCTCATCAACCAGTTCTGGGTCTTGGTGCTGCCAACAGGAACTCCTTGATGTTACAGCTGTGGCTGGAAGGCCAGTGCAAAACTAAATCCTCCAGAGAAATCAGTAAGACAGTTAGAGCACTGGAGGTGTTTAAGAAGAGCCTGGATGAGGCACTTGGTGCCATGGTTTAGCTGATCAGATGGTGTTGGGTGATAGGTTGGACTTGATGATCTTGAAGGTCTTTTCCAACTTGGTTAATTCTATTCTATTCTATTCTATTCTATTCTATTCTATTCTATTCTATTCTATTCTACTCTACTCTACTCCTATTCCTACTCTAGTCCTAGTCCTATCCTATTCCTAGTCCTAGTCCTAGTCCTATCCTATTCCTAGTCCTAGTCCTAGTCCTATCCTATTCCTAGTCCTAGTCCTAGTCCTATCCTATTCCTAGTCCTAGTCCTAGTCCTATCCTATTCCTAGTCCTAGTCCTAGTCCTATCCTATTCCTAGTCCTAGTCCTAGTCCTATCCTATTCCTAGTCCTAGTCCTAGTCCTACTCTACTCCTAGTCCTAGTCCTACTCCTAGTCCTACTCCTAGTCCTAGTCCTACTCCTAGTCCTAGTTCCATTCCTATTCCTACTCCATTCCTATTCCTATTCTATTCCTACTCCATTCCTATTCCTATTCTATTCCTACTCCATTCCTATTCCTATTCTATTCCTACTCCATTCCTATTCCTATTCTATTCCTACTCCTATCCTATTCCTATTCTATTCCCAGTCTAGTATTCCTATTCCAGTCCTAGTCCTATTCCTATTCCAGTCCTAGTCCTATTCCTATTCCAGTCCTAGTCCTATTCCTATTCCAGTCCTAGTCCTATTCCTATTCCAGTCCTAGTCCTATTCCTATTCCAGTCCTAGTCCTATTCCTATTCCAGTCCTAGTCCTATTCCTATTCCAGTCCTAGTCCTATTCCTATTCCAGTCCTAGTCCTATTCCTATTCCAGTCCTAGTCCTGCTCTACTCTACCCTGCTCTACTCTACCCTGCAACTGCTCTCTTGAATGAGTTATCTGCTGGGGGTGACAAATGACTGAAGTGAACAGGAGAGGTCTGAGTGAGGCCAAAATGCAGAGAAACTGTCTCAATTTTCTTTCAGGTTAAGCAGCTTTGCTGGAACTAGAGAGACCCAGCTGTTGTCTTCTTACTTTTCAGAGTCCAGGGCAATCAGGGCACTTTCCAGAGTTTCTTTAACTGGTCCCTGGCTCAGGCTAGTAGTAGGCTTTGGAAAAACTGAAGACCCAGCCATGTCAAACCCCTCAGCAGCTGAACTTTCTGGCTTGTCTTCCTCTGACAACCGAGTCCCAGTGCCACTGAAGAGAAAAAAAAAGAGGAGAGAGAGCCAAAGCACAGCCATTAAAAATACACAACAGTCTGCAATGTGTGCCAGGGAGAGAATGGGAATGGGTTTTGTATACAGTAAGTGACAACAAAACACAAACCAATATATTTTACAGCCTTTTTGGTAAGGACTTACCCAAAAAGCTTTTCTATGACTACATTTTGATATACTCTGTGCTACAGGAAACACAGGAAAATGGGGCAAGTCACAAAAGCCACCAGAACATGATCAGATTGGAGAGGAAGCTGGAGCACTGTTGAGTGCAGGGATGGCTTGACCTGTGTTTTCCTCTGTGTTTTCATCCTCTCTTTGTACTTGTGCCCACTGGGTACAAGTCAGCAGCCACAGCCAGGTCCTGCATGAATTTCTCTGTCACTTAGCAGACCTAGCAACATCAACTCATTCCACTATTACTCCATTCCTGCAAATAAAAGGAATGGTTTTAACACCTGAACCCCTCTTACCTTCACAGCTTCTGCTCCAGCTCACCCTGTGGCTGCTGTGCTCTTCTCCAACAGAGTGAGCCACACAAAACACACTTGAAGACTCCTGCAGCTGAGTTTGGCTCAAAGCATGAGCCCAGAGCAGGACCTCTGCCTCAGAGAAGGAACCCAGAGCAGGACCTCCGCCTCAGAGAAGGACTCCAGAGCAGGACCTCCTCCTCAGAGCAGGACCCCAGAGCAGGACCTCTGCCTCAGAGAAGGAACCCAGAGCAGGACTTCCTCCTCAGAGAAGGAACCCAGAGCAGGACCTCCGCCTCAGAGAAGGACCCCAGAGCAGGACCTCCGCCTCAGAGAAGGACCCCAGAGCAGGACCTCCTCCTCAGAGAAGGAACCCAGAGCAGGACCTCCTCCTCAGAGAAGGAACCCAGAGCAGGACCTCCTCCTCAGAGAAGGAACCCAGAGCAGGACCTCCTCCTCAGAGAAGGAACCCAGAGCAGGACCTCCTCCTCAGAGAAGGAACCCAGAGCAGGACCTCCTCCTCAGAGAAGGAACCCAGAGCAGAACTTCCTCCTCAGAGAAGGAACCCAGAGCAGAACCTCCTCCTCAGAGAAGGAACCCAGAGCAGGACTTCCTCCTCAGAGAAGGAACCCAGAGCAGGACTTCCTCCTCAGAGAAGGAACCCAGAGCAGGACTTCCTCCTCAGAGAAGGAACCCAGAGCAGGACTTCCTCCTCAGAGAAGGAACCCAGAGCAGGACTTCCTCCTCAGAGAAGGAACCCAGAGCAGGACCTCCTCCTCAGAGAAGGAACCCAGAGCAGGACCTCCTCCTCAGAGAAGGAACCCAGAGCAGGACCTCCTCCTCAGAGAAGGACCCCAGAGCAGGACCTCCGCCTCAGAGAAGGACCCCAGAGCAGGACCTCCGCCTCAGAGAAGGACCCCAGAGCAGGACCTCCGCCTCAGAGAAGGACCCCAGAGCAGGACCTCCGCCTCAGAGAAGGACCCCAGAGCAGGACCTCCAGGACCTCAGAGCAGGACCCCAGAGCAGGACCTCCGACCTCAGAGCAGGACCTCTGCCTCAGAGCAGGACCCCAGAGCAGGACCTCTGCCTCAGAGCAGGACCTCTGCCTCAGAGCAGGACCCTGCCTCAGAGCAGGCCTCAGAGCAGGACCTCTGCCTCAGAGCAGGACCTCTGCCTCAGAGCAGGACCTCTGCCTCAGAGCAGGACCTCTGCCTCAGAGCAGGACCTCTGCCTCAGAGCAGGACCTCTGCCTCAGAGCAGGACCTCTGCCTCAGAGCAGGACCTCTGCCTCAGAGCAGGACCCCAGAGCAGGACCTCTGCCTCAGAGCAGGACCCCAGAGCAGGACCTCCGCCTCAGAGCAGGACCCCAGAGCAGGACCTCCGCCTCAGAGCAGGACCCCAGAGCAGGACCTCCGCCTCAGAGCAGGACCCCAGAGCAGGACCTCTGCCTCAGAGCAGGACCCCAGAGCAGGACCTCTGCCTCAGAGCAGGACCCCAGAGCAGGACCTCTGCCTCAGAGCAGGACCCCAGAGCAGGACCTTCTCCTCAGAGCAGGACCCCAGAGCAGGACCTTCTCCTCAGAGCAGGACCCCAGAGCAGGACCTTCTCCTCAGAGCAGGACCCCAGAGCAGGACCTCTGCCTCAGAGCAGGACCCCAGAGCAGGACCTCTGCCCCCAGAGCAGGACCCCAGAGCAGGACCTCTGCCTCAGAGCAGGACCCCAGAGCAGGACCTCTGCCTCAGAGCAGGACCCCAGAGCAGGACCTCTGCCTCAGAGCAGGACCCCAGAGCAGGACCTCTGCCTCAGAGCAGGACCCCAGAGCAGGACCTCTGCCTCAGAGCAGGAACCCAGAGCAGGACCTTCTCCTCAGAGCAGGACCCCAGAGCAGGACCTCCGCCTCAGAGCAGGAACCCAGAGCAGGACCTCTGCCTTGGAGAAGGAACCCAGAGCAGGATCTCCTCCTCAGAGCAGGACCTTCTCAGAGAAGGAACCCAGAGCAGGACCTCCGCCTCGGAGCAGGACCCCAGAGCAGGTCCTCCTCCTTGGAGCAGGACCCCAGGGCACTTAGCTCCACCAGGAGGAGCACAAACCTTCGAACACAAAGCATGGTCTACCATGAGGCCCGAGATTACACCAAGCTCACCTCCCCTGCTCCCAAGCTCACCTCCCCGTCGTGGTGTCAGCCCTTCCCTCCACAGCTGCTGGTTTCTGCTGCTCGTAGGCCAGGGACACCGTCGAGGTCGTGTCTGCCTTCGCTATTGTCACCTCCTTCGCCTTGGAGGCCTCCTCCCCGCAGTGGGGGCAGTAGCTCATGTCGTTGACCTGGGAGGCACAGCTCTTGTGGAAACGGTGGGAGATGCTGCTCTCGGGCTGACACTCCATGAAAGTGCCCTAAAGAAACCACAGAGAAGCAGCTCACACCTTGGGCACTGGCTGCCTTCCCCCTTCCACATGCTGCATCCGCAGAGCTCTCAAACACTTCACTCCTGGCCCTGGCGCTTCCCGTACAGTAAGCAAGCACTGCCACTTCTTTGAAGAGAACAAAAGCAAGGTCATGGGGAAAAAGCTCACTTGGTTAGAGACTGCAAAGCAAGTTGGGTTTTGTTGTGCTTGGGAAAGAGAAGTAAGGGAGGTCCAATTTCCAGCTCTTTCCTCTAAGGCTTGGAGTTCTTGCTTATGCTCCTAGAAGTGCCAGTGTACTGTAAGGATGCCTCAGAACTGGAAGAGAGAACTTCAGAGCTGCGTGCTGAGCCAGCATTGAACCAACAAAGCTGTGCACAAACCATTCCAGGAACCTGCACCAACACAACTAAATCAGCTGCTAAGCCCAATGGAACCCAAAGCCTGTGACTTCTCTGCTCAGAGCAGCCCCAAGAATATGGCTACTTCTCATTTCACACACTTGGGCAACCCTGCCTGAAATTGGTTTTTTCCCTTCCAGCAAAATTCTCCAAACTGGAATACCACAGAATTCACTGCCCTGTGGTATCAGCCCTGCTGTGCTCTGTGGTGCTAGTGAGGGATAAGCACAGGACAACCTCTGGTTCACCTCTGTGAACAGTGACGTGTCACTGAGAGCTGCAGGAGCATGTAAGCAAAGGCTGGTCCAAACCCACTCTCCTCCAGAAGGCACAATCCTTCTGAGCAATCTGATTTCAGCAGGAGGAGGGCAGTGATGGTGCCCCTGTACCCAGCCCTGGTGAGGCCACACCTTGAGTGCTGGGTTCAATTCTGAGTGCCACAGCTTAAGAAAGACATTGAGGTCCTGGAGGGTATCCAAAGAGCAACGAGGCTGGGGAGAGGTTTGGAGGGCTGGTCACACAAGGAGCAACTGAGGGAGCTGGGGTTGTATAGTCTGGAGAAGAAGAGGCTGAGAGAAGACCTCATTGCTCTCTGCAAGTCCCTGAAAGGAGGTGGGAGCGAGGCTGGTGTTGGTATCTTCTCCCAAGTAACTTGTGATAGGATGAGAGGAAATGAGTTTAAGTTGTCACAGGGGAGGTTTAGGCTGGAGATTAGGAAAAATGTCTTTGCTGCAAGAGTGGTCAAGGAGTGGAACAGGCTGCCCAGGGAGGTGGTGGAGTCATCATCCCTGGAGGTGCTCAAGAAGCTGTAGATGTGGCACTTCAGGATATAGTTTAGTGGTCACGGTAGCTGGGTTAAAGTTGGGTTGAATGATCTTAAAGGTCTTTTCCAAGCCTAATGATTCTGTGATTGTATAAATTAACTCCATTTCAGCTTTTCAAAATTGCCTTTGAGGATTTTATCCTTTAAATGATCTTTGACTCAGCATGAAAACCCAGGATGGTTCCATTTAGTACAATAAAGCTTCAGACTCCTGTAGCACCTTCTATTGAGTCATCCTGAAGAACACTAGCATCAGACAATTAAGCCTCCTCATCACCCCATGAAGCACTAGATTGGTGGTTTTTTACCAACAGGGAAAGGAGGATGCTGAGGACTTAAAGGACTGGACCAATGCTATTAAAAAGCCCCAGTGACAGAGATGGAAGAAGCAGCAGGAGTTCTCAACCACTGCCTTGTTCCAGTGCCATCACTCAAGTTCCCCATCTAAACCATCAGGAGGACACAGATGTGTGTACACAGAGCCATTTGCAAACTGAGCTCACACAATTTTTGATGCAGTTGACCTGTACAGAGAAAGGAAAAAAAAACCACAACAGCCCCTGAACAAAGAAATCCCTAAGGCTCTTCCACCCTGTGAAATCCCTTCAGTAACACCCCTTGGGGTCTCCAGGAAGAGAAAGGTGATGGTTGCAACTACCCTCACACACATTTGCTGTTGAGAACACCACCTGACATGCTGTGGACCGAGGTGGAGCTGATGCCAGGAAGTCAGTAAAGCCCTTCAGGTACCATCTCCACCTTCAGCTCTTCCAGCTCCTGCGCCAGGTACCCCCTTCCCTAGATTGTGAGAGCACGGACTTACTGCAGTGCAAAAGTATCCACAGCCAGGGCAACACTGGTGTTTCACCATCCTCCCTCTATGGTCCTCACACAGCACCAAAAGCTGGACTTTGTTAGACGGGCGCATCAGTTCATACTTAACCACACTGTTTGTGCAGCGGCCCAGCTGGAACAGGAGAGATTAAAGGAAATGAAATTACTGCAGACCAAAACACTCTCTGTGCTTGTGCGGGGGAAGGCTCTGCCCACTGCCCTCGAGGAGCCCTGGCTTTTTCACAGTCATTCAGCTGTGTGCCAGAGAGCATTAGCAGTGCAGCAGGAAGCTGTGAAAGCTGCTCTCACAGGAAGGAATGCATCATTTACTAACTAACATGCATGTGGACCCCGGCTCGCTTGCTCCTTTGCAACACAAAAAGGAAACAAAAAAACAACAAAAAAAAAACCCCAACCCACAACAAAGCAAAACAAAACACAAACCAAGTGGTATCTGGAAAGAGGCAAGAGCCAAGCAGAGGCAGAAGGGGCAGTCCCAGGGGCCTGACTCACACAGCACACACTCTCCTCAGCCAGGAAGAGCGGGTGGTGGTGACCGGGAGAACAAGACCATGCACACTAAATCTCGTTACAGTTCAAAAGCAGAAGTCACAGGAAGATAAAGGGGGAAATCATCACTCCTCGTTGCCAGTGAAGTTATGAGTCTGTGCTGGTTCCAGTACTGGCCCCTGCCCAGACCACAGGGATGGAGAGCCAGGCTTCCAGGAGAGCTCAGCTGAAGGCACAGTTTGAACATGTTTCCCAAAGGCTTTCCCCCATGGCCAGCTGTGGACTTCAAAAGGTGTCTCCCTCTGCACCACCTTGTTCTGCTCATGCCAGCAGGCCCCATAACTGGGGCTCACCTTTCCCAGCCAGTGTCAGTGGCTCTGCTGCAGCAGAAGGCTCAGCACTTCCTTCTGCTGCCCCCACTCACACAGCTGACACGTTCACATCCCAGGTGCCACCTGCTAGCAGGACAAGGCACTGCTTGGACCCTGTCAGCTCCTCTTGATAAGAACCTTGCTCTTCCCTGATGCTTGGCAGACGACATTCATAAACCAGAAACACAAAAGTGAAAGGCTGCTACAAGGCAATGACCCTACCCAAACCTGAGCAAGGTTTACTGTGTGCTGCCACCACCAGCAGAGGAGTCTCTGGGGACCACGGTGCCTGCTCCTCACCACCGGCCTGGCCCTCTGCTCTGGCTGAGCTCTGACCTGCTGCTTCTTCCTCAACAAACCTAGATTTTCCCTCTGGAGTTTTATCAAACTCCACTTCTCCTGCAGAACCAACAGCCCTACAGACAAAGAGACCAGATTTTAACCTAAGCTCATCACTCACCCCTGGCCTCTCTGACTGAACTCACCCAAATCCCAGCTGCAAAGTCTACCCAGAGTAGGGACACCTTGGCTGGTGGGACCGCCCTTAGCAGACGGACCCAGGGGTGGCAGGGTGGCAAGAAAGGACCAAGGAACTGCTTTCAACTTGGGAGCTGAGGAGATGCAACACGTGCAAAGCTGCACTGCCCATGTGAGGAAGCCCCTGCATTATGACATCACACTATCTTATTTGTTAGAAACTCTAAAAAAAGGTACCAAATGATTAACTGCTATTTTCCAACCATTAGAGAGTGCAGCAGGGTGCTCAAAACTATTTAGACCATTCTCCAAGGACATGACAGCCTGGAGAACTCACTATTCACATGGCTCATATTCTTCTAACACCTATGAGTCACTTCTCCCATTATGAAAAAAAGAATCTCACATAAAGCCTGGCCTTTGCTTCTCCTATCTCTGATTTATCCAGGGACAGAAGTGTCCAACCACAGCACACACAAAACCTCTTCCATGTACCTTTTGGTTATTTAGCAGCCTGGGATCCTCCTCTCTCCTATAAGGTTCCAGGACATTCTCTCTTTAATTAATCAATGTTGCCATGCTTTGGAAATTCTCCATAGGTACTCACAGAAGCAGAGCTGGGCTGCAAATCTGATTATCCTTTTCTTCCTCCATCCACCCTTCTCCTGGGATCCTACAGGAGAACTAGGAATATTCTCACTCCTTGTCCTACTACCAGCAAGTATCAGACTGCTGTAGTGTTACTGAGGCTCAGATGAAGCTTCTAAGAAACCCAAGTTCCTCCTGAGTGTGTTCCTGTCCTGCAGTCTCACTTTCCAGACTCCTGGAGGGAGTCACTTCTGCCATTTAACTCCGTATTCCTGGAACCAGTGGTGCCCGGCTAGCCCAGCTGTATTGACTGGATGGCACCATTTTCAGCCAGCCAGACCTGAAGGGCTGCACAGAGTTGCCAGGACATGGGAGGCTTTGTAACAGAAGCCTCTTGAGAAGGAGGAGAGAAGAAGGCTGGGGCAGGCTGAGCCAGCACAGGCCATGCCAAGCTCACAAAACTCAAGAGCTGGCTATGGAAAGGTTCACATCAGCTCCTTCGTAGTCAAGGGAAACCAGCTGCAAGCTCCCTCTGATTGGGTTTTCCCCACTTTGATGCATGCTAATGTATTTTAGCCCACTTGGCCTGAAGTGTGTCTGTTACATCAGCTTGATCCAGCTGCACAGGCCAGGACAAGCAGGAGAGATCCACCCAGCTCCTCTCCAACTGCAGCGAGCACAACCTCTTCCCTTGTGAGCAGCCTCACCCCGAGCATGCGATACACGCCGAGTGCTGGAGCCCTCAGCTTGGCCAGCCAGGTGTTTGCCCAGCCACTCCCACACATCAGTGGGTTCCCAGTCTAGCAGTGACCCAACACATGTACCCAGCACAACTTCTGACTCTTCATGGCTTGGTCCTCAGCAGACAAGCCTGTGAGAAGCTGAAGGACAGGCTCCTACCTCATTATCCACACTCTCCGTGGCCATGCACTGGTTGTTGGCTAGCGTGGTGATCTCTCTGCTTTTGGGGGTTTCCATTCGACAGCTACAGAGGGGCACTTCCTGGAGACCATCTACTTCCATTGCTTCAGGACCATTGGAAAGACCTGGAGTGCAGAAAACCAGTACATCAGCCCTGGAATTCTCTTGCAGGGGAAAGGATGCAGTTGATCGACACCACCCACGCCCTGTGGCATCTTCCCATTCTGTGTCCTGAAACACTTTCAAGGCACTCCCTAAACCCTGTATAAAAAGAGATGCTTTTCTTGCTCCAGAAGCATCTTGGAAGTCTGAGCACACCACAAACGACTGTGCTGAAATCAGGGGTAAGAAGTTGAGAAGAGGTTACTCCGAGGAAACCTCGACAAGGAAGAGCAAGCTGAGGTACAGCTATTTATCAGCCTGTCTCCCCTCCCCACCTGCCCCAAAACACTGGGCTCTGGCACCAGAAAGCGTGGAGGAAACCACCCAGAGTCAGAAATGTGAACAGTTAGTGGAGTGAGAAATAGAGGAGATCAGGAAGGCAAAAAACATCTATTTCCAGGGGCTTATGACACAGAAGGGAAAACAAAATTCCTGGGACTATTTGGCCTCAGCCAACCGAGAATTATTTATTTTGGAAAGAGAGCAAACTGGAGAAAAGAAAGCAGCAAGCTCCTGAGATGTGCTGCCTTCTCCCCATCTCTTCCTCTCAGATTGTGAACATTTTCAAACCTATTTAAAGGTGGATAATGGCTTTTGAGGGGGCTCCCTGCCAGGCATGGAGGCACAGCGTGACTGTTCTTGTGCCTCCTCTGGATTCAACTCAATCATTAGGTTACCCATGACTGCAAAACACTGGCCCAGACACAAAGGGGACACTTCAGTCCGCTCCTCATCCTACACAGCTGTAGCATCTCTTCAGAACATATCAGGCCAAGGGGTAATGGGCACAGGCTTGGATAAAAGTTCCATCTAAACACGAGGAGGAACTTCTTTGCTGGAAGGGTGATGGAGCACTGCAGCAGGCTGCCCAGAGAGGTTGTGGAGTCTCCATCTCTGGAGACATTCAAACCCCCTCTGGATGTGTTTCTGCATGACCTGTGTCTCTTTCTCTGGAGACTTTCAAGACCTGTCTGGATACTTTCCTGTGTAACCCGCTCTAGGTGATCCTGCTTTGGCAGGGGTGTTGGGCTCAACGACCTCCAGAGAAGCCTTCCAACTCCTACCATTCTATGATTCTTTAGGTGATCCTGCTTTGGGAAGGGGCTTGGACTCCCCTAGAAGTCCCTTCCAACCCCTACCATTCTGTGATTCCATAAGAGAAGCAAACCCTCACATGTTTGCCTTTGGACTGGCTCCCTGTGAAGCATCCCAAGCTCACCCTACCCAAGCCTGCTCTGGGATTAAGTCCCAGCAAGCAGGAAGCACGCTGCTATTTTTTAAGCTTTGGAAAGCAGAGTTCTTTTGCTGCAGAACTGCAAAGATTAACCTCATTCCTGGGAGGGATTCCTCCTTAGCTGCCCTGGCAATAGCAGCTCTTTCCCCTGCAGCAGCCTGCCCATGGCCATGACCCTATCAGCCAAGCTTTCATCTTGTCAGGAGCTTCCTTTAGCCAACAAGTTACAAGACCAAGGCTAGAGAAGGGATAGGATATTTCAAGACAGGCAAGCAGGGAAAGTCCTTGCAGTTTTCACCTAAAATCCTGTCAAGATCTTAAAGGTTTAAGTGCTTTTTGAGCCCCACAAATCACAAAGCTCATTCCTTGCCTTCCATGCTGTCACTCTGCTAATCTTTTTGACATCCAAAGGCTCTGTGAAAGCATCTCTCATCCACCCTGACCCTCCCTTGGTGGTGAACACTCCTACCCGCTCTTTGATGTGGCTGGATCAGAAAAATACACAACCTTTGGAAGTCAAAGAGCAACAGGGGACTGACAGATAGATCCAGGTCAGTAAGGAGATGCTGGATGGAGGCAAGTTCAGCACTGGGAACAGCGGCTGGGGGTTAGCACCAGGAACAAAGGCTTGTCCCAGCCCTCCTTGGGGCTGGCCGAGAGGCTGCTGGGGGCACTGGGCAGATGTAAAAGAGGAACGGAGGGCAGCCGGCAAGTGCGATGGGAGGGCTGCAACAGCACCTTGGACCCCATCCCAAGCCACCGTGCTCCACTCGAGCTGGGCTCCCCATCCCCATCGCGGGGGTCTCCGGGGTGGGTGCGGTCTGTGCGGAGCCGGCCCCGCGGCCGCCAGGGGGCAGCCGGGACCCCGCGCACCGCCCCGGCAGCGCCCGCAGAACAAAGCCCCGGCCCGGCCCCTGCTCCAGCTCCACGCCCTGCGCCCTGCCCTACGCCTCGGCTCCGGCAGGACTTGGCCCGACCCCAGCCCCCACTCACCTCCCGCTGGCGAGGAGAGGATTCCCTTCACCCGGAGATCCAGGGAATCCAGGGACACCTCCATGTACTCCATACTGTTCTCCTGACCAGGCCCTTCTCTGCCTACCAAAGATGGTTTATAGGCTTCGGCACCTAAATGGAAACACAGGTGGAAACACACTAAGAGAATGTAAGCTACAAAAACCCATGGATGGTGTGCGAGCAGGTGTGGGGGTGAGGGCCATGGCTAAGCCAGCAGGCTGTATGCAGGCTCCTCGGGGAGCCATGGCCACAGATGCACACAGCATTATGAAAATGCAACACCTGGGCATGCATGGCAGGGTTGGTCCCCTGTTTCCTTCCCTGTCTGATCAGACAGATCTTCCACCTCCACTTAGGCAGAGAACAACACAAACAAAGAAGAAATGAGACAAGTTCTGCCACCGAAAGGCACATCTGCCTGCTGCTGCACTGCATCGGCAGCAGAAGCTGAAATGGCACAAGGAAGGGATGAAACCAGGGCTCAACACATCCTCCTGCCTCCAACCTGCTGCAAAGGGCTCCAGGTACACTCTGGCCAGGCAGAGCAAACCAGCTGATCAAGTACATCCTGAAGAGGACGAGACAGGTGACATTCAGCTTAATGGGAGGGGAAAAACATGAAAGCCAAGTTCTGGCTCGAAGTGAGCAAAGCTGCTGCTGAGAAGAGACTGCATGGGGATCCCTCACTGGGAAGAGACTGCATGGGGATCCCTCACTGCATGGGGATCCCTCACTGGGAAGAGACTGAACGGGGATCCCTCACTGCATGGGGATCCCTCACTGGGAAGAGACTGCATGGGGATCCCTCACTGGGGAGAGACTGCAGGGGGATCCCTCACTGGGGAGGGACTGCAGGGGGATCCCTCACTGGGGAGGGACTGCAGGGGGATCCCTTGAAGCCTTCCTTGGAAGTGTCAATCTCTTTGCACTTCCTTGGCTTTGCTTTCTCCCCTGGTTTGCTTTCCCCACTCTAGCTTGGCCAAAAGACTTTTGTTAATCAGGGAGAATGGCTGTCACCTTTATTGAAGGTCTGAAACGAAGAAATAGCCGTTTCCTCCGAAAGGGATCAATAGCCCATGCTTTGTCTTGAGAGAGGGGCTGCCTTGAGAGGAAGAGGAGCAAGCCAGATGACTGGCAAACCCCACAGAGAGACCAGCAGCTGAAATATGGTCATTTAGCTCAGAAGTAGTGATGAAAAAAAAAAGGCCTGTTTGCAATTAGCAAGCAGAGAAGAATAAACCCTTTGATGGCAATGGGTGTGTGAAACCTTAGTAACAAAGCTGAAGACACAGCTGCTTTGTTGTTTTTTTTTTACCCATGTTGTTAACTTTCCTGAAAAGGAGTACCACATCCAGCCTGCAGTCCTGGCTCTCCCCACCCCACAGCTTTCAGAAGTTTTTGAGTGCTAGGTAACTTAAGCCACACAAGAATGACCACCTGAACAACATCCACACCGTGAGATGGGCCAGAGGCCGCTCGTTACTGTGGGGCTCTCAGAATAAGCGACAATGTGCATGTTCCACTCAAGTGGACAAACATCCAGACAGAGCATCACTCTGAGCTCATCTAACCACTCCCTGAGCTCACTGGGACACGAGTCGACAAGGTCCTTCTTGGATACTCTAAAACAAAAGGGTGTTCATGTACAAAGAAACCTTCCTCCGGCATGCCAAGGACAAAGCCGCCTCATGGATTCTGCTGCTGCAGTGTGCAGACAGCAGCTACTGTTCATGAGATGCAAGTTCCCACCTGGGTTTACCATACAGCCCATCCTTGTAAAGGAATCATACAATGGTTAGGGTTGGAAGGGACATTAAAGATTACCCAGTACCAAACTCCCTGCCATGGCCAGGGACACCTCCCATCAGCCCAGGTTGCTCAAGGCCTCATCTAACTTGGCCTTGAACACCTCCAGGGACAGGGCAACCACAATCCCTGGGTAACCTGTTCCAGTGTCTCATTACTCTCACTGTAAAGAATTTCTTCCTCATCTCCCCTCTCAATCTCCCCTCTCCCAGCTCAACGCCATTTGTCCCTCATCCTGTCACTCCCAGCCCCTGTCCAAAGTCCCTCCCCAGCTCACCTGGAGCCCCCTTCACTACTGGAAGGCTGCTCTAAGGCCTCCCTGGAGCCTTCTCTTCTCCAGGCTGAACTGCCCCAACTCTCCCAGCCTGTCCCCACAGGGGAAGGGAGAGAGAGCTCTGCCTTACGGGCCTCAGGTCCTTCCCCCTCCCCAGCTGGAAGGCTGACAGGAACACAGCACGGTTCGTTACCTAGCACACCGGCTTGTTTCTTTTTATTCCTCCGTCTCCTCTTGCGAGTGGGTTTCAGCCACGGACTTTCCATCTTTCCTTTCCTCTTCAGCAGCTTCTTCTTGATGCTGGACTCCGAGCTCTGAATAACCAGAGAGGCCAGGTGCATGTAAGGCATGTTGGCAGCAGCGTCCCAGCAGTCCCTTGCGCCCGTGCGAAACAGCCTTCTCGCAGCTTGACTTGCGCGAAAAGGCCTTAAGGACTGGGGGTTTGAAATCAAGTGGTGCTAAGATGTCTTTATAGCGCCAAAAAGGAAACACAAGCACACGTGTGGGTGTATTTCCTGCCATCTCAATGGTGCATGCTTCACTTTCTCTTCCACGTAGGCTCTGACACCACACTCATAGCAGTGAGTAGCCAAGCACCTCCGTGCAACGCCACAAGGATGGAGGCACACGCACACGCTTTCAGCGCCTCGCCCCAGGAAGCGGCTGGGGTTTTGCAGGCTGAAATGTTCACACTGATCCACAGTCATGCAAGAAAATGCCAACAAAAAGAAAAGGACAAACCACCCCAACTTGCACCTGAAGAGCCCTTACAGGGTTGGGATGGACACAGGGGAATTGAGCTCTATGGCAGCAGAGCAGCCCCCTCCCTAAAGCAAGGTGCAGGGCAGCACGGACTCATCATGCAGCGAATACTCAGACACGTGGAGGTCATAGAAACAGGGTTTGGGATTTTGGCTTAAAACAATGCAGTTGTCTGGGGTGGGGTTTTCAAAGTCAACATCAAAGCAGAGAAGCAAGGGTCCCAACTCTGTAAGGCAGTCTTCAACACATCAATCATAAAATTCATGTTCAAACTGCAGCTGTCAGCTCCTGATGCCCATCCCTCTCCCACCAAAGCCTATGAACAACCTCCTGCTACCACTAAGAGCAGCTGGATCAGGCCCTGCCTTCATAGGAAGCTGATGCTGCACCATGCCCTGCAACCACAGTGAGCAAAGGCAGGAAAAAGTGGCCTTGAGCCCTGGCTCTCTGGGGCAGCCCCAGGGTGTGTCTACACTGCCCCTGATAACGGTCCCTGAGCATGGGCTCGGTTGTGCCCCACCACGTGGCTTACACCAACTGCATCACACAGCTTGTGGGGGGAGAGGTTTGCATTTGAGCCTGTCCCTGTCTGGGGAACCAACTGACTCACCAGATGTGAGCAGAGCAAAAACCACCATCTAGGATGTGGAGATGTGACTTGGGAGGTTGGACTTGACTGCAAGCTCAATGCTTGGTTTGAGCTAACGCTGCAGGCTGGCCTCAGCCACAAAAAGAAAGGGGCAAGCCACACAGCACCTGCTGCTTGGTCCTCTCTGGCTCCTGTAGGGTCAGAGCACAAGGAACAAGGCCCTTAAGACCTCCAGTGGTCCCCTTGGTATAGTCCTTTCTACCTTCAACTCAAAACATCAATGGGCTGAAGCCACGAATTTCCTCATGGTGACTAAAGAGTTGAGGTGCCTTAACTGGTGGCTCCTCAAGTGGAGATTCTGTGGAAAGGGAGCAAAATCTTTGACTACAAGGGAGGGTGGGGGATAGAAACAACCACTGGATAATTTAAATCAATTTTAAATGATCAGGTTCTCTTCACCAGCCACCCAAAAAGAAGAAGTAAAAAATCACCAGCAGCTGGTGAAAGTCTTGCCCTAGCGCTATACAGCCTCCTCGGGTGAGTGTCTGTCTGTCTGTCTGTGTGCTGTCTGTCTCCCTGGTTAAGAGCTGCTCAGCTGGGATGATGAGGTGGCATGTGTCAGATCGATGTGAATTCAGGCTGTGAGCTGGCCCAAGGGATTGGTGAACAACTCTACCTGAGCTCCAAAGCCGTGCAGAGCTTCAGGTTGTGAAGAAAACATCGCTGGCTCTACCACTTGCCAAGTCTGCATCTGAAGAATTTAAGCACCCTTAAATATTTCTGCTAACATTCAAATCATTAAAAGCATTCAACACCTTGTTTGGAAAAAAAAACAAACAACACAACAACAAACGACAAACAAAAGCCCATTAATTAGCATCAGAAAGCAATTAATCGTATGGCAGATCAGGGTTAAGCACCTCGTGGAAAACAATCCTCCGTGTGGGTGGTTTCAGGGAACGACTTTTGTCAGAGACAAGAAACTGCAGGGCTCTGCTCCCCCTCCGGCAGCAGTGCCAGGGGGGAAATGGCTCTCAAGAGGACAAAGGCTGAAAGGCACAGGGAGCAGCCGCTTACCAAGTCAGACTCATCGCCATCCTCCTCCTCCTCGATCGACTCTCCAGACTCTTGCTCCTCCTCAGAGTCGCCATCATCAAGCTGCAGCCACCATTGCCCAAGAACAGAAAGAGTCAGGTCAGGTCTCTCCAAGTAGGGCATCAAAACATCGTCCTGCTGTGCCCAGCACCCAGCAGGGCATCTCCTCATCCTCCTGCTCTGCCCAGCACCCAGCAGGGCATCTCCTCATCCTCCTGCTCTGCCCAGCACCCAGCAGGGCATCTCCTCATCCTCCTGCTCTGCCCAGCACCCAGCAGGGCATCTCCTCATCCTCCTGCTCTGCCCAGCACCAAGCATGGCATCTCTCCATCATCCTGCTGTGCCCAGCACCCATCAGACATCTCCCCATCATGCTGCTGCACCCAGCTCTCAGCCCCAGCATGCTTCACTCAGCACCCCTCATAGCATCTCCCCTTCATCATGCTCTACCCAGCAGAGCATCTCCCCATCATCCTGCTGCACCCAGCACAGATCTCCCTATTATCCTGCTTCACCCAGCACCCAGCTGAGCATCTCCCCATCATCCTGCTGCACCCAGCAGAGATCTCCCCATTATCCTGCTTCACCCAGCACCCAGCTCAGCATCTCCTCATCACCCTGCTCTGCCCAGCACCCAGAAGAGCATCTCCCCATTATCCTGTTTCACCCAGCAGAGCATTTCATCATCCTGCTCTGCCCAGCACCCAGCAGAGCATCTCCCCATTATCTTGTTCCACCCAGCATCCAGGTGAGCACCTCCTCATCATCCTGCTGAGCCCAGCACCCATCAGACATCTCCCCATCATCCTGCTGCCTCCAGCTCTCAGCCCCAGCATGCACATGCACCAATAGAATTCCCTCTCCAGGCCAAGAACTCCAAAGCAGCAAATGCATGTCATGGTACATCCATGGGAATGGTAGAGGGGAAAATGCAGTTCAACCCCAGAAGAAAAGTTTTCCAACGAAATCTTAACTTCCTTGATTATCCAAAAGCAGCCTCATGCCTACACTATGTGTCCTGGCTTGGGGGAAAATGAACCAAGCCAAGTTGAATGCTTTACCAACCAGTAAATTATAGGAAGACAGCTCTTATGGGTTCAGTGAATCCTACATCTAAATGTGGTGTGGGTTCTGCACGTCACAGGGTGTCACGTTCTGCACGGACCACAAGGCTGAAACTGGGGGTAGGTGGAGAGACTCTGAGGGCTACAATGGGGAGCAGGCAAAGCTCATCAAACAGCCTCACTACCACTGCTGCACCTGCCACCATCTTGCAGGCCAAAGAAAGCCTAACAAACTGCCTCAGGTGGTGCCACTCCTATCCCAGCTGTCCAAGGTGTCCCATCCCACTCCCTCAAGTCCTGCAGAGGGCACGTGAATACCTTTCTGGCGTCTGCATCGGATGCGCTGTCTTTAGAGGTCCTGTTATCATCTACAGGAAACAGAACTGCCTGTTCTGCTCCGTGATCATCCTCCTCTTCCAACTCATCAGAGTCTTCCTCTTCAGAGTCTACATCTATGCTTTCCCCGTTCACATGAAGGCTGGCATCACCCAGGTCCTTTTCACTCTGAAAGTCGTCCAAGCACGTGAGCCACAAAGACAACATCAACTCACAGGACAGAGCAGCTGAATCCATCCCAGATCACCTCTGTACGAGGAGCCTTCGAGCTGCCAGGGCAAAGCTGGCTGTGTGGCCCCCAGAGCTCCTCAGTGCTGCCAGCAAAGCCAGCCTGACTGGCTGTGACATCTAACCCTGTCAACCTGGGGACCGAGGAGCCATGAGGAGTCATTCCAGACTCACGTGGTTGTACAAGGCTTTAAGGGGAGAAGGGCTGCTGGGCAGAAGCCTTCAGGCAGAGCCCTGCAGTCTAATTCAAACATGGAAGGGCAAGGGTTGAACCCCCAAGAATGTTTCTAGGGAACTGAAAGCCATCACAGAGGGATTTTCACTCTACTCCATGGAAGCCCAGCACTGCTCACCTTGAATTCTAAGACCAAAACTTCAGGACACAGGTTGCAGCAAAAGCAGAGTTTGACCAGCAGTGAGTCCCTGCCTAAACCTCTTTAAGTGACCTCTTGTTTTGCCTCAAGAAAGCATTGAGGTTGCAGCCTGAAGCAGCAACACTAAACAGTTATCTTGAGGACACCAAAACAAGAAGGTTGCCACATGAAGTATGCTGGAAACACCTCCTGTTCCACAGGACTCAGGGGATAGAAGAGGAACATTCACTGGAAAACGTTTGTGTAAGAGCTGTTATCTGAAGAGCCACTCTCAAAAAGCCATTTTGAAAGCAGCAAGACTGCTACAGGCAGGATGCTGTTGCCAGAAAGATGTAGACTCTAAAAGGAAGATGCTGACTGCAAGAGGCCAGCTCATTCCTGCACCTATCCATGGGGTTGGTGTGCAAGGATGAGAGATGTGTATGGTGACAATAAGCATGTCCAGTTGGCTCAGTGCTCCCCTTACCTTGGCACCCATAGAGGAATGAGTTATGCTCTTAAACATCTCAATCATTGTTCTCTGTTTTAACACTTTGGTCTTTTTCTTGGGAACCAGGCTATAGGTTCCCATTCTCCGTTTTTTCTTCCGAGATACTGCAGCAGCTGGAAAAGAAAAGCAAAAGAAACCCAAAGTTTGCTCAGGAATGAGAAGAAGGGGTGGAGACTAGAGGCTGTTCTGAGGGGAAATTACATTTGAGGGCAGGATCTGAGAAAAAGGGCCTCCCACTCCAGCAAATTTGCTGGAAGAGTGAAGTGATTCTCCCGCTCTGCTCTGCTCTCATGAGACCAAACCTCCAGTACTGCCTCCAGTTCTGCTGTCCCCAGCACAAGAAGGACCTGGAGCTGCTGAAGAGGCCACAAAGATGATCAGAGGGCTGAAGAACCTCCCCTGTGGGGACAGGCTGGGAGAGTTGGGGCTGTTCAGCCTGGAGAAGAGAAGGCTCCAGGGACACCTTAGAGCAGCCTTCCAGTACCTGAAGGGGCTCCAGGAGAGCTGGGGAGGGACTTCTGACAAGGGCTGGGAGTGCCAGAATGAGGAACAATGGCTTTGAGCTGGGAGAGAGGAGATTGAGACTGGAGATGAGGAAGAAATTCTTTACAGTGAGGCTGGGGAGACACTGGCACAGGTTGCCCAGGGAGGGTGTGGATGCCTCCTCCCTGGAGAGGTGTTGAAGGCCAGGCTGGATGAGGCCTTGAGCAACCTGGTTTAGCAGGAAGTGTCCCTGCCCATGGCAGGGGGTTGGAACTGAATGATCTCTAAAGTTTCTTCCAACCCAAACCATCCTGTGAATCTCTGGAATTTAATTACAAGTCAGCCAAAAGATCTCTCTCACACACGTGACAAACACTCAGGGAGCTTGCTGCCAGTGTTGCTAACCCAGCCAAATTCTGAGCATCCTCTCCACGCTCATCCTGGCCCCATCATCCCCACACACAGTATCAAATCCTTACATTAACCTGCATTTGGCAGGTGCTGTAGGAAGCTGAATAGAACCCAGCCTGCTCAGACAGATCCTGCAAGGCTAATTATACCACCTGACAATGAAAGTGATGTACAACGCCTGCAGAACACACAGGGAAAAGGTACCTTCAATCGAGAGCCGTTTGCTATTAACCTCATTTCACACCTACTATGGAAGTCTGTTTGATTTCTTTCACTGCTTTGATTGGGTCTTAATTTGTTAAGTCTCCCTCCTGGCCTTCTAATCAAGTCAGTCATCACACCTCACTGCCTGACACCCTCCTTGCTGAATGCACTCCAGAAGGATGTTTAGTGGAGGCTCTTTAAGAACATGCAGCAGGGAACAGTCAGTTTCAGCACCAGCAGCGCTGTTTGCAGCTGCACAACCCTTGTTCCTTGAAAGCATTTCTGCTCTGATGAAATTTCACCAAGTATCTACGAAGAGACCTGTCAAAAGCTCCATTTCTTTAGTAGGATGCAGTCTGTGGCACCCAGTTGGTGTGGTGAAACACAATGAACTGATAGAAATCATAGTATCATAGTATCGGTCAGGGTCGGAAGGGACCACAAGGATCAGCTAGTTCCAACCCCCTGCCATGGGCAGGGACACCCCACACTAGATCAGGCTGGCCAGAGCCTCATCCAGCCTGGGCTTAAACACCTCCAGGGACAGGGCCTCAACCACCTCCCTGGACAACCCATTCCAGGGCTTCACCACTCTCATGGGGAAGAACTTCCTCCTCACCTCCAGCCTCAATCTCCCCACCTCCAGCTTCATTCCATTCCCCCTAGTCCTAGCACTACCTGAGATCCTGAGCAGTCCCTCCCCAGCCTTCCTGTAGCCCCCTTCAGATACTGGAAGGCCACAATGAGGTCACCTCAGAGCCTTCTCTTCTTCAGACTGAACAGCCCCAACTCCTTCAGTCTGTCCTCACAGGAGAGGTGCTCCAGCCCTCTGCTCCTCCTCCTGGCCCTTCTCTGGACACCTTCCAGCACCTCCAGATCCCTCTTGGAATAGGGGCTCCAGAACTAGAGGCAGTACTCCAGATGGGGTCTCACCAGAGCTGAGCAGAGGGGGAGAATCCCCTCCCTTGCCCTGCTGGCCACACTTCTCCTGCTGCAGCCCAGGCTCTGATTTGCTTTCCGGGCTGCAAGTGCACACTGAGAGCTCCTGTTGAGCTTCTCCTCCCCCAGCACCCCCAAGTCTCTCTCCTCAGGGCTGCTCTCCAGCCAGTCCCTGCCCAGCCTGTCTCACAGCAGTATCACAGAATCACACAATGGCAGGGATGGGAAGGGACATTTGAAGACCGTCGAGTCCAAAACCCCTGCCAGAGCAGGATCACCTAAGGAAGGTCACACAGGAACATGTCCAGGCAGACCTTGAAAGTCTCCAGAGGAGACTCCACCACCTCTCTGGGCAGCCTGCTGCAGTGCTCTGCCACCCTCACAGTAAAGAAGTTCCTCCTCATGTTTAGATGGAACTTCCCATGTTCAAGTTCACGCCCAGCACCCCTTATCCTGTCACTGGGGACCACTGAGAAGAGTCTGGCCCCATCCTCCTGACAGCTACCCCTTAGATCTTTATAAGCATTGCTAAGATCTCACCTCAGTCTCCTCTTCTGCAGGCTAAACAGCCCCAGCCCTCAGCCTTTCCTCCTAAGAGAGCTGTTCCAGTCCCCTCAGCATCTTTGTGGCCCTGCACTGGGATCTCTCCAGTAGTTCTTCTTGAGCTGGGCTGCCCAGAACTGGACACAGTACTCCAGGTGAGGCCTCACCAGTGGAGAGTAATGGGGAGAGGAACACCCCTAAGAGTGGGGGAGAAGAACCTCCTATAGGAAGATGGGATGAAAGTGTCTCTTCCAATAAGCAGTTGTAGCAGAAGAGTGATCCTTGGTGTGGTGGTGCCTGATGGAGCACACTTGCCTGTCCACACTGCCAGGGAGGGACCTGCACCCCATGAAACAAGGTGGCACAGGAAGGGCTGCACAGCAGGTGCTCCCTGCAGAGCAAAAACTGATGGAATTCACTTGGGAGGCTACTGTAGCATGGGACTGCAAGACTCATGGAATTATTTAGGTTGGAAAAGACCTTCAAGGTCATCAGTCCAACCATTAACCCAGCACTGCCACGGCCTTCATCTACACAGCTTTTAAATCTCCCCAGGGGTGGGGACCCCAACATTGCCCTGGGAAGCCTGTTCCAAGGCTTGACAACCTTTCTGGGCAAGAAACTGTTCCTCATGTCCAACCTAAACCTCCTCTGGTGCAACTTGAAGCCGCTTCCTCTTGTCCTACTGCCTGTTACTTGGGAGAAGAGGAAGCCCACCTCGTTGTACAACATCCAGAGGTGACCAGAAGGGAGTCCAGAGGCCACAAGCACTATGCCTGCAATGCAATGTCCACACACAGAGATGTGGCTGAACCAGCATCTGTCAAACCAGGTCTGAGGCAGCAGCTGTACTGGTGCCAGGGGGAAGGAAATGCTGAAGGAGATTCAGTGGGAAAAAGGTTCTGCCAGAGGCTTCAGTCCCTGTTAAGCTGCCTCATGATGGTATTCAACAAGTCCAAGTGCTGGGTGCTGCACTTTGGCCACAGCAACCCCAGGCAGCGCTACAGGCTGGGGTCAGAGTGGCTGAGAGCAGCCAGGCAGAGAGGGACCTGGGGGTACTAGTTGACAGCAGCTGAACAGGAGCCAGCAGTGTGCCCAGGGGGCCAAGAAGGCCAATGGCATACTGGCCTGCATCAGCAATAGTGTGGCCAGCAGGAGCAGGGAAGTCATTGTGCCCTGTGCTCAGCACTGGTTAGGCCACACCTTGAGTCCTGTGTCCAGTTCTGGCCTCCTCAGGTTAGGAAAGATGTTGAGATGCTGGGAGGTATCCAGAGAAGGGCAACAAGGCTGGGGAGGGGTCTGGAGCACAGCCCTGTGAGGAGAGGCTGAGGGAGCTGGGGTTGCTTAGCCTGGAGAAGAGGAGGCTCAGGGGAGACCTTCTTGCTCTCTCCAACTGCCTGAAGGGAGGTTGTAGCCAGGTGGGGGTTGGTCTCTTCTCCCAGGCAAGCAGCACCAGAACAAGAGGACACAGTCTCAAGCTGTGCCAGGGGAGGTTTAGGCTGGTGGTGAGGAGAAAGTTCTTCCCAGAGAGAGTTGTTAGCCATTGGGATGTGCTGCCCAGGGAGGTGGTGGAGTCCCCATCCCTGGAGGTGCTCAAGAGTGGATTGGACATGGCACTTGGTGCCATGGTCTGGTAGTCATGAGGTGTTGGTTGACAGGTTGGACTTGATGATCTTTGAGGTCTTTTCCAACCTTATTGATTCTATGACTTTCCACTCATCCACACACAGCCACTCCCCTGGGAGCTGCCAGGGGCCTGAGCCTGAGCCTTTTTACCTGTCTGCGACTTCGTGGTGGCCACATAGCTCTGGTTCTGAGGTAGTGACTGGTGAAGGCCTGGGAGAGAGGGCAATGGCAACGGTTTCCCAAACTCCAGGATGTTTTTGTTGCCTTCCTCCTTGGGTTCTTTTCGATCTCTGCTGTCTCTCCCATCTTTGGGGTCTTTACTTGCATGCTGGAAAACAAAATGCCGTTACACTGAGGCTCTGCATTTAAAACAAATTCAATTAAAACAAACCCCAAAGCCAACAACCCCCCAGGAAAGAAACTGAATTCCTTTCTCTCAGGAATAGCCACTTCATAGTCACTTGAAGACAGGACCACACCCCCCAAGCAGAAGCACACAGCCCCTCCTCCGGCACATGGTGTTGCTCTGCCTAAAGGCTATGAGACACTCCCAGCCTGCTGCTCCTGCCCTGGTTGAGGGCTGCTGCCTCTGAAGGGCAGAGGCAGAGGGGCAGATCCAAAGCAGCTGCAGATCATGAAAAGCAGGAGGCTCTACTTTCACAGACCTTTGGTTGGCTCTGGGGAAGACAAATGCAGCAAATAGAGCTGTTCCCTGAAACACCCTGACTGTGGCTAGCACATCAAGCATGCACAAGAACAGAGTCTCAGAACCACAAATTGCATCGGGTTTGAAAGGACCCTCAAAGGTCATCCTGGCCACCTCCCCTGCAATCAGCAGGGACATCTCCAACCAGAGCAGCTTGCTCAGGACCCCATCAGATTTGACCTTGAATGTTTCCAGGGATGGGGCCTCAACCACCTCTCTGGCAAGCTGCTCCAGTATTTCACTACCCTCACTGTGAAGTGCCATGGCCACAAGTTTCCTGAACACCTCCAGGGACAGTGACTCCACCACCTCCCTGGGCAGCCTGTTCTAATGCCTGACCACTCTGGCAGCAAAGACATTTTTCCTAATATCCAATCTAAAATGATGCTCTGGGGTTCTTCTCCACTGACAACCAGGAGGCAGGTTTGGCAGAGAGAAAACCAAGAGCACAAACAGATTACAAACTCTGTGCTGGCAATGTCTGAGTGCTGCTCCACTGGCTGGTAAATACTTGTTACAGAATCACACAGCATCCCAGAATGGTAGGGGCTGGAAGGGACCTCTGAAGATTGAGTCCAGCCCCCTGCCAAAGCAGGATCACCTGAAGCAGGTCACACAGGAACACCTCCAGGCAGGCCTTGAAAGAATCCAGAGATGAAAACTCCACCACCTCTCTGGGCAGCCTCCTGCAGTGCTCTGCCACCCTCACAGTAAACTTCTTCCTCATGTTCAGGTGGAACTTCCTATGTTCGAGTGTACACCCATTACCTCTTGTCCTGTCACTGGGGACCACTGAGAAGAGCCTGGCCCTATCTTCCTGACACCCACCCCTCAGCTATTTGTGAGCATTGATAAGATCCCCTCAGCCTCCTCTCCACTGAGGATTTCTGAAGCTACAGCTGGAACACCAAACCAGACAGAGGCACCCTAATGACAGAAACACTCTTTGAAGTCCAGGGCCAGTCCTCAGACACCACTTTCAAGTGATGCGACCTTGTGAACAAAGGGGGAAGAGGCTGATTCTCCTCATTACAGCTCTGCCATGTGCAGGCTGCTGGCACAAGGCGAGGGGCCAGGCAAGCTGCAACGATAATCCAAAGTGACCTGCAGGAAAAGGCCATCAAACTGCCACCCATGCCTGCACCAAGCTCATAACTTATGCCTCAACTGCCACATCTCCTCTTCAAAGGCGTCTAGTCTTGGATTAACAATTTCAAAGGCCACAAAATCTAGCAGATCCTTTCTGCTGTTCCAATGCTTAATTGCTCTCCCTGTCAAATAATGAAATGCATTAAGCTTTTTTTGACTGAATTAAAAAGCTGTGTGTCATCAGAAACTCTCACTGCAAGCAGAGACTGCTGGATTATGACCAGCTTCTTTTGGGTTTCTATCTGTGTATATCTAAAACTTCCTCTACAGTAAGTCCCATGGAACAGTGTGGGACTGACCAGGCACCCAAGTCCCCTTGAGCAGCAGGGAGAATCACAGAATGGTTTGGGTTAGAAGGGTCCTTCAAGATCATCTGGTTCCAACCTCCTTGCAGCGAGCAGAGGGACATCTTCAACCAGACCATGCTGCTAAAAGTCCCATCCAGCCTGGCCTTGAGCTCTTCCAGGGATGGGAGATCCACAGCTTCTGAGGGCAACCTCTTCCAGTGTCTCACCCCCTCACACTGAAGTTACTGAACTGGCCAAAGACAGAATATCCTCTTTTGAGTCTTCCAAAAGTAAAAACACAAGAACAAGCAAAGCTGACTAATTAAACCCTCTGTTGGTTTGACAGCCCCCACACAGCATTCTCCTCACAGCCCAGCAGTTAAGAGATCTTTCCATTACCTAAGCAAGAAAGGTAGCAACCACTGAAGAGAAATCAGACCAGAAACTGCATCTGTGTGCTGGTACAAGGATGCTGGCACAGGCCCTGCAGGTCCTGCTTTGGCACAGGACACCTTTGAAAAGCACCACAGAACTGCCATTCACTCTCACCACCTGAAACACCTCCAGCTTTGACAGAGAAGCTTTTATCTGTTCTCTTAAGGACTTTCATCTCCAGCACAGTACAACCTGTACTCAGCTCTGGTGAGGCTGCTCCTCAAATATTGGGTCCAGTTTTGGGCCCCTGGCTCCAAGAAAAACATTGAGGAGCTGGAGAGCGTTCAGAGAAGGGCAATGAAGCTGGGGAAGGGTCTGGAGAACAGGGCTGGGGAGGAGCAGCTGAGGGAGCTGGGGGTGTTGAGCCTGGAGAAGAGGAGGCTGAGGGGAGACCTCATTGCTCTCTACAGCTCCCTCACAGGAAGTTGCAGTGAGGTGGGGGTTGGGCTCTTCTCCCTAGTCTCAGGTGATAGGATGAGAAGAAATGGCCTGAAATTGTGCCAGGGAAGGGTTAGGTTGGAGATGAGGAAAAACTTCTTTGCTGCAGGAGTGGTCAGGGACTGGCACAGGCTGCCCAGGGAGGTGGTGGAGTCTCCATCCCTGGAGGTATTCAAGAAACCTGTGGCCATGGCCCCTGGAGACATGGTTTAGTAGCCATGGTGGTGCTGGGCTGATGGTTGGACTGGATGGTCTTAGAGAGCTTTTGCAACCCAAATGATTCTAAGCTTGAAACCAAAGCCAACTAGCCAGGAGGACTAAATTAGCCACCACTGCAGCTGTCAGGGAGCAACCCCCTTCTCTCTATTGTGCAGGGGGGTAACAAGGATTCTACCAAACCACTGCCTTTGAACAGCACAGGGCAGCAGCTCCCAGGGATGTCTGCCTCTAGCAACTGGTGAGGGGCATTTTAGCAAGAAATAGCAGGCTGCTGTAAGACAGGGGTGCCAAGCAGGTGGCAGTGCCCACAGGAGCTGGCATGGTGCCCCTCTCCCTGCTGCAGAACTGCTTTTCCCTATTGAATTTCAGCACAGCTGCTGGGGATCCTGACCTGGCCTCAGCCTCACCTTGGAGCAAGGGGCCTCTCTTTCTCCAGGCTGAACAACCCCAGATCCCTCAGCTGCTCCTCACAAGCTCTAGACCCCTTTTCACTTATTCTCCTTTGTTTCCCCTGCCTCGAGGAGACAATATCCCCATCCCCATCAGGACCTGCTTTTCTTGGGAGTTTTCTGCACATCACAGATGGTTTAAGACTGCTGAGCAATCCCAGATGCCTGCAGACCAGCAAGTGCCACCTGCCTGGCCCCAAGAGATGAACACAGAAACACTCTTAGCCCAGGAGCTCCTGCAGAGCAGCCACAGCCCAGGTCAGCACTGCTGGGCACCAACATGGAGAACACCTCTCAGCAACAGCAACACCTGGGTGCACAGACAGCAAGCAGCTCACCCACCCTGGGCTCAGGTATTTAGAGGCAACACTGCTTACAGGCACATCCTGATGAATATTGGTAGAAACACCACCACGAGGAGAGGGTCTCCTGCTCCAGGCTGCTCCTTCCTGCCCAGGCTTTGTCTCCCCCAGTGACACTGGACCCCTACTTTTTGGGCTGAGATACAGATTTCAGGGATTTTTGCACTGTTTCTTCCAACACTTCAGTTCCACTGGCCCAGTCTTCTGCAGAGCACAAAAACCCCCCACCACCAGAGACACACACCTCAAGCTACAGCCTGGTGGTCACCAAGTGATGAACAGAAACATAACCTGGGATTCCCAGCTCAGCCATCCGCTCCTCCTATCTCAAGAGATAACTACAGGGTGGTATTCACTACCTCTATCATTCTTTATCCCTTCCAGACACGTCTTGATGATGTCAAGCTCAGCAATTGGGAGTTTCTAAGCAGGAGAGGCCTTCTCCAAGCACAGCACTCACACACCACTCAACAGCCAGGCACCTTGCAGGCTGCTGCCTGGCCCTGGAATCTTCTGGGCTTTGAGTAGGGTTGTAAATAGATTAGGAAGGAAAGAAAGACTCTTGCAAAAGGTGCAAGTCTTGTGTTAGTGAACACAGGAGGGGAGCAGAAATGATGCTGTAAGCAACTCTCCTGAGGTCTCTGATCAAAAACCACCTCAACATGAGACAACATCAATTGAAACTGTCACCTGTTTCAGAGTCAGCTTCGATCCCAGTTCAGGAAGCAACTCCTAAACAGAGAAAAAGCTAAGGTTACATTGGTGAGGAAATTGGTTGCTTCCTCTCAAAGACCAACCCACACATGCAGGAAAAGGCTACCAAGCTCCCTTGACAGTCATTGGGTTACAGAAAGCAATTTTTCAGCCCCAGTGTGTTTCTGCAGGAGCCAGGGGGAGCAGATGTTTATACACACTGCTGGCAACACACACTACCTTCCTCCTCTCCTTCCCCCAGGTCTGCACAAACACTCTACCAAGAAAAGAGCAACGACCTAAAAATTAGGAGCAAAGACAATGACTGTGTCCTGTACCACCAGCTTCTGGGTGATTCCCACAGTTTCCTGCAATCTGGCACCTGCTCTGAGGGTGCTTTTGAAGGGGATAAAGGTGGCAAGGTGGAGGCTGGTGCAGGAGGAGTTACTGCAAGGCCATGCTGGATGAGCCTCTTAGAAGGAGCTCAACAAAGCAATAATCAGGCCGGAAGAATGACAACCAGCAAAGGCCTCTGCTACTCAGAATAAAATAGGATGTCAGTTGGAAAGACAACAGGGGAAATTAGGTAGTAATTATCAGGAAGGCTGAACAAAACAGATGGTTTATTGTCTCCCAGAAATGAGATCAGATCTTGGGTTGACATTCAGATGGCTTGAGTGGAGAACATGGGAACAGCCTCTTCTTCCCAGCCCTCTGGTGAGTTTTGCTTCTCTCCCTGTTTGAAGCCCAAGGGAAGTGGCCAGCAGGGCCAGGGATGCACTTTCTAGGACGGCCCAGCAACTGCAGGCTTTGGTTTCTGAAGCTGCCTGTTGCTGTGTGAGCAAAACCCCAGCTGCAGCAGCAGCACCTCCCGAAAGGGAGCTGCAAAAGCACCTGCACACCTTGCAGGCAGCTTCCCAGAGACAACCCTTGAAGCCCAAGGGGCTGCATTAAAATATTCTTTTGATGTAGAATGAAACATGAATGAGGGAAGCACTCCCTCCCAACCCAGCAGCTGTCTTTTAGAAGGGAATTGCCTCTTTCAGTCACTGTGCCCCAAGAGAGCTTTCCCTGAAGAACTTCCCCAAGTGTCTGGGGCTTCGCCTGGCCTCATTGAAGTGCACACCAGGCTGCTGGGGGAAAACTGGGAGGCAGTCTTGGTGGTAAAGCCTTGTTTGGGTAGGAGACAGCCTTGTGCAAGATTGTCAGCAGGCTGCAGGTGTTGCAGCTGGGCTTCCCCTGTGGCTACCCAGGCTGGGCTTTGCTGGCTGGGCTTACCCACAGCAGCAGGGAGGAGAGGGAGAGTCAGATGCAAGCAGGGGAAATTAGCAGTTTGGGAGACAAGCTGGGAAACGGTGGGAGGTGTGGTTTGTGCCTGACCGGGGAGGCTGTGTGCCCATGAGCTTTGTAATCCTGACGTGCTCTTTGGACACCCACCTGCTTCCACAGGCACAGGCGGTGCCACAGCCAAGGGCACCTTTCCCCACCTGAGGCTGGCCAGGGGCCACCCATTTCTTCTTTTCCCTCCCACCCAGCTCTAGACCACAGCAATTCACAGCTTTGAGACCTTCTCATCTTACTACTGCTGTGCTGCAACGAGCGGGTGGTAGCCAAGCATCACTGGTCCATAATATGCTGGTAGCTGACAGGGATCCCCAGCACCAACCTTCCAAAGCTGCAGCACCTCTGGGAGCATTCATTTCTGTGTAACCCCCACTGCCAAGCAGGGCTCACACTCCTGCCCTTGACCTACTGCAGCATACTTTAAGGTCAGTCTCTCTCCACCATTGGACATGAGAGACAGGACATTGGAGAGAGTCCAGTGGAGGCTACAAAGATGCTGAGGGGCCTGAAGCATCCCTGTGAGGAGCAAAGGCTGAGAGCTCTGGGGCTGGAGAAGAGCAGCCCCAGAGGGGATCTGATCAATGCTCAGCAAGAGCTAAAGGGTGGGGGGCAAGAGGACAAGGCCAAACTCTTCTTCAGTGTTTCCCAGTGGCAGGAGAAGAGATAACAGAACAAATTAGAACCCAGGAGGCTTCATCTGAGCATAAGAAGAAACTTCTTTGGTGTGAGGGTGCTGGAGCCCTGGCACAGGCTGCTCAGGGAGGTTGTGGAGTCTCCTTCTCTGGAGAGATTCTAAACCCTCCTGACCACCGTGATCCTGAGCAAGCAGTTGTGGGTGCCCTGCTTTAGCAGGGAGGTTGGACTGGATGATCTCCAGAGGTCCCTTGCAGCACCCCCAATTCTGTGACACAAGGAGGATCTGGTTCATTGGAGCTAAACATAAAATGTCACAGGGATGGAGATTAAATGTATGCAGGGCAGTTCCAGCAGCTATTCCCTACCTTTGGCAAAAGAACCCAAAATTAACCAGAAGAACCAAACTCAGGCAATGACAAAGGCCCATTTCTGTTTACTCCACTATAACAGGAAGGCACCAGATGACTTCACATCTCCTTTTGCCTCCTAAAACAAGAGGCAGAACTCTGTTTCACTAAGTGATGGTAAATTCACCCCTTGGGACTCTGGGGTGAAGATTCCTGAATGAGTTGCTATACCACCAGCAACACAGAGAGAGAGAAAACATCATCTGCTGTACTACTCTAAGGACAAGGCAAAGCAATCAAGTTGTCCAAGATATCAGCTTCTTGAGAGCTTCCAAGCTTAGGAGAAGGCTCAAGTTAACAAGCTCTGCTTAATTTCCTTTGGGTCAAACTTCTAAGAAATCCAATTTGTTTCCCAGGCTGCTCTGGATTTCAGCAGACAGCTGATGAGCAACCCAGCCAAGAGAGAAAGGCTGCCTAGTGCCTCACATGGAACTGTTGGAAAAGATAATTGATCAATTATAGAGAATCATAGAATCATGGAATGGTAGGGGCTGGAAGGGACCTCTAGAGATCGAGTCCAAGTCCACTGCCAAAGCAGATCACCCAGGGCAGGTCACACAGGAACACATCCAGGCAGGTCTTGAAAGTCTCCAGAGAAGCAGACTCCACAACCTCTCTGGACAGCCTGCTCCAGGCCTCCAGCACCCTGACACCAAAGAAGTTTCCTCTCATGTTGAGGTGGAACTTCCCGAGTTCCCACTTGTACCTGCTCCTTGTCCTACCACTGGGCACCACCAAAAAGAGCCTGGCCCCTTCATCCTGACCCCCGGCCCTCAGATCATTCATAGACACTGATCAGATGCCCTCTCAGCCTTCTCTCCAGACTAAACAGCCCCAGGGCTCTCAGCCTTTCACCCTTAATCACCCTTGTAGCCTCCACTGGACTCTCTCCAGCAGATCCCCTTCTCTCCTGAACTGGGGATCCCCACACTGGACACGGTCTCTAGAAACACATTGGGGATGAGAGCTGACAAACAGCCACGTGACTCTTGTCTACCACCTCTGTCTCTGTTCTCTCTGTGGGGAAAGAACAAAGGGAATAAAACCATCTACACAAAGCAAACCAATGCCCTCCGCGGGGCACCTCCCAGTGCCGCCCGGCCCGCGCAGGAGGGAGTCCCTGTCACACCCTCAAGGGAAGCCAAGAGCAAGTGCAGCAGCAGCAGGCACAGGGACTGCTGGCCAGATACATTACCAGGCTGGGGGTGGGTTTAGGCATTGTCTTCCGTGCTCTGTGGACCTTGACTTCAGTGTTAGCAGCAACGGCTTTCTTAGCATCCACGTCCTTACTGCCCTCCCCGAGCTTGCTTGGCATGGTGGCCTGCAGCTGAGAAAAGGAGCCCACAGTTCTGCCTTTGCCCGCTCCTCCTGGCAGGGTTTTTGCAGCATGGCCGGTGAGAGAAGCAAAGGTGCTGGTAGTCCTTAGAGGCTGCTCCTGTGCCATCTGCTTGGTTAGGATATATCCATTGCTGCCCGTCAGGGCAGTCTGGGGGAAGTCATTAGCCTTCAGGTGGTTCTGCTTGCCGGCCTCGCCGTCCCGCTCCGAGATGCCGTTCTCTGCTATCCTGTTCAACTTGCTGCCAGAGTCCTGCTGGCTCACTTTTGTGTTGTCCTGAGTGGTTTTAGCTGGGTTTGGGTGGCCACCAGCGTCGCTGTGCTCGCAGGAGCCGTTGGTTTCACCGTCCACTGCCATTTTGGGTTCCCCTGCTTGCTTTTCCGTAGCACTTTCATCTGCAGCCATGGCATTAAACCCTGGAGAAAGAGGAAGGGTGAGGAGGAAGAGAGGAGAAAGGGAAGGGTCACGAGTGGCTGTAAAACTCAGGGGACAGCTCCTTAAGAGTGTCCACCAAGGAGCAGACCTCCCCTCCAGTGACCTGCTTGCTGAGGAGGTGTCTCCATACCTCCATCCAGCTTGCTCACCCACCTGCCTGGCTTGCCTGGATCCTCAGTCGGTGACAAGTGGGATGGGTGGCTCAGCTGAAAGCAGCACGCTGCAGATGTGGCCATTTATTCCCAAACAGGGACTTTCCCAGGCAAATATTATCTTTAGCTCCTCCAGTAACTACATTTATTGGACCATATGTCAATGCTTCCCATGGCAAACAAAATCCTGCCCAATCTTGTATTCAGATCTCTGGCAATGCCCTGAGAAGTGCCAGACTGACACAACAAACGCTTGCCGGTAGGGCTGTCCAGGAGAGCTTTCGTGGCACAGACGCAGCTCAGCAGCCAAATGTCTACATCAGGGCTCTGCCACTACATGAAACGTGGCAAGCAACATCTCCCTGGCAATCTCAGCTCTCCTGGCAAGGGTGTCCAGTGGAGACTGGCTCTTTTGCCAGGGTGAAGCAGCACAGGAGCAGGATTCACGGTGCCACCCCAGAGCAAACCCAAGGGTGAAGCTTGGTAAACACAATTCTAGACTTAAAACAATGACCTGGTTCAAATCAGCAGGATTTTGGCAGACTGGGTAAAAGCTCACACAGGCAGAAACAGGAATGTCCAGGTAAAAAGGGCCTACGAGAAAGCTGGGGAGGGACTTTTTACAAGGGCTTGTAGTGACAGGACGAGAGGGAATGGATTGAAGCTGGAGGAGGAGAGACTAAGACTGGAAGTTAGGAAGCAATTCTTCCCAGTGAAGGTGGGGAGACACTGGAACAGGTTCTCCAGGGAGGCTGTGGAGGTCCCCTCCTGGAGGTGTTCCAGACCAGGCTGGATGCGGCCTTGAGCAACCGGGGCTAGTGGGAGGTATCACAGTATCACAGTATTACTAAGGTTGGAAGAGACCTCGAAGATCATCGAGTCCAACCTGTCACCACAGACCCCATGACCAGACCATGGCACCAAGTGCCACATCCAGTCTCCTCTTGAACGCCTCCAGGGACGGTGACTCCACCACCTCCCTGGGCAGCACATTCCAATGACAAATCACTCTCTCGGTGAAGAACTTTCTCCTCACCTCGAGTCTAAACTTCCCCTGGTGCAGCTTGAGACTGTGTCCCCTTGTTCTGATGCTGGTTGCTAGGGAGAAGAGGCCAACCCCTTCCTGGCTACAACCTCCCTTCAGGTAGTTGTAGAGAGCAATGAGGTCACCCCTGAGCCTCCTCTTCTCCAGGCTAAACAGCCCCAGCTCCCTCAGCCTCTCCTCACAGGGCTGTGCTCCAGACCCCTCCCCAGCTTTGTTGCCCTTCTCTGGACACCTTCAAGTGTCTCGATGTCCTTCTTAAACTGAGGGGCCCAGAACTGGACACAGGACTCAAGGTGTGGCCTAACCAATGCAGAGTACAGGGGCACAATGACCTCCCTGCTCCTGCTGGCCACACCATTCCTAACGCAGGCCAGGATGCCATTGGCCTTCTTGGCCACCTGGGCACACTGCTGGCTCATGTTCAGGCAGCTGTCAATCAGCACCCCCAGGTCCCTCTGTGTCCGGCCGCTCTCCAGCCACTCCGACCCCAGGTGTCCCTGACTGTACCAGGGGGTTTGGAACTGGATGATCTTTAAGGTCCCTTCCAACACAAAGCATTCTGTGAATCCAGGTAGAAGCCTTTTCTCGTCCCTTCCACACATTTCCGTGGTCCCTCTTCCAGGAACTGATCCCACCAGGTATTTCAGACCCGAGTGTGAAAGCCACGTCCTTGCAGAAAGGTTTGAGACACAACAAACTAGCAGCTCCCCAGGCAACCAGGAGTGACAACAACTCACTGGAGTGATCACTACAATGATTAGCTCAACCTGCTGGTAGGGATTCCCGGGATTTCTTATCTTCCAGGGGCCAGACAGCTATGAAAAGCATCACCACCCCAAGTGGGCTGTCAGAGCAGGCAGCACTGATTCACAACCAGCTCCAATCAAAGCAGTTTTCACCTGCAGTACTCAGGAGGGCCCAGAGTCAAACTGGAGGACAACTTTGCAAGCCAGCCCAGCATGCTGGGTACATCTTACTTCATAGAATCATTTTGGTTGGAAGAAACCTCTAAGATCATCCAGTCCAAACATCAACCTAAATCCACCATGGCCATTAAACCATGCCCCAAAGTCCCATGGCCACAGGTTTCTTGAACACCTCCAGGGCTGGGGCCTCCACCACCTCCCTGGGCAGCCTGTTCCAATGCCTCACCTCTCTTGCAGGAAACAAAGTGCAACCTGGTCTAGTGGGAGGTGTCCCTTCCAATGCCAGAGGGATTGGAACTGGATGACCTTTAAGGTCCCTTCCAACACAAAGCATTCTGTGAATCTATGAATTCAAACCAGCCTTGTTTGGCCTCTGCCTAGATGGGTGTCAAAGACCTGCTGTGCTCAACCTCCTCCAGCCTAATCCTACCTGTAACTTACAATGGGGACAGTCCTAATCCTGCTCCTTATTTCCAGCTGAAAGCCACAGATGCTTGGCACAAAGCAGCTCACTGGAAAGTGTCCTCAGACCCCGGTGACAAGCAGGAACTCTTCCATGGGGCTCAGCTCTGACCAGTTTTCCAGGTGAGACACCTGCACTATCTATCCCCCCAAACCCAGAAAACCCAACCTGTGATTGCCTCCTACACAGACTCTGCTGGCTCAGAGTCTCCAAGAAGAGTTCCAAAGCCTCTTAAAAATGCTCACCAGTGCTTACTGGAGGGCATGCTGAGGGGCCCCACCTCCAGCAGGCAGCAACTGAGCAGCTCTCCAAGCACAACTGAAAGTCGTCACCTCCATCTGCTGCCCTCTCACACCACCCACCCAGACCACGTTCTGTGTACTGAAAGGTCTGATAAGAGGCCCAAGGGTTTGTTTTGGAAAGCAACAACTCTGGGAGAAGGTAAAGAGCTGAGTTTTTTCATTGTTCTTTAGCTATTTGTAAAGTCCTGGGCAGAGGGAGCCAACAGCTGTGTCTTGACTCTTTAAAGCCTTGTTTCTCTTTCTGCATTTGGTGTTTAAAAGACTCTGCTGTGGTCAGTTAAACAAAGGTTTCAGCAGTTCAGTGCCAGAAACAAACACCCAAAACTGAGCTCCCTAAGCACAGATGGAGGTTTCTAGTGCTCAGCACTAAGCACCTGGCCATGTGAAGCCTTCAATATTTTCAGTAGTTTTGAGGTTTTGTTGATTTAAATACTGCTCACTCCCACCAGAGCCACCAAATGACTTCAGTGGGTGACTATTAGATAACCTGAATAGGCAGAGGGCAAGCATTGCTCTTAGCTGCCATGAAGGCAACCAAGGGGAGAAAAAAAAGCCCAACAGGTAAATTAGAGCAGTGCCCTAGGGGAAATAATATCTGCCTCACTCCAGCAAGTGTCATGGACTTCATGAAAAATCCATGAGGCTAAAATTGAAGTCCCACACAGAGTTTCCCACACACAACCATTCTTACTGAGTGTGGGAAATGCAATCTGATTGACTGCAGAGGTGTCACCAAAGCCCTATAAACAGGCACCAGACATCCAAATCTGTGTGACTAGAGATGTGACAAAACAAAGATAGGAAATGTCATTGTCCCTGAAGCTGCACAGAGCTGCAGAAGCCGCCAGCAGCTCGCGGAGTCATGGCTGTAACAGGATTATGCACCCACTCTGCCCTGCACAAATGACAGCACATGCTGCTGCAGGGCAGAGGGAGGCCCTACAGCTCCCAGCTCCTGCCCTGACCATGGCTGCTGAAATGCACTGAGGAGTGTCCCAAATCGGTGCCTAACAGACGTACAACACAACAGAAGCTGTGATGGCAGCTGTCAGCACACAGCTCACCGGCTGTAAAGAGACAGCAGAGGCCAAGGACTGAGCAGGAGGAGAGGCTGCATCCCTCTCCAGCCTCCAACAGGACTGAGATACCATGGGCAGGCTGTCCTGAGCTGCTGGGATGAGCTTTCCTGGGGAAAGATCATCCTCACAGTATCACCAAGGTTGGAAGAGACCTCAAAGATCATCAAGTCCAACCTGTCACCACAGACCCCATGACCAGACCATGGCACCAAGTGCCACATCCAGTCCCCTCTTGAACACCTCCAGGGACGGTGACTCCACCACCTCCCTGGGCAGCACATTCCAATGACAAATCACTCTCTCGGTGAAGAACTTTCTCCTCACCTCGAGCCTAAACTTCCCCTGGTGCAGCTTGAGACTGTGTCCCCTTGTTCTGGTGCTGGTTGCTAGGGAGAAGAGACCAACCCCTTCCGGGCTACAACCTCCCTTCAGGGAGTTGGAGAGAGCAATGAGGTCGCCCCTGAGCCTCCTCTTCTGCAGGCTAAGCAACCCCAGCTCCCTCAGCCTCTCCTCACAGGGCTGTGCTCAAGGCCTCTCCCCAGCCTTGTTGCCCTTCTCTGGACACCTTCAAGTGTCTCGACATCCTTCCTAAACTGAGGGGCCCAGAACTGGACACAGTACTCAAGGTGTGGCCTAACCAATGCAGAGTACAGGGGCACAATGACCTCCCTGCTCCTGCTGGCCACACTATTCCTAATGCACTATTCCTCCTGCTCCCTTTTCTGGCAGCACTAATATAAATTCATTAACAGAATCACAGAATTGGTTAGACTGGAAAAAAAAACCTTTAAAGGCATCAAGTCCAACCATTAACCTAAGACTGCTTCTAAAGCATGTCCCTCAGCACCGCATCTACACGGCCAAACACTTCCCTGCAACCACCGCCCTGGACAGCCTGTTCCAAGGCTTGACAACCCTTCTGGGGAAGAAATCTGTGCTCAGGTCCAACCTAAACCTCCCCTGGTGCAACCTGAGGCTGGTTCCTCTCGTCCTGTCACTTGTTCCTTGGGAGAGGAGACCAACCCCCACCTGGCTCCAACCTCCTTTCAGGGAGTTACAGGGAGACAGAAGATCTCCTCTCATCCTCCTTTTGTCTAGGCTGGACAACCCCATTTCCCTCTGCTGCTCCTCAGAAGTTGCTGCTTCAATTCATGGGCAGAAATGCACAATTCCCACCCCCTCCCCAGGACCAGACTCTCTAGCAACCAGCACCAGAACAAAGGGACACAGTCTCAAGCTGTGCCAGGGGAAGTTTAGGCTGGAGGTGAGGAGGAAGTTCTTCACTGAGTCATTCGCCATTGGAATGTGCTGCCCAGGGAGGTGGTGGAGTCACCGTCCCCGGAGGTGTTCAGGAGGGGACTGGATGTGGCACTTGGGTCATGGGGTCTGTGGTGACAGGTTGGACTCGATGATCTTCGAGGTCTCTTCCAACCTTAGTGATACTGTGAGACTGTGTGACCAAGCAGACCCTCTGCAGCAGTTTTGACTTCAAGTCTACTTCTCAATACTGAACACTGAATTAGAATTCCCACGAAGGGAAGAGTCTTAAGAAGGAGGAAAGAAACTAAGGCAGACAGTTTCAGGACACCTCAACTAATTTTAGGTGTCTAAAAAGTCTAACTGTGGGGTGCCCCTAAGGCACCTTTGTAAGCAACAGAGTGATGACAGCTCAGAAAGCACAGCCTGACTCCAGCCATCTACCTGTCTTTGGATAAAGCAGACACCCCATGGACATGCCAAATGCAAGCAGAAGGGAGCTGCACTAGTTCAGAATTAGAATATCAACTTTTAAAAAGCCCCATAAATTAGCCCCAAAAATGAAGAGCATTAAGTGTTTCAGGCCCAAGTTCCTCTCTGGGGTGACACAGTGATGGTCTCTCCTTCTCCCCACCCCAAAGTTGAATGATATCCATCCAAGAGTCTGCCCTGTATTTCCAAAACACAAATATCACTCCTCCCAGTGCCCTGGAGCACTGTCACCCTGCAGCAGTGTCACTGCTTCCCATCTCCCAACAGACACCCAAGAGCCAAAACAAGGAATGAAAAAGTACAGAAGGTTGAAGGACAACAGCTGCTGTGAAAGCTCAGTGCTGAGACTACACCAGGCACTCAATGGGATTCAGCAGCTCACCAGTGGGCTGCCTGTGAACACCAGCAGTGACTCAAAGCACTTGAATGTCCTGAGTGAGATGAATGCATTCCTTTCCCGTGGGATTGAGAGAAGTCTTGAGAAGGACCTGGAGGTGTCAGTTGATGGAAAACTCCCCAGGAACCAGCAATGGCCATTGGCAGCCCAGCAGGCAGATGTGTGCTGGGCTGCATCCAAAGCAGGGAGAGCAGCAGCACAGGGAGGGGATTCTGCCCCTCTGCTCTGCTGGGCCCCCACCTGCAGTGCTGGGGCAGCTCTGGTGGAGAGAGCTCAGAGGAGGCCACAAAAATGATCAAAGGGCTGCAGAACCTCCCCTGTGGGGACAGGCTGAGAGAGTTGGGGCTGTTCAGCCTGGAGGAGAAAAGGCACTGGGGGAGACCTTAGAGCAGCCTTCCAGTACCCAAAGGGTACCTCCCAGTACCTGAAGGGGGCTACAGGAGACCTGGAAAGGGTCTTTTTTGTAAGGGCTGGGAGTGACAGGACCAGGGGCAATGGCTTTGAGCTGGAAGAGGGGAGATTTACACTGGAGATTAGGAAGAAATTCCTTCCAGCGAGGGTGGTGAGACACTGGAACAGGTTGCCCAGGGAGGCTGTGGATTCCCCCTCCCTGGAAGTGTTCAAGGGCAGGTTGGATGAGGCCTTGATCAACCTGGGCTGGTAGGAGGTTTCCCTGCCAGTGCAAGGGGGGTTGGAACTGGATCATCTTTGAGGTCCCTTCCAACCCAAACCATTCTGTGATTTTCTGAGTAAGTCTCAGAAATGCCAAGGCTAATGCAGAACTTCACTTCCAACTTCCCTTCCTCCTGCTGCTTTACTGGAACTTTCCACCTCTGGGGCTGGGCAGTCAGAAAAAAGCTGTTTGCTTTCAAAGGTCAAGTGAGATGGAGCCCAGAGTTAGGAGCCCAAATGTTAGGAGAATTGAAATCACTTGCACCTCCAGCAGAGAAACCACTTCTTAACTGGTTTCTCTCCAAGTCAGACTAAAGACAACATGGCCTACAAACATCTCCACTCACCTTCTCCATCTCCCAGCCCCTTTTCCCTTCTCAAAGGGAAAGATGGTCCTAAACTCACCCCCATGTGTAAAACTGAGCTGGAACATTTCCCCATGGACAACAAACCCCAGCCTCATCCACAGCCTGCTCTCTGTCTGTATCAAGCAGTTATACACAGGAGAGGACAGTGAGTGACTTCCTCTGGGCTGTACCCAGGCTGGGATTCAGGCCCAGAACTGGCAATGAAAATGCTGAGAGCACACAAAGCTCTCGCTGCTCCAGATGTCTGTTCAACTTATAGCTCTATCATTCCTCTCCTCAATGCCAGGATGCAGTCAGAAGAGGACATCCCAGCTGGTAACAGCAGTGCATTTCTGCCATACCTGCCACTCCAGGAACAAAGAATGAAATGCCAGGGCTCGTGGCAGGAGCTCTGTAACAAAGAGTGCTCCCCAGGGGCCAGGACTGTTCAATATATTCATCAATGACCTGGCTGAAGGGACAGACTGGACACAAAGCTGGAAGTGGTGGCTGACACCCTGACAGGCTGTGCTGCCATCCAGTGTGACCCAGCCAGGCTGGAGAGCTGGGCAGAGAGCAGCCCTAGAAATTCAACAAGGACAAGTGTATGGTCCTGCCCCTGGGGAGGAGCAAGCCCTGCACCAGTACAGGGGGGCTGATCTGAAGGAAGGCATCTCTGTGGAGAAAGACCTGGGAGTGCTGGTGGACAGCAGTATGACCATGAGCCAGCAATTGGCTCTCATGACCAGGAAGGCCAATGGCATTGGGGCTGAGGGAGCTGGGGTTGTTTAGCCTGGAGAAGAGGAGGCTCGGGGTGACCTCACTGCTCTCTACACCTACCTGAAAGGTGGTTGTAGCCAGGAAGGGGTTGGCCTCTTCTCTCTAGTAAGCAGCACCAGAACAAGAGGACACAGTCTCAAGCTGTGCCAGGGGAAGTTTAGGCTGGAGGTGAGGAGAAAGTTCTTCCCAGAGAGAGTCATTCGACATTGGAATGTGCTGCCCAGGGAGGTGGTAGAGTCACCGTCCCTGAAGGTGTTCAAGAGGGGATTGGATGTGGCACTTGGTGCCATGGTCTAGTCAGGAGGTCTGTGGTGACAGGTTGGACTTGATGATCTTTGAGGTCTCTTCCAACCTTGGCGATACTGTGATGCATTAAGAGTGTGGCCAGCAGGTCAAGGGAGGTTCTCCTCCTCTACTCTGTCCTGGTAAACCCTCATCTGGAGAACTGGATCTGGTCCTGAGCTCCCCAGTTCAAGAAGGACAGGAAACTGCTTGAGAGGGTAGAGCAAAGGGCTATGAAGATGATTATGGGACTGGAACATGAAGAAAGGCTGAGGGACTTGGGGCTTTTAGCCTGGAGAAGACTAGGGGGAGGGATCTGATCAATGCTTATAAATACTTAGAGGACAGGTGACAGGAGGATGGGGCCAGGCTTTTCTCAGGGATGCCCAGTGACAGAACAAGGGGTAAGAGGCACAAACCTGATCCTAGGATGTTCCATCTAAACATGCCTGATGCCACCTGCAACCTCGCTGAGGGTGCAACTCTGTCCTGCTGTCTATGGCACGGATAAAGCTATTAAACAGTACTGGTCCCAGCCTGCTCACTGAAGAAAAGAACTTTGCAAGCAAACTTAAGAGAGAGAACTCTCAGCCTTTGGGTTGCTTTTCCAGTCCATGCATCCCCAGCTCCAAGTGCTGCCACCCATCCCTGGGCCCAGAACCAGGGTTCAAAGAAACTCTTTGTGCCATCTCTCCAGTTTGCTGTAAGCCTTGCATGGTCACGTAGCACTCACAAATGCAAGCTCTTTGCCAGCTCTAAACACTGTTATTAACAGACTTTGGGGACAGCAACTAATTGAACTCCTGTGACGATCCCAGCTGGGTAAGGAAGGTCAGTGAAGAATGATGCACATGGCACAACGACCACACAGCCCATTGTCTTCCACACGTGTGGGATGCTTGGGAAGAGGAGACAAATCTGAACATCACAACAAGAATGGAGACTCCTCTGCAGCTCACATTCTAGGACCTCTCTCTCCCCAGTGATAGAACTGGAGTCTCCTCCTCTGGAAACCTTCAAAACCCACCTGGATGTATTCCTGTGTGATGTGCCCTACATCACAGTATCACCAAGGTTGGAAGAGACCTCAAAGATCATCAAGTCCAACCTGTCACCCAACACCTCCTGACAACTAAACCATGGCACCAAGTGCCACATCCAATCCCCTCTTGAACACCTGCAGGGATGGGGACTCCACCACCTCCCTGGGCAGCACATTCCAATGACAAATGACTCTCAGTGAAGAACTTTCTCCTCAACTCCAGCCTAAACTTCCCCTGGTGCAACTTCAGAGTGTGTCCCCTTGTTCTGGGGCTGCTTGCTAGAGAGAGTAGTTGTAGAGAGCAATGAGGTCTCCCCTGAGGTCAGGTAGTTGTAGAGAGCAATGAGGTCTCCCCTGAGCCTCCTCTTCTCCAGGCTAAGCAACCCCAGCTCCCTCAGCCTCTCCTCACAGGGCTGTGCTCAAGGCCTCTCCCCAGCCTCATTGCCCTTCTCTGGACACCTTCAAGTGTCTTGATGTCCTTCCTAAACTGAGGTGCCCAGAACTGAGGGGTCCAGAACTTGACCCTGCTTTGGCAGGGGAGTTGGATTTGATGTTCTCTAGAGGTCCCTTCCAGCCCCTATCATTCTGGGATAAGCTGAAGTGCTTGGAATTTGAGCACCTTATGAAGCCTCCAGACTGCCTGCACAGAAAGGCTTCTCAGCTTCCTTTGCCCTTAGAGGCACCCCACAGCTAGAGAGACTTTTTGACACCTAAAATTAGATGAGGTGACCTCAAACTGTCTGCTTTAACTTTTCCCCTCCTTCTTAAGATTCTGTTCTCTTTATAGAGATTTTAATTCCATGTTTAGTATTGAGAAGAAGACTTAAATTCAAAACTGCTGTAAATGGTCTGCTTGATCCTGGGGAGGGGTGGGAATTGTGCATTTCTGTCAGCAAATTGAAGGAGCAGCTTCTGAGGAGCAGCTAAGGGAATTGGGCTTGTATGTCCTGAAGAAAAGGAGGCTGAGGGTGAGAGACCCCTCTGTCATTCTACAACTCCCTGAAAGGAGGTCGAAGCCAGGTCAGGGTTGGTCTCTTCTCCCTAAGAACAAGGGAGAGGAAACGGCCTCATTTTGCACCAGGGAAGGTTTAGGTTGGACATGAGCACCAATTTCTTCCCCAGAAGGGTTGTCCAGCCCTGGAACAGGCTGCCCAGGGCAGTGGCTGCAGCGTTTGCTTGAAGTCACAACCACTCCAGACATACAAGACACAGAAAGCTCTCTCTTCCCACTCTTCCTGGGTTGTTACCTCCCTAGACTCATGATACTCGCCTTGAGATCAAGAGCTAAATGGACTGGCTTTACAGTCTTGAGGCAAGCAAGTGAGGAGATCAAAATAAAAGTCTCCTCCCAGAGCAACATGACTTCCCACTGACATCTCAGACTTCAGCTCTAGTCTGCCCAGATCAGAGGTGCACAAGCAGGCAGCGTCTGGAGCAGCCCCCACACGCTCCCAGCTCCTACGGAAGCGCCACGGCCGCCTCTGACGCAGTGCTCAGGGCATTGCCTGTTCTGAGCTTTAGTTGCTCACTAGAGCAGCTTGACAAAACATAATGCTGGGCAGAAGAGAAAGAAAAAGCAGTGCTGTGCTCACACACTTCTGAATTAAATCCAAAACTCTGTTTCCAGCTAAGACTTGGTACCTCCATGGGGCCAGTTTGGTGCTTTGCTAACGCTCTGTTACGGCAAAGAGAACAAAAATACCCCAAATCCCTGCAGAGCCACGAGAGGCAGCTACTCAAGGAATAATAAATCCAGGGAAAGAAAGGAGGAAGGAGGTGAGGGGAGATAAAGGGTGGTGGGCTGTTTTTTTTTTATCCTAATCCCACTGACACATTTATTAAGCCCTCAGATTTGTGTGCAGGCGATTCACAGACAAGCACACAGGAAAGGCTTTGTCCAATTAACATCCTGCGAATTAGAAGTGAGGGGAAACAAGGCAGAAGCCATGGAGCATCCCACAGTGGCACCAGGGGGTTGTGTCTAACCCCACTGGCCATCTGCAGCCGCCAGTGCCTGTCCTGGAGCTGCAGAGATACTCACAGGAAAACAGAAAGTTAACTTTAATAGAGGGAGGAAAAGGGTTTGGTCATCATGTGGTAGGGATCAGAGTTCAGTTAAAACCTGTCACCCAGAGCAGGTTCAAAGTAACTCCTCTGCACTTCACAGCCACACCAAAGCAGAAGTGAAAATTAGATAGTCTTTGGGTGGGTGGTGATAGATGAACTGCAAAGGAAATTTATGTCTTCTGGGGAAGAGCCCTGCTCAGAATAAACACAGATTGAAGCCATGCCTGGGAGCACACCTTGAGACCCTTAGGGGACAGAGTACATCTCCAAGCCCACAGTTTTGTTCCTATCACATGCCAACCTCGTGAGGAAGGTCTGGCCCTCAACAGAGACAGGTGCTCACCTTCCTCTTTGTTGTTGGTGATATCTTTCAGCAGCTCAGTCTTCATGCAGACGTCTTTCCTTGTCTCTCCTTTACTCAGCACTGCTCGCTAGGGGTGGGAGAGAAGGGAGAGAAAAGAAGAAACACCCAGGTTCAGTTCCATGTTCAGAGAGAGACTGCATTTTTGAGAGAAGAAACAATCATGGACACATCCTGTTTACATCGTGAGCAGACACGATTCTGCTGCCAGGAAGCTGCCAGCAAGGCACAGGTCAGAGATAAAAGGCAGCAAGGCTCACCCCAGCTGACAGCAGAGGGGCTTTGGGCTGTGCCCAGGCTGAGAACCCACAGCTCTGGTTAAGGCACAGCCAGACTCCGAGGGCAAGGTGTTGGGAACCCAGCTGAGTGGATCTGCACCAGCACACACTCAGCTGTCCTGAAAGGCACCTCCAAGAGGTGACCCTTATTCTCCCTAAACATCTGAGGATTGAGGAAGGAGGGGGGAGGCTGAACTATCAACCTTCTCCTTGCACATCATTCACCAACAGCTCCAGCCCCAGTGTGCTCTTGGTGGTTAGGGACTGTTTTTGCGTTCATTTAGATGTAGCTCCAGCTAACTCCTCACTCCTAACAGCCATGTCTATTACAGTCAGTGAGCTCCATTTTTAACTCTAGAGAAAGCAAGTTTTCTTCTTCCCCTCTCTATTTTCCCCCTATTTTGTTGTAAAAAGGGAGCACCTGCTCATCTCCTCTGCCTTACAAATGCCTGAGGTCAGGTTGCTAGATCAGGTTTGCAGCTTTAAGACCTTCTTTTTTTTTTTTTCCCTTCTTTTTTAAAGTGGCAAAGACCAAATGGATAAAAAAAAAAGGGAGGGGGGGGGGGTGGAAAGGCTATCAAAACAAAGCAAACTGGCATAAAAAAAATCCCCCAAAGCCAGGCAGAGGAGAAGGGGTCCCTTGCCCCTTGCCCCAGCTCTGTGTTTAAGGAGAGGAGCTGGGCTGCAAGGTAAAGATGGCGACTGCCCTGCAAAGCCACCACGTGACGGGGCCAGGCTGGGTGAAGGGTTCACCACTCCCTGCCTGTGTCCCAGGAGAAGAATAAGCCCAGGTCAAGCCAACTGCTGTAGGCCAGCACAGCGAGCAGATGGTGCCTGCAGCCATGCAAATCACAAGGTTTAAAGCGTGCTGAGCGATAAAGAGAGGGGGAAAAAAAAAACAACAACCGAGCCCGGGCTGCCCATCTCCCACGAAAGAAGAGATAAAATGCACAGGTGAAGGCTGCTGCATCAGCTCCAAAATCATCCCCACCAGCAGCTCACCCTTCCCCACACTGACTTCTGTCCAAAGCTCACGTGGGAGACGAGCTCTGGTGCTGCTGCCACCAGCCCCTCTGGGATTTTTGTTTCCATGTGAACCCAGCTGGCGCTGCAGGTGCCGCAGCACAGGGTCTTCCTTCACCCCAATTTCAGCAGCCAGCTACGGCTCATCCAGCACCGGGTCCCTGCCCCTTGGTGCCCACAGGAGCACCCTGCCCTGCACCTAAACCACAGAATCACAGAATCAACCAGGCTGGAAGTCCAACTGATCAAGAGGAGGCATCCAGTTCTCCCCTGAGAAGCAAAACCTGCTGGCCAGCCAGCTACTGCAGAGCAGAGAAAGATGCCTCAGCCTGAGGAACCTGCTGATGCTTCAGCCACAACAGCTTTGCTGTTTGACTAGAGGGAAATGCAGCACCAGCCAGGTGAGCGAATGCCACCATCTGCAAAGCAACATGCAGCTGAGGGGAAGGAATAAACTCAAGGGACACAGCTGGGCACTGGTTTTTGGGGAAGCCTCCAGCACCTGCCAGCCCTGCCCACACTGAGCTAAGGGCACCTTCATGGGTTGCTCCTCAAGCGAGTAAGTTCTGGGTGGCTGCCTGCCCCTGAGCACAAGCAAACAGCAAACACAGCCATGTCTAGATGCTCTCAGCAAGAGAGAACCTGTGCCCCGAGCACACACCTTCAGATTTCCAGACACAGACCAAAAAGCAAGCTGTAAGCACTTGAAAGCTCAGCTCAGCCAACTACCAGAGAGCCTGAAACAGAACCAACCAACAGCTTCCACCAAGAAATGGTCACAAAACCCAGCCCAAACTTTGACCATACATCAGCTATTCCCCCCCCCCATTTATTTGCTCAACTGGTAATTTATAATAGAACCTTGCTGCAAACATCTGCTTGTAAACCCAACCTCTCCTCTTTCCAAACTTCATGTAATCTGGAAACAACCTCAGCCTTTTCATGGACTTACCCTACTGCAAAGAGAACTCCACTAAGTTGGGGTTTGAGCACAGCCCCTCAACTCCCACCTATGGGAAGGAGCACTCAGGCCTTCAGCAGCAAAAGGCACAAAGGGCTTCAGTCTGTCTAACAGGGCCCAGCTTGTTTTCCCAACCTTTGTTGCAACAAGGAAAGGTCCTGATATTCCTGCTGTTCAACTGACTCACACTGGAAGCCCCAGGATTTCCAGCTCTTAGCCATCTGACTCTAAGTTTATTTTGCAGGCAGTACCCCCAGACCACAAACCATCCACACTGTGCCCTCCACAGAGGTGCTGCTGCTGCTCAGCCCACGATGCCTGGAGAAAAGCCACTGCAGGAACCCTGGAGTCCGTCAGACCTCAATAGCTAACAACCACCCTTGCTCCTCGCTGCAGTTACCAGGCGCCTGGGGCTGCCCCATGTCCTAGCCAGTGGCAGGAGCTCTCAAAGCAGAATTTCCAGTGCCAAGGGAGGCAAGAGAGAACCCATCACTCTTCTCCCGGGAGAGTATAGTGCCAAGGCAAGGCTCAGCAAGGCAGCACCAGACAGGCTCTGCTGGGTCCTAGCTCAGAGACACATCCCTCGCTAGCAGCGGCGGTGGCTTTACAACTTCCATGCCTTGCTCTGAAACAAACACAAACTCAGCATCATGGTAGGAAATACAACCATCAGCATTCTTCCAAAGAGCCAACTCTGAGTTCTGAAGCATTTGGATACAAAGGTAGCTAGAGGAAACCCCTGCAAAGCACTCGAAGCCTCTTCCCCCCAGGCCAGCGCTCTCCCCTCCTTGCTCCATCACCACCCGGCAGAGGCAGCCCCCAGCACCCTACAGGCACCCAGCTGGGCACCCAGCAGGCAGCAGCCGGGCAGCACTACCCATCCATTCCCACCAACCCACAGCTCCACCCAGCCAACTTCGCAGCAACTCCACCGCCAGTGTCAATACCTCCATTTTGTGGGCGTGGGGGAGTGCCTGTGCATGTGGGACTTTTTTCCCCCCCCTCCCTTCCCTTAAATCCAGAGCAAACTTCTCTTTCTGCTCAGACTCTCCATGCCCCAATCCTTCGGCTGCCGATTGGCAGGGAAATCCTATCCCACCCTCCCCGCCGAGCAATGTCTGCTCCTGCAGCAGTCCCAACAAAGCCAACTGCCAAGCTCAGGCTGCTTCACAATAAAAGTCTCACTTACTCCATTATTTTTTTTCTTCCCCTCCTTCCCCCTTTCCCTGCAGGCTCCATTCCCTCCTCAACTCCAGACTGCTTATTAACCTTCAGTGGCTGGAAAGCCTCCATAAAGTCCACACCACCATCAATGAAGCATTATCCTTTCCCCCACACACACCTATTTATTTGTAGGTTTCAAGAGGAAGGGGGAAAAAAATTATTGCATCTGAAGAATGGCTGATTAGGTCTTTGAAAGGGCTTTAAGAAGCCATGAGAAGCCAAGCAGAGGAGCTAGTGCTGGGTTAGTTTTTCCTCTCCAGCGCTCTTTACCACAAACCAGGTTTCCTCTCCTCAGTGAGGTCTTTGGAGGGGATGGAAGATGGAAAGGCTCTGCAAGCACTGCCAAACAGACCACGACAAGACACTCCAGTGGAGCCTTTAAAACAACAACCCAAAAAAACAGCCCAGGAAAAGAAGAAAGAAGAGAGAAAGAGCAAAGCTGGGAAACACAGAAAGAGCTTTCTCAGCCTCCTCCTTGGCATCCTCAGCAGCCATCCGGGTGCCCTTCACAAAGGTCCAAAGAGGCTTTATAGGCAAAGACAACACATGCACAGCAAAACTCCAGCAGACAGCAGCTTACCAAGCCCAAGAGACCAGAGAGTTGCATCATGAAGCAGAGCAGGAAGGAGCGCAGTTGCTGTGCTAAGAAGTCTACCTTCACTGAGGGCTATTTTGCTTGCCTTTTTTTTTTTTTTTCCCTTAAAAATCAGCTGTCCAAGAACCTGAGGCTTTGCAGCAGCCTTATTCTGATCAGAGCCATGCAGCTAAACCAGGTTGATCATGCAGCTAAACCAGGTTGATCTGAAATAAAAGGGCTGGGAGCAGGAGGGCCCCTCTGAAGCTGTGCTCGCTCCCGTTTGGGGTGCCGGCTGCCCCAGCACATCTGCCCACAGACTGGAGGGATGGACAGGACTGATCCTGCATGGCCTGCTACCTCCAGCTCGGAGGTAGGCACCAACACTTCAAGAGGTGACAACACCAGGCACTGCTCCGCAAGAGTGGTTGGGGCACACACCCCAACGCCAGCTCTCCATCGCAGCCAAAGCTCAGGCAAGGCTCTCACCAGTCCTTCAGCAGGGCAGGACTTCAATTCCTCGGCAAGCCAGCAAGGTTTGCAACACGCACTGCAGAGAGGCAAAGCTCTCACTAAATGATGCAACCTCAGCAGCAGCAGACTCTCAACCCATTTTTTTTTCCTCCTAAAAGATCCAAAGAACACAGCCCAAACCAACTTGCTCATAATAATCTTTGCCACAAAGAGAGGACAAACATTCTGTAGGTCGTTAGAGCAGAAGTAACGACGAAGACAAGCCTTGTAGAAAGGAAAGGAGAGTGGTGCTTTTGTAGGCACGTGAGGGCTGCTCCCGGCAGATCTCAGCACTGCTCAAGTTCTGCTCTGGGATCAGCGCTCGTGGGGATGCTGACCACGGGCCTGTCGTTAGAAGCAGCAGAAGCATTTCATCTGGGGAAGGAAGGAAACACAACCACGAGCATACCTGGCCTACAAAGCAGTCACCAGTCTCAAAGCTCCTGTTCTTTTCTAGGTTAAGGCCACTTCCTTATAAGCCTCATGCAATCATGTGAGCCTGGAATTTTATCTGCAGCTCACAACAAGCACTGCCCTCCGCCTGAAGTTTGTCCCCAAATCAAATTCTTTGCAATTCTTTTGTCTCCTGAATTCCTTTCATCCAGACTCTTCCTAAAGAAAAGAAACACTTCCTTCTCTACCCCCTCCATGTCCTCTCCCCTATCCCAGCCACACAAATCAACTCCCAAAACAGAGGGAAGGGTAGAAAGGAGGCGCAAGTCCCTGCATGCAACAGCTGGGAACAAGGAGACACGTGCATGAAACACAACAGGACTGAAAGTGACTTCTCCTAAGCCAACGCTGTCCACAATGACATGCAGGCTTCAGGCAAGGGAGGGGGCTGCAGAGCACAGGCCCTCCTCTAAAGGGGAGATCAATTTACTCTTCCTCACTGCCTCCACGCTGGAAAGCATTGTAGCCATCTAGCTGTGTCCCAGTAGTGTTAAAGCCACTGCAACTTGTGTGTGCAGGCAAGTGTAAATCCAGAGCAGACAAAGGCATCTCCTCCTTCCACGGGCTGAGGTTAGCAAGGAGCACAGCTGCTGCCTGCTCTCTCCTAGAACCCATGAGTCAAGGGGGGAAGAAAACCCTAAAATGGAGACCAAGATTCATCAGTAGCTCTAGCAAAAGCAAACCAACCATCCAGAAACGCCAAGTCACCGGGAAGGCTTCGCCAGGATAAAGCCATAGCACCAAAAGGAGCCTGGAACAAGCAAGTTGCAGCAGCCCAAGGCAGGGGAGCTGGAAGGCAGCTCACCCCCATCAGTAGGGCTCAGGCACCTCTTCAGCCTCCATGCTCCTCTTCCTCCCACCCCCAAACCACCACAATCAGCAGAGCAGCTCCCTCTCCCCCTGCCCATCCCAATGGTGCCCAGCTGAAGGGCTCATTGGGGTGACAAAGGTGGGAAACCCCCAAAATGGGCTTCCTTTGGGAAGTGGAGGACCTTGCTCAGCTGCCCAGGCCACCTCCACGTGGGTCACCTCCAGCCATCAAGAGGCCAGCAGCAAGCCAGCGACGCCTGCGAGACGGAAAAGCGGAGAGGGAGAGGGAGGAAAAAACCAGAAAAAGACAAAATAGTAATAATCATCAAAGTTGCACCCTCGGGCCTGTCCCTCTAGTAACTACAGCAAAACCTCACCAAGGCTTTACTCTCCTGGAGGGTGAGAAAGGGACACAGCGCTGCCCAGCACCCGAAGTCCTAGAGGTGGGAGATCCTCACCCCCTCTCCTCCATGGCCTACGGGCTTCGTCCCCGGCGTGGGGCCTGCTTTTTCTGCTCTGTCATTAAGAGTGGAGCCTGGTCTTTTCCTTCAATCCCAAGAATTGCACTGAATTAGATCATCTTTCTCGGCTCACCTCCCCCTACAGGCAGCTCCCCCGAGCATGCTCAGCTCGGCCTGGCGCTGCCATTTCATAACTGCATTGTTTACAGACACACACTGACCTGCCATCTTTTGACAGGAGGAGAGGAGAGCAGAGCAGAGCTGCGGGCATCTGCCTCCCCACCCACCCTGGGCCCCCAGCCCCCTCACCAGAAAATCCACTCTGCAGAAGGGAAGCTGCAAAAAGCAGCAGGCTGCTTTTGGGCTTGTGGTGGTGGTTTTGTTGTTAAGTTTTTTTTCCTTTCATGTTGGCTTGGGTTTGTTGTTTGGGTTGTTGTGGGTTTTGGTTTTTTTCCCACCCCCTTTTGCCTTCTTGATTTAGGTCAAAATCCACCTGTTTTGGAAGGAGAAGTGAAGCCTGGTGGGGGGGTTGGGGCAGTGGGGAGGAGAGGTCTTGCAGATCTCGATGCAAAATGCCAGCCATGATTTTTCAGCTTCCTTGAATCACAACCGTGTGCTTCGATGTCACCTAAAAATATAACACCCAGCCCAGTCTGCCATCCTCCGTCAAGGCTTCCTCTGTGAGAGAAAGGGTTGGAAATATGGTATTTCCCTTGAATAAACAACTTGGCTTAGCCCCAGCACATACACTTTTCTCCTTTAAATGCAAACCAGAGTATTTTTGCAGGCAGGCAGGAAAATGAGGAGAGGAGGAGGGGAGAAGTTCCTCATTTAACACCAAGAGCTCCATGAAAAAAAGCCTTGCGAGGTTGCTCCAAGCCCCTCTCCGTTCCAGTCCTCTCCCCGTCCATGTTGATCATATTTACAGGTGAAAGCAGCTCTGATTTATGACGGAGAGAAAATGCCAGAAGAGCTGGAGATTTCCTCATCCTGGGAACAAGGACAAGTTGTGAAAAGCTTCTTTTGCAAGAGGCACTGTGCTGCTCTGACACAGTATGGCAGCGTTGCAGGGAAGAAGCTTGCATGCCAGATCTTAACCCCCAACGCCTCGACCCTTCTCCACCACATCCACCAGCATTCGCCCTCCTGACGGGGACTGACAGTAGAAGAAAAACAAATCACCTGGTTTGGGAGAAGCAAGCTGTTATGGTGGATCCTGGCATATTTTTCTTGGTTGTTTGCACATTTTTACGAGCTTGGTCTACTTTTTTTTTTTTTTCTCCCTCTAATTTTTGTCCTTTTTTTAAGGATACTTTCCAACTAGCTTGTACAGTCTGTGAGCTTCACTCCCGCTGCTTTCCTCACTACTGTAAATCCTGGCAGGCAGTGCTGCCCATCCTCCTCCTCTACCCCCCACCAGGACCAACACCACCGTACAGCAAAGCCAGACATCTCCTCCTCCACCCAACGGACCAAGGAGCTCACATAGGCACAGGAAGGGATAGACCCCACAGGATCAAGGGAAACAACAATGGGACAGAAGAGTCTCCTCTGCAAAGAGGGCTTGGAGTCAAAACTCTCAGTTCACAGGAATCAGAAATAATTGGCTGACAATAGTACTTAAGGGTTATACATCGAAGATCAGTTTCCAAATCACTGACATTACATGTCCCTGCAGGAACATATGGTCCTGGGAGCTCTCAGAGCCCCGAGCCTTTCGGCTGAACCAAACACAAGGTAACCCTCCCACTGCAGGGATTCCTCGACCGCTTTCAGCTCCAGAGCTGGAAGGTGAGGAGGAAAAACTTCAGGGAAAAGCAGAAAAAGGACAACAAAGAGGAGCAGCAGGAGTCAAGTCAGCCCTCCCCCAAACCAGCTGGCCAGGAGGGTGAAGTTCCTTGTTTACCTGAATAAAATGGCTCCCTGCCATTGCACAAGATGCATGCGATTCTCTTTTGTTAGGAGATGGCAGTGCTCAGGAGGGGTCAGGGGAGCTGCGCTCCAGCACTGGCAAAAGGAGCCCCAGGATGACCACCACAGTCTGAGTCCCCAGCTCATGGGCCTGATCCTGCCCCACACACCCCTGTGACCCAGGCCCAAAGTTTGTCTGATGAGTTGATCAGCAGAAAATATGCCTCTTGTGTGCCACAGAGCCCAGCTCTTTCCAAATGCCCTCTTGGGAAAGAGGGAAAAGCTTGTGCTGGCACTTAAAAGTCAGTGAAAAAGATGAAGGGAAAGAAAACCAAGACCCTAAGGCCTCACTTTGGGGTTCTTAACCCTTGCTGGAAAGCGGCGCCAAGCCCACACCTCGGGTTTCTCTCTTCCCTCCAAAGTAGGTCAGGCTGCTCAGCGTCTCTCTGCAGATGCTTTCAAAGGGCACCGGCCGGCAGGGATGGAGCTTTAGGTGTTTGCAGCCAGCTGTCTGGCCAATGCCATCGTGGTCCCCACCACACAGCAGCACACACTCAGTGGATTTCTTGGTTGTTTTGTTTCCTCGGCTTTCATCAAACCCGAAGCGCATTTGTTATCCCTGGGTGGGAGATGAGGCAGCACGTCAAGGCCTCTGCTCTTCTCTGCTCAAAGGAAACCTTGCTCCTGTCCGTTGCCACTTCTTCTGGTGCCTCTCCCTTTAGCACATATCTTCTAGATGATGAATAACGAGTGTATTTATAGTCCAGTGGAGACACAATGGGTATTTAGATGAGGTATCACAGATCATCCTGTAAGCTTCCAAGCCTTTTAAATGCCATCTTCACATCTCGCTCCTCGACTGAAAATTCACTCTCACATCTGCACGGCTGCTTCAGGGGGGACTGCCAGCTCAGAGCGGTGTTATGCCCGCTGGCAGGGATGCCCGGACACCCCAGGGCTCTGGGACCTTCAGCATCCATCCCAAGTCCCACCGAGGTCTGTGGCAGCCAACACAACACAAACAACAGGAAAAAAGGCCCCAAGAGCACGACAAGGCCAGGGGGGTCTGAATTTTAGGCAACTTTTAAAATAAGCTGCAGACTTGGGCCTCCTGCCATGAAAGCAGCCACGGATGTTTTGTTTTAATCAGCTGTTCCCTTGGATTGCAAGGAGCTATTAAAAAAAAAAAAAAAAAAAAAAAAAAAAAAAAAAAAAAAAAAAAAAAAAAGGGGGGGGGGGCAAAGAAGAAAGAAGGGAGGAAGCTGTCCCAAAATAAAGAAAAATGATTGTTTCTTCCTGGAAAAACAATTTTTGCTCTTGCCTCCAGTCGAAGAAGTGAGCTGTAGGCTTGCGTGATGCAAGCAGGGGCTGTCCAAAGCAGAGCTAGTGAGGAGCTGCCATGTAGCCACAGGCCTTCTCCTGCCCTTGGGAAGTTCGGTCTTTGAGCTGCTCGGATACCCCAGTGTTTGCTCTTCTTGCTCACAAGAGCTGCAAGCAAGGAGGGCTCCTGGGAGAATTTTCCAGAAACTTCACACTTTAAAAAAATAGGGGGAAAAAAAGCACACACACACAAAAAAAACCCCAAACCCCCCAACGCCAAACAAGCCTCTCCACACCAGAAGACAAATAAAAGACCACCCGTACACAAGGAAACAAAGCCCAAGCCTCCCCACAGCCAGGCAGCGTCAGATGCTGAAGTACTTGCAAGCCCATGGCAGAGCAGAAGGACCAAGCCTCAGAGCACAGACAGAGCCTGGCCAGCCTCCTCCAGCCAGCTCCCCAGCACACCCTGCCTGCCCTCCCGCACACGGGGCAGGAAAATTACTGTATAGAGAAAGAGACAAATAAATAACCCCCAGCCACCATTCCCCAAACTCTTCCTCCTCTCCAAGGCTTCTCCTTCCCATCAGGAGACAGCCTGCCTGCACCAGGGCCGGCGGGGAGCCACTCTTTGAGAGGCCTGGGAGATGGACCCTGCTGTACCTGCAGACATCTTGTTGTCTTCTTCTGGTGAAGACTCAAAGAGTTGCATATTCCAGATCCTCATGAGCAGTGATTCAGTTTCTGCTCATGTGATAAAAGCTCCCTCTACAGAGTGAGCATGCCCAGAGGAGACCATTTCACTGCTCCTCCAAGCTGCTGCAGCCATTTCACAGAGAACCTGCCGGCTCCAGGGCGTCCATTGGAGCGATTATCCCGGGCATCCCGGGGACGCACCGGTAATGCAGATCATCTGTCAACTTTCTGACAGGGTGCCAGGCCTCAAAACTGATGGCTGGCCTGGAAAAAAATAAAAAAGTAAAAAGACAAGAAAAGGGAAAAAAAAGAAAAGGCCTTTTAAACCATAGAGTGAGTTGTTCTGTCTGGGTGGCCCTCAAGAGTAGCCTTTGCCCACAGGAAAAGCAGAGGCAGGAGGGACAGGGAGAGATGCTGGGCAGCTTGGGGATGCTCCCGTGATGATTTTGTTCTGCTTTAACACAGCAGCCAACTTCTGAGCTCTAGGAGGAAGGCACATGGGTTAAACCGGTTCAGTCTGCAGTGTCCAACTGCAAGTGCACGTAGGATCCAATCTGCTGAGCCATTTTTCACTTTGGGGATTAATAAGACAACCTGACCTGGTACAACCAGCCTTAAAAGGATGTCACAAAGGTGGTCATTAAAAAAGAGAGGGATGAAAAATGGAATGAGGGGGAAAGCCCTAATGAAGTGACAGTGCACTACTAGGTGCAAGACCTCTGAGTTCAGCCTATGTCTAACCATATGACAGAGCTAGCCCAGCCAGCAAGATGAAAGGTGACTTTTTAGCTTCAAAATAAAAGTAGTTTGTCTCTGTCCCACTTAACAACCAAGCCTCAACTCTTGGCAACCTTCATATACGCTCAAGATCCCAGTAAAACTGCCAGAGCAACTCACAGGAACATCTGTAAGCAGAGAACAGCTGGAAGGGATTCAAGCATAAGGCTGGCATCTCTTGGAGGCTGGAGCAGGCGCCTGCTGGAGCTGGAGGCTGCCGGAGAACCTCCCACCCGAGCAAGGGGAGGGCGGCAGGCAGCCCGAGAGAAGAGGCCAGAAGGAAGAGGAAACTCAGCAATGGCCCTGTGGCACCACCCGCTCGTTGTTGGCCAAAGAGAAAACAATGAGAGCAGGGAGGGCAGTTCTCTTTAAGAGCAGAGATTCAAATGAAGACAGCCAAGTGTAATGTGTTACACTGGGCTGGAGGGGGCAGGGAGCAGCCTGCACTGCAGGGAGAGAAAAGGCCATCGAAATCCATAGTGAAGTTCGGAGGAGCCCAAGGGGTTGTTTTGCCTTACACCTTGCAGCAAGAGCAGGCAGGCAAGTGCAGGCCTCCAGCACAAGCAGGAAGCCATCAGCTCCTCTGCTACATCCTCTCTGCTGAGCATCTCCTGCCTGGAAGCATCAACAGGCCACGTTTTCTCCAGCCCAAGCAGCTAATTTACCACTGTGTTCGGGCTCATTTGCAAAGCAGCAACAGTTAAAGCAGCAGAAGAGCCTGCCATGGATCTGCCTCGGCCACGAGGATGTTCTTTTCCTCACCATTTCCCTACTAAACAGTTAAAACACACAAGGCTAAATCGAGATGACTGAAATTCATAGATCAGGAATATCTGAGGTGACAGTAGAAAGCAAGGAGCTCTCTTTTCAACCCACTGGGGGCTGGTTTGATGTAGAACTTAAAGTTTTAACATGGACAAAATGAGACTTTCCTGGCCTTCCTGTCAGCTGTTGAGAAGTGTAGAGACATACTCAAAAATCCCTCAACAAAAGCAACCAAGCCCCCACTACACAGAAGTTGTCTCACGCAGCACATCAAAGGATGCCTCTAGTTCAAACCAAAGATGGCTTGAAAACAGTTGATACGTTGCCCTTCCTTGCAGCATGAAATTACCCAGCTTTCATTAAACCCCCAGAAACAAAGGTATTAATGAAGGCAGAGGCAATGAACTACCACAGCCAACATCCCCTTTCAGAGATAAAATAACGCTGGAGAACCTCAGCCTTCCTGGGCGGGCAGAAGGGCAGCACTCCCCACCACATCTCCACACTAGACCTGGTTTTTCACTGCTGAGGTTAAATACATGCTAAGAACCAGACACACTTTCCACATCTCACAGCCATCCTTGAAAGCACTAAGCACCTTTTAACAGAGTGGGGGCAAAAATAATAAACCAAAGCTGATCAGGGGATTGCAGCTCTTCAACAACCAACTTGAGCGAAGCGATCGATCAGCATCATACCAGCATCTGCACAGCACCAAGGGATGCTCTGTGCTGGGTAATAAGACCTTAAAGTCATACTATCTTAAAGGAGAAAGGCTTCCAGACTACCACAGCCTGTGTCTAGGCAGCATCCAACAGCTCTCACAGCACTGCCTCTTGCCCCAGGACCCCCCATTTCCTCTTCTGCAGAGCTCAGGTGCCGCACAAGCTCTTTTTTCACCAGCTGGCTGAAGACTCAGCTCCAGGCTGACTTTCCTAATGGTGAATGGTAAGAAAAACAAGCCTTTGACCTGTGAAGCTTTCCCCATTCTTTAACCCAAATGCTCTCCAGCAGTTTCCCTACCAAACAAATACAAGATACCATAGCATGCTCCTTTAAAACTGTCTTCTACCATGGACCAGAAAACCTCAAGGTATTTTACACTGCGGCACTCTGGCCTCTGCTCTCCTGTTCTAGGCTGGAATATCCCTTTCAGAAATCTCCCATTTTCAGGAGGAAGGCATCAGCACAACAACCTCCCTGCACAAAGGACACTGGGTTCCTCAGGGCTTTTGCTTAATTACACCATTACATACAGCATTTTCACAGCTCCCTTGCAGAGGAAGCACAAGTGGGAGGCAAAGGGAGAGTTTTCTTTCCATAGGAAGAACAATATTTAGCTCTGCAAAATACAAGGGGTTTTCCTAATTTCCACCAGGCTTCTCTTCTTCCATTTGCTCAACTCTGAAGCTTCTTTTCAGCCTCCCAAAAGCACAACAAGCTGAAGAGCCTTTTGATACCAGGCAAGGATTTCTGCTGGAACAATGATCTGCTTCTGCGCTGCCCAGCTCCGCCACAAGCCGTTAAAACACCTCCCTTCCCTCCTCAGCCATTTTGTAGCACGTTTCTGAACCAGAATGTCCCAGGACAAACTGAGTATCCTCAACATCCTCCAAAGGAGCCCAAATATCCACCTCTGAGCTGAGGCTCCAGTCCTAAAGGTGCAGACAGTCATTAATGCACGCTTCTGGAATCATAGCCTTCTCCACCTTCCAAAACCTGGCTGGATTGTTGGGGTTTTGTTTGTTGTTGTTTGTTTTTTTCCCCCTTGAAGTTTCCAAGCCATCTCCCTCCCCCTCTTTCCCCAGCAAAGTTAAAAAACTGTTTTTTACTTAATAGGAAACATGTTCCCCAGGATGCTGCCTCGAGTACATCACACACACCAAGAAGAGGAAGAAGAAAAAAATAAAGGGTAGGGGAAAAAAAAAAAAAAGGAAAGGAAAAAAAAATACGAAAGGGGGAAAAAAAAATGAAAAGAGATCAAAATGAAAGGAGATCAAAATGAAAGGAGATAAAAATGAAAGGAAAAAAATGAAAGAAATAAAAAAGCTGCTGTTGCAACAGATGTTGAGATGTAAGCTCTCTGGGAGAGGTTTCCATGTTTTGATAAGAATAAGCGTTGAATATTTCATTTACAAGGGCAATCCTAGGACTTTATTTAGAAGCATATTGGCCAGACAGCTGTAATTTAGAACAGATCTCTACTCCTAACAGCTCCCAATTATAAACTCCCTCAGCTTTAACTTGCAGTTAACCACAGCTCCTTCTCTTCTGGCAATCTAAACCCACCACCATCACCTCCCCTTCATTCAGCTAGCACCAACCAAGAGCTTCCACCCTACAAACAACAGCCTTGCTCCAGAAGGCTCCTAAACACAGCATGCCTTGCACATCCCATTTCAGTACAGGGAGCAAGCTTTAACCACACTCACCGTTTGCTCCATGGGCAAATGTTTTATTGGTTTATTGGGGGGATGGTAGATGGGGTGGGAACCAGAGCCATGTCCCTGCAAAGCCATCCTGCTTAGATTTGGAGTCTTCTGCCCAGCAGAGCCGGCTGTAAAAATGGCTGCTCACATTCAATCTGGCTTCTGCTGCAACACTTCACTGAAACAAACGCTGGAGCCCCGCTGGAGGTTCTTGCTGACGAGCCTCACGTGTCCAACGTGTCCCTGTTCTTTGACCTCACACCTAGTTTATTTATTTATTTAATTAGATAGGCAGATAGATTATTTTTTTAAAGGATTATGGCATTCAGGTGCAAAGAAGCAAGTTCTTCGTGGAGGAGAATCAGTGCTTATCCATGACGCTTTTGTATCTCTCTCTCCCCAGCTCCTGAGCTATGAAATATCGCCGTTGATGGCTCTACCAGCAATTCCGCTGACATTCTACAGTTTCTGCAAGGAACAGAAGGAGCAGATGAACTCTTAAAAAAAAAAAAAAAAAAGAAAGAAAGAAAGAAAGAAAGAAAGAAAGGAAGAAAAAACAACCACCAAGCTCCTGCCTTCATGCAAATATCACTAGTTAAGGAGAGCGGAGAAATCAAAAAAGCGAGCATGGTGTGTGTACAGAACTGGCTCTAAAGAGACTGCTTTTCAGCAACTGCCATAAGGTGGCAGTGGGTCTTTAAGGCTACCTTACACCTTTCACACAAGCACAATAGGAAATTATCACACGAGTGGTTTTTCCAGCATCTGAAACTGTTTAACTCGAATTTCCTCATCAAGGGAGCCCCAGAGCATAGGCGAAAACTTGGGGCTGAGATCAACTCAACGCCGCAGTTGCACGAGGAGAAAAAGCCACCAGGATCACTGTTGAAAGGCTGTAAACGCAGCCCCCATCCGAGCCAAAGAAAATCAAACCCTTTTCCTCCCAGTCTACAATTACAATGCTGTTGATTTTACAGAAACGCTTTTCTTTGTGCATTCATCCAACCATAAACAAGCCAGAGTCCATTAAAGAGTAACAGAAGTCCTGCGTGGCCAGCAAGCTGGGGCTCCAGCAGACTTTTATGCTGGGACCGTAAAGGCAGCATCAGTAAGCAAGCTGGTCACCAGCTCAGAGCAGGGCTGACAAAACCAAACAGGCTCAGAAAACACCAAGGAAGTGCTGGGAACACAGGAAAGGCAGAAGCAGGCAATAAGGAGGCAAGTTTCTTTAGGTAATGAAGTGACTCATCATGCACATTGACCCAACTGTGCGAGACCATCACCAGGGACACAGCAGGAAAATCAAAATCTATGTTTTCTCCTTTACCAATCACCCCTGAACCTATGAAAAGCAGCCCTGGAGAAAGGGCTGATCTACCTTACTGCACGAGGGACCACAGTCACAAAGATTTCTGTTAATGAAGTTAACCACAAGAACTTTTGTGATGCCAACGTATTCACGGTGAACTCACAGCGACGCAAACCTCTTGCCTCTTGCCTTATCTTTGCTCACAGCCAGGCTCAAACAAGTGTGAACACCCAGGAACTCACCTCCCATAGGCTCTTCGAGGGCTCAGCCTCACGACCAGCATCTCCCCCCTGCTCCATAAAAAGTCAGATCTTGCCTAGACCTCACTAAGACAAACATTGGAGCCAGTGTAAATGTTTTATTGGCACTTCACCACACAGCTCGCTTGTCCAACAACTGGAGTCAATAGCTCAGGCAGCACACAACCTGCTGGTGCTTACACATTCCTTGTGAAAAGCTGGCAACTACAGACCAAATCCAACAGCCCAACTTTGCACAAGTCACACGGTCTGCTTCCTTCCCCCAAGCCCTCTTTGCCAACACCTTAAACCCATGCAAGAAGCAGGGAAAAAATCTCTCAGCCAAAAGAATAAACACATATATTCCCTCCTCTCCTGGCCACTTTGGAGGACCTGATGTGGCAAGGTTTGTTTGCAATCTTTGGAATGCAAAACAAGGCCCCCCCCCCCCCCCAAAAAAAAAAAAAAAAAAAAAAAAAAAAAAAAAAAAAAAAAAAAAGAGAGAGAGAGTTTGAGTCATATTTTTTTTCTGCCCTCTCACAATCACAGCCAGATCTAAGATTTGAGCTGTGGAGCAGGTCTGTGCCATGCAAAGCACAGGCCATTAATGGCAATCAGTGGCCGAGCCAGGCAGCCCACGACTGAGACACCATCACATGCCTTCCAGCATGAAGGCACAACCCAGCAGGTCCCCGCGGGCTTTGCTGCCAGCCCCTGCCTGCTGTCGCTTTATGTCACCACCCCACCATCAGCCAGGTCTGTCCTTTGGATGGGTTCAGCAGCCAGCAAAGGTCAGCGCTTCCAACCCCCTCCCCGCCGGCCCGCAGGCAGCGGTGTGAAGCCATCTCGTGTCAGTGGTGAACTCTGCTGCTTTTGAATCCATTCCAGCAGCTCTTACTCCATCCGGGCTCCTCGCTCCCCCGGCCCGGGGGCACAGGAAGGAATCAGCCGGATTTGCCCTACCTCAGTCCTGGCTGCTGGGTCTGGAGCTGCTGGGTCCTTCCAGATCCTGACTCCAGGCCTATCACTCCTCCAGCCACAAATCCATCTCACTCTATGGGTGCAGCCTCCACCCCGGAGCATGCTCAGTACTGGCTGATCTTCAGCCATTTCAGAGCTTTAATGAAATGTAAGCATAAGGAAGTGTCATTAGCAAAGAAAGGAGGACAAAAAAAAAAAAAAAAAAAAAAAAAAAAAAAAGAAAGAAAGAAGAAGAAGAAGCAAAAAAAGGGAAAAAAGAAGGTGCAGGATTCCTCCTGATCCAGCCAACCTTCCTGTTTCCATCCTCTGTCAAGGAGGTGAAGCTCTCGCTGCGGGGATCTCAGGCATTTTTAGGCAGCAAGCATCTCAGTTTAGAACAAAAGCAAGGAAATTCCTCTCTCAGCCAAGCCTTGTGCAAAAGAGGAGCATTTCCTAATGACACCCAAACCAGCACGCTCTTCACTCTGGGCCTTCCACAAATGACAATATTTTCATTCAATACCATTCATTTTATTCCCTTTTTTTTTTTTTTTTTTTTCCTTTTCCTTTTTTTTTTTTTTTGTCCCCAAAGGGCTTCAACTGAGGCTTTGAGCTTGCAATGCAAATCGTGCTTCCCATCCATCTTAAAGCTAAACCTACCCCAGTCCACCCTCTGTCACCTTGAAGGTTATTTTAATTCCATTTGCAAGAAACTCAAACAGCAGAGAGGGAGAAAGCGACAACAGCACAACACACTTCATGCTCTGATTTCCTCAGGACCTGAATTTTAAGAGGGGTTTGATTCTCACTAGTCAGCCCTCAGATTACTCCATTGTTACCTTGTCTCCTTGATTCAGTAAGACCATTGCAAAGAAGTAATAAAGGAGTTTTTTCCATCTTTTCCAGTTTCCCAAACCACAAAATAAGCAAAGGCACCCAAGGCTGAAGTCCCTTGGGCGTTGTCAGTGCTGGGGGAGGACAGCCCTGCACGTGGAACTTGACTGTTCCTTAAAACTTGCATTTCCTCATCCATCCTTTGCATAACCCCCTGCAGATCCTCACCAGCTCACAGATTCACACAGAATGTTAGGGGCTGGAAGGGACCTCAAAAGATCAAGTCCAACCCCCCTGCCAAAGCAGGATCACCTAAGGCAGGTCACACAGGAACACATCCACGTGGGTTTTGAAAGCCTCCAGAGAAGGAGACTCCAGAGCTACCCCAGAAAGCAAAGATGGTTGTTGCTGAAGTAAAGCTTTGCAGGCCAGGACAAAAATTGATTATTTAATCCCAGCAAAGTTTTAATGGATGCTTGATTCCTCACATTGGGCCCCAGCCAAACCCAGCTCTGGATGTGGAGATCAGTTTAATTGTGTGCACGCTCTGCCGAGCCAGGCTGGCTTCCGCGCCACGCATGGCTGAGACTCCTGCCATGTATGTACAGTGTCTGCTTCACTGCTCGAGTTTGGATGCTTCAAAGGAAGATAAAAAATAAATAAATCAAGTTACTTTATCAACACAGCGTTCCAGGAACAATCAGGGTGACACAGATGAATGCCAAACCCCCAGCTTCTCTCCTGGGACCAAGCTCCCAAGGCAAGCACAATCCAAAGAGGCTTTTCTGTACAACTCAATGAGCCAAGTTCAAGTCAGGATTTTCATCAGTCCACAGCAAGTTCATGTGCACCGCACAAACAACTCAGCATCTTGTTCCCTCGTCAACTGAGGCCCAGTCCTTGACATCAAGCTACAGCTTTTTAGCAGATTATTTGGGATGGGATTCCTGGGGGGCGCTGAACACCAGGCAGCCTTCCGTGCCAAACGCTGGCGAGCTGCAATTTACTGAAACATTTTCAGAGCCCAAAGCGTTTGATAAAGTGGCCCAGGATAAGCCATAATAATTTGGCACAAAGAGCAGTGCTTAACTCCCCTCACACTTCTAGTTTGCTTCAGGGTTTCACCGAAGCCCCAGGCCCGGGGGCCCAGCAGGAGCCGTCTGCTCCCCCCCCCCGCTTTGGCTGCCCCTTCCCCGGGGGATGTTCCTCGGGGAGCTGCATTTCCAGCGCAGGCTGCGATCCTCTCTGCACCGCATTAGGCAAACCCAAGACACCACAGGGCCTGCATTTAAGCACAGCTTGGTAAACTCTGCCGACGGATTCTATTCTGGGCCTCTCCCCTGCCACGAAATCGGGGGTAGTTTAAAAATAATACCCAGCCCATAACATCCAGCAGCACGTCTGCTGAAGCTAGCAGTGTTTGCATCTCGCACAGCTCAAGCATGTCAAGTTTGTTTCCTTGGAAACAAAGACCAATTTGCAAGCATTGCTTTCTGCCCCCCCCCCCCCCTTTTTTTTTTTTCTTTCTTTCCTTTTTAATCCTTTTTTATTTATTGGTTTGGGTGTTTTTTTTTTTTTTTTTAATGCAATGAAGACACACATACCTGCAGCTGTGGTCCATCCAAAGGAATTACAGCAGAGTCCCTTCACCCACAGGGCTGGCAAGAGAATTGTTAATGGATTTCGCTAATGAACAATTGCTTTGCTGCACGAAGGGAAAACCACAGTTCAGCGCTGTTTAGAAAGCCCTTTTCCCCCCACCTCGATAGATGCACACAGGAGGCATTGGAATTTATATTGTTTCCTTGGGGACAGGTGGGGGGGGGGAGGGGAAGCAAAGGCAGAGTCATTTGCTTACCCTAGGCTAGGTAGGGTGATTCCAATGGAGAGTAAGCTAAGAGGGAAATCCTGCCTTGCTCCTACCATGGCGCCACAAAAGTCAGACCAGGACTGCTCAAACACACCTGCTCTCAACACAGGTTGAGGAGTCAACACAAGGCTGATCACAATGAAAGCATTCATGTCTTCTGGGTATGTTTTGCCTGCTTCAAGCTCAACTTTTTCCCACCAAGGGCTGAAGGGGGAAGCCAGCTTCTCTGTGCAGCTCTAACTCTTCTCTCAGAGCCTGCTCACATCAAAGGTCCTCATGCTGAAGGCAGTAAATCCCATGGTGATGACACAGAACCTCTCTGCGCAGGCAAGAAAGAGGAGGGAGGGCAAAAAGTGTCAGAGCTGAGGTATCTATAGCCTGATCTGCAGAGGCAGGCAGTACCTCCACCCTCCAGAGCCTTTGTCAGGAATCACAAGAACTCAGCACCTTTCAGAAATCTGCCAGATATGGCATAAAATGGACACACAGGAGAGCAGGAAATAAAATCATGGCTCTTTAAACGTGCCCTCCTGGAGGCTGACTCAGCACAGAGTTCATTTCCCAGCATGCTTGGGCTGAGGCCAGGATGTAATCTCTCCCTGAGAAGATTACCTTCATCTCTGAGGGAGCAGAGCCCCAAACTTGTTCCTATTAGCATCACCACAGTAGGAAAAGCCAAGGAAGCTGCACCAAAGGAGCAAGAAAAGCTTCCTTTCACCACAGAAAGGCCAATGCCCCTGGAGAATCACAGAGTCCTCGCTAGAGCCAGCGCCCAGCAGTAAAGCTGATGTGAACCCCTGATGTTTCACACATCTGAAAGTCAGGCCTTGAGCTCTAACATACCAGATACTCCAAAGAGGTTCAGAGCTTGTAAAGGCCACTTTACAGACAAGAGCAGCCAATGCCTTGCTGTCCTCTTGAACCTGCTCACAGCAGGACAAAAGCAGTCACTCAGAGGGAAAAGGGTAAACAAAAAGCACCAAAAAAAACCCCAAATCCTGCAAACATTCATCAAAACTGCCAGAGGGTCTCACCCCAGGGCTTGAAAACTTCCTCTCTTTTCAGCACACTGGCTTTTCCAGTGTGGCTGAGGACACTGAACACAGCTACCACAGGATTCCATTCCGGCTCCAGCCCTGGCAGCAGAGCCCCAGCCTGCACCCTGCAACGCTGGGCAACCTTCACCACGTAGTGCACTCAGGTTTATTCCAACCAATGTTATGGTCTTGAGTTTTATGTCATGGAGACTGTTCTAGTCACCTCCCTCTTCTGGGGGAAGAAGGAGGAAAACAGTCTAGTTCTTCCTGATCAAAAGCAGAGCATACATTGAAAAAAGCATCTAAGCATCAGCATGTGAAGAAGAACCAGCTGGACACAGTGTGATTTGCTGCAGTGTACTGCAACAAGGCAAATTCCTGGGCATTCCTATAAAGCAACTGATAATAGGAAAGGGGAACAGCAGGTAAAATTAACACATCTGTTTTGCAGGTGGAAAAACCAAGGCTGGGATAATTAACTGCCAAGAATTTCTGGGGTGGTCCTCCACAAATCTGCCCTGGTGAGACTCTAGCTGGAGCACTGCCTCCAGTTCTGGTGCCCCCAGCACATGAAGAGCATGGAACTGCTGGAGAGGGTCCAGAGGAGGCCACAAAGATGATCAGAGGGCTGGAGCACCTACCCTGTGAGGACAGGCTGGGAGAGTTGGGGCTGTTCAGCCTGGAGAAGAGAAGGCTCCAGGGGGACCTCAGAGCAGCCTTGCAGTATCTGAAGGGGCTCCAGGAGAGCTGGGGAGGGACTTTGGACAAGGGCTGGGAGTGACAGGATGAGGAACAATGGCTTTGGGCTGGGAGAGAGGAGATTGAGACTGGAGATTAGGAAGAAATTCTTTGCAGTGAGGGTGGGGAGACACTGGCACAGGTTGTCCAGGGAGGCTGTGGATTCCCCCTCCCTGGAGGTATTGAAAGCCAGGCTGGATGAGGCCTTGAGCAGCCTGGGCTGGTGGGAGGTGTCCCTGCCCATGGCAGGGAGTTGCAACTGGATATCTTTAAAGTCCTTTCCAACCTGTGGTAGTTTTAGGCTATGCCTTTACAAATTTTTCACAGATCTTGAACAGAAAGTAGTAAAATGCAAATAAATCACTAGTGGGTGTAAAAAGGCAAATAATGACAGTTCTGAACAACCCCATTGGAAGAGACTTAAAACTCCTTGTACAAAACAATCTCCCTCTCTTCTCACTTCCTGGGGCTGGGAGATGCTAACTGCTTCTGCTTGACCTTGGCTGCACTGATTTTGGTGTGACTGCTATGAACTCCTCTGCTTCTGTCTCTTGTCCCTTTTGTACAGGGGGGTAAGGGGGAGGCAAGGAGGGAGAAGGTAGTAGCTTCACCTGGTCCTTGGGGTTCCTGTGCTGTTTATTCATTGTAAATAGCTGTAAATCTTGTAAATCCTGGCTAGTTTGTCCACATTCATTGCACTTCATTGCAGATTGTAGTTCTGCTTGTAAATACAGCTTCCTTTGCTTCCAGCTGAGCTGGGCTGGCAAATTTAATGTTGGAGGAGGGAATTCTTAACCCACCACATCAACCCAAACCATTCTATGATTGTATGAAAACACTGTGTCAAAACAATGGTCAATGTGGAAACTGAGTGACATTACACCACTGATTGACCAATTTATCTACTGCTTCACTTCCTTTTCTCCACCTGTCCAGCCTTGCAACCACTGCAGCCTGCCGTCTGCAGGTAGCAAAGACTCAATGGATGCCCCGAGCCCCATGTGTGTCTGCAGACAGATTTAAACGTGGGCTGATAGTCCTGGGATTTAGTTTAATGGCCAAATCATTAAATCATCCAATCTGTTTGGGTTCCCAGAGCTAGAACACTAAAGCCTTGCTGTGTTACAGAGGACAAACACAAGGCCGGTACCGAGAGCTCAAATCTCAGCCCGATGAGCTGCTCCTGATGCTTCTCCACATGAAAGGAAACAAACCAGAGTTCAAAACACAAGCAAATTTCAAATCAAAGAGTCAGATGCTGGTTTTGGGTGGCCAGCTCAGTGAGTTTTTCAAACTAGAACACTAAAGCCTTGCTGTGTTACAGAGGACAAACACAAGGCTGCTATGGAGAGCTCAAATCTCTGACCGATGAGCTCCTTCTGATGCTACTCCACATGAAAGGAAACAAACCAGATGTCAAAAGACAGCCACATTTCAAATCAAGAGTCAGCTGCTGATTTTGGGTGGCCAGCTCAGTGAGTTTTTCAAACCAGGTTGCTTAAGGCCTCATCCAGCCTGGCCTTCAACACCTCCAGGGAGGGGGCAGCCACAGCCTCCCTGGGCAACCTGTTCCAGGGTCTCTCCACCCTCACTCTCAAGAATTTCTTCCTAATATCAAGTTCCTTCTCATGTTTAGATGGAACTTCCTACGATCAAGTTCATGCCCTTTACCTCTTGTCCTGTCAACGGGCAACACCAAGAAGAGTCTGGCCCCATCTTCCTGACACCCCTCCCTTGTAAGCATTTGCAATTCCCCTCAGCCTCCTCTTCTCCAGGATAAACAGCCCCAACTCCCTCAGCCTTTCCTATATGTGAAGTCAGCTTTCTCTTCTCCAACAGCACTCAAAGACATTTGCTTGGTGGCTGCAGGCTCTAGTATTCCACTTGAAATGTGGATCATCCCCATGATTCACTTCAAAACCCAGAAGCAGAGCATCACACCGACAGCCCCTTCCTGTGTGCCTTTGATAAATGACTCCTGCTTGCACTTGTGGAACCAAATTTCAGCACTTCCAATGCACAAACCAAGAAAACCCAACCAGCTGGGCTGAATGTGCTCCTCCAAGAAAGATTCCAGTCAGCAGCTGCCAATATAGGCCCAGACACTGTCAGTGAAGGGAGAGTGTTGCACAGTGTTACCACAGCACATGGCTTACGCCTCGCAGTCTGTGGGATGATCTCTCTCCAGATGGGTGAGAATCAAGCAAGGAGCTGCTGCTGCAGCACCTGGCAAACATCACTTGGCTTTTTCTTTTTGCCTCCTCAGCACATTTGAAAGGAGGGGACCTCAAGGATCATCTGGTCCAACCTTTCTTGTCAAAAGCAAGATGGTCCAGGATGCTGGACAGCTGAATCTTAGAAGTGTCAGAGACTTCTAACAGACATTTCATGGTCGGCTCTTTTACCCACGTGCAGAGTCTAAAGTGACAACATTTCAAACACTGAGGATCTGAATGCTGAGCCTGAAAGAGCAGCTACACAGAATCACAGAATACACTGGGTTGGAAGGGACCTTAAAGGTCATCTAGTCCAGGTCCCCTGAAGTCAGCAGGGACATCTCCAACCAGAACAGGTTGCTCAGAGCCCATCAAGTCTGACCTTGAATGTCTCCATGGATGAGACCTCTACTACCTCCCTGGGCAACCTGTTCAAGTGTTCCACCACCTTCATAGTAAAGAACGTCTTCCTGATGTCCAGTGGTTTCAAACCATTCCCCCTTGTCATGGCACTCCCAGCCCTTGTCAAAATTCCCTCCCCAGCTCTCCTGTAGCCCCTTCAGATACTAAAAGGCCTCACTAAGGTCTTCCTGGTGCCCTCCAGGCTCTTCTCCAGGCTGAACACCCCCCACCCAGCCAGCCTCTCCCCATATCAGAGATGCTCCAGCCCTCTGATCACTTTTGTGGCTTCCTCTGAAGCCTCTCCATTTGGAGCACAGCCCTCTGAGAAGAGGCTGAGGGAGCTGGGGTTGCTTATCCTGCAGAAGAGGAGGCTCAGAGGAGACCTTCTTGCTCTCTCCAACTCCCTGAAGGGAGGTTGTAGCCAGGTGGGGGTTGGTCTCTTCTCCCAGGCAACCACCAACAGAACAAGAAGACCCAGTCTCAAGCTGTGCCAGGGGAGGTTTAGGCTGGATGTTAGGAAGAAGTTATTCACAGAAAGAGAGATTGGCCATTGGGATGTGCTGCCCAGCGAGGTGGTGGAGTCACCATCACTGGAGGTGTCTAGGAAGAGACTGAATGGGACTCTTTGTGCCATGGCTTAGTTGATTAGATGGTATTGGGTGATAGGTTGGGCTTGATGGTCTCAAAGGTCTTTTCCAACCTGGTGAATTCTATTCTGTTCTATCCTATCCTATTATATCCTATCCTATCCTATCCTATCCTATCCTATCCTATCCTATCCTATGATTCCTATGATTCCATGATTCTGTTATCCTATTCTATTCCAGGATTCCATGATTCTGTTCTATCCAATCCTATCCTATCCTATAATTCCATGATTCTGTTCTATTCTATTCTATGATTCCATGATTCTGTTCTATCCTATCCTATCCTATAATTCCATGATTCTGTTCTATCCTATCCTATCCTATCCTATCCTATCCTATCCTATCCTATCCTATCCTATCCTATAATTCCATGATTCTGTTCTATCCTATTCTATGATTCCATGATTCTGTTCTATCCTATCCTATCCTATAATTCCATGATTCTGTTCTATCCTATCCTATCCTATCCTATCCTATCCTATCCTATCCTATCCTATCCTATCCTATAATTCCATGATTCTGTTCTATCCTATCCTATCCTATCCTATCCTATCCTATCCTATCCTATCCTATCCTATCCTATCCTATAATTCCATGATTCTGTTCTATCCTATTCTATGATTCCATGATTCTGTTCTATCCTATCCTATCCTATCCTATCCTATCCTATCCTATCCTATCCTATCCTATATCCTATAATTCCTGATAATTCCTATGATTCTGTTCCTATCCTATCCTATCCTATAATTCCTGATTCTGTTCTATCCTATCCTATCCTATCCTATCCTATCCTATCCTATCCTATATCCTATGATTCCATGATTCTGTTCTATTCTATTCTGTTCTATCCTATTCTATTCTATCAGGTCCATGTCCTTGGAAACCAGGAGCTGGGAAGCCGCACCCCTGCCAGAGCCTGGCACAGGGAAGAAGGAGGCAAATTGAGGAGAGCAGGGACAGTTTTTTTAAGGGCTCTTGATTATTCCTTGGAATACCATTTCAAGTTAAAAAAAAAAAAAAACAACAAACCCAAAACCCAGCCCAAAACCCAAAGCAACAAACTCCTGGAGCAATTCAAATGTGCAAACATTTTGCTTTGGTGTTCCGACTGCCACATTTCACATTTCAAACAGCATCCAGGCCAATATTGCTGCTTAATTGAACAGAACTGGATCCTGCACGCAGCTCCAACAGACTAAAGCCCAGAAATATCCACATGTTCCAATGATGATTTGGCACCCCTCGGAGCCAAACAGATTTCAGCAATATTTCTGGCCCAGGAATTCTTTCCTAAGAGAAGAGAGCCCTCTGCTAATGGCTCTTGCATTCTCTCCACCCCCACCGTCCCCCCAAGCCTGTGGGGGATTTAGGAACAAACAGGAAAACCCAAAACTATTTAGTGCCATTGTAATTCAAGGAACATCTGGCCAGTTTTCTTGGCCCCTTAAAAGACTGGAGGCAGCTTTGCAGAGAGGCTCAGTCCCTGTTGCCCAGGCAGAATGGTTCCTTTTCCATTTGCATGCTTTGCTCCAGTTCTGTAGTTTCTATGCCAACAAGCATTTGCAGCTCCTCAAAAAGCACATTGGGAAGTGGGGGGCAGATGGAAGATTGGAAATGTGATAATGATTTACTTTTTTTTTCCTCCTTTGGGGATTTTCTTTGTTGCTGTTTTGCTGTTCCCCCCTCCCCCCCAAAAAAAAACACCACAACTAAATCTGTCATTCCCCACATTTTTGAATGTATTTCTTTTTTTTTTTTTTTTTTCCTGAGCCCTGGAAACCTCAAAACAAATTCCAATGAGCATCATCTCAGCCATGGTAACTCTTCTGCCTGCTCCAAAATGCAGCAGTGACTCAGAAAAGGGAAAGTTGTTTCAGGCTGATGTAGAAAGATAAATGCACACACACATGGTCACATAAACATATAGACATACATATATATACACACACACACCCCCTCTCCAGTTCTCTCTGCAGACAAAGCTTCAATAGCAAAGATCTTTTGGTGTCTCCTCAGACAATAGGCCTGTGGGGAGCACAATAAATCTGCAGTGCTGAGAAACGAGCCCTCCAGACACAGCCCAGCCCAACCCTGCCAGGCTGGAGGAACTCCATGCAAGTTCACACATGACAGGATCAGAATTGGCTCAGTGGGAAAAGATCTATAAGATCATGGAATGAGTTGGGTTGGAAGGGACCCCAAAGATCATCCAGTTCCAACCCCACTGCCATGGGCAGGGACACCTCCCACAAGCACAGCTTGCTCAAGGCCTCATCCAGCCTGGCCTTCAACACCCCCAGGGAGGGGGCAGCCACAGCCTCCCTGGGCAACCTGTGCCAGTGTCTCCCCACCCTTACTCTCAACAATTTCTTCCTCATCTCCAGTCTCAACCTCCCGTCTCCCAGCTCAAAGCCATTGCCCTTTGTCCTGTCACTCCCAGCCCTTGTCCAAAGTCCCTCCCCAGCTCTCCTGGAGCCCCTTCAGATACTGGAAGGCTGCTCTAAGGTCTCCCTGGTGCCCTCTCTTCTCCAGGCTGAACAATCCCAACTCTCTCAGCCTGTCCCTACAGGGGAGATTAACCAGCCCATAGGACAGCACCTACCATCACCTGCTTCTCATAATTTTCTTGTCCCTATGCTCCAGAGGGTGAAAGCCTCACAGTGATGCCACCAGCACTAAACATTCACTTACAGGCTCACCACTAACACTGGAGATCTGTTATCTCCTCAGCCTCCCTCCTGCACATATGTAATATAGGAACCTGAAGTGCTGGGAGGGGAGAGGAGAAGATGGATGATGCTGTGCAAGAGAATCATGGAATTGTTTTGGTTGGAAGAAACCTTTAAGATCAACTGTCCAACTGTCAACCCAACACTGCCAGGTCACCACTAAACCATGTCTCTAAGCACCACACCTACACAGCTTTTAAATCCCTCCAGGGATGGGACTCCACCACCTCCCTGGGCAGCCTGATCCAGGCCTTGACCACTCTTCCAGCAAATACATTTTTCCTAATCACAGAATGGGTTGGGTTGGAAGGGACCTCTAAAGGTCATCTAGTCCAACCCTCCCCCCAACCCCGAACTGTTCAACCTAAACCTCCCCTCGTGCAACCTGAGGCCATTTCCTCTTGCTCTGTCACCTGATACTAGGACAAAGAGACCTCCCTGCAACCTCCTTTCTGGGAGCTGTACAGAACAGTAAGTTTTCCCCTCAACCTCCTCTTCTGCAGACTAAACACCCCCAGCTCCCTCAGCTGCTCATCACTAGCCCTGTTCTCCAGGCCCTTCATGAGCTTTGTTGCCCTTCTCTGGACCTGGTCCAGCCTCTCAAGGTGGTTAAGTGAGGGACCCAAAACTGAAGCCAGTATTTGAGGTGCAGCCTCACCAGTGCTGAGTACAGGGGCACAACTGGTTCTCTGCTCCTGCAATCCAGACCAGGATGCTGGTGGCCTTCTTGGCCACCTGGGCACACAGTGGCTCATGTCACACTCTCAAGCAGCACCCCCAGGTCCTTTTCTGCCAGGCAGTTTCCAGCCACTCTGCCCCAAGCCTGGAGCCTTTGTGGGGTTGTTGTGACCCAAGGGCAGGACACTGCACGTGGCCTCGTTGAACCTCATCCCACTGATCTCTGCCCATCCACCCAGCTTTGCCACATCCCTCTGCAGACCCTTCCTGCCCTCAAGCAGACCCCAAACTCCCATCCAATTTGATGTCATTTGCAACTTTACTGAGGGTGCACTCAATTCCCTCACCCAGATTATTGATAAAGACATTACAATAATCAATCCTAGCCACACAACCAGGAGAAAATACTTTTGAGGACCCAAATGTAATAAACTCCTCTTACCCCAGCCAGCCAGAGGATGCAGGGGAAGGAGGACTGGGTGCCCTGAGCCAAGGCAGAAGGTTCCATGTACTGCTCTTCTGTCAGGGCACAGGTTCCTTCCCTCCCTGCACAGTCTGAGATGGTGCAGTGCATCAGACACCTGATTTCATCAGCAACCTGGGCTTTGCTTTCACAAGCAGGGATCAGGATGAGATCCAGGAAGGGCAAAAGCTCCCTCAGGGAACAGGAGACAAAAGGAGCAGATTATCAGTAGAGTGGTGGCGACTGGAAAACAAAATCTATTAGTCTTCAAAAGCAGGCTGGTCCCATGGGACCGGTAACAGCCCCCAGCTAACAAACACTGTTACTCCTGCAAGGAGCCATCAAAAGATGAGGAGAAAACGTCTATAAAACTGCTCTCATTTGAAAAAGGCCCACAGGTCACTGCCTAGCACACGAAATGCCTGGAGCACGAGGAAGGGGCCTTGTAAACCACAGCCATTAACAGCCACTCTTCCAGCCGCCAGCTGCTGGACCAAAGGACAGCTTCCTCCTCTGGCCAGCTCTAAGGCTCTGATGTTCCCTGCCACAGCTTCACAACCTTTGCTGTTTCAAAAGCCCTTCTGGCAGCCACAGCGGCAAGCGTGGAGCTGTTTTGTACCAGCGTCTGCAGGACTGATACATTCAGGCTTCTGCCTCCACGTCCTGAACAGGTAGCTTACTCTGCCTACAGATCAGGGCCACAGCTACTGCAAATCAGAGCATTTTCACCTCCTCCAGTGAGCTGTATGGCTTTGTGTAGCTGGAAATGCAGCTCCATCTGTGATTTAAGAGACTGAGCCTAAAATACTGAACTCCAGAGCAGCTTCTGACAGAGGAGGAGGTCGCCTGAGTGTTCTCTGTCTGAGGTAACTTCTTCCATGCTATGTGCAACGAGCCAAGTGCGCCAACAGTGAGAGACAGCAATCCAACAGCTACAGAGCAAACCAACCTGGGTGGCTTTATGCTGCAATCTGCACCTCCAGGACTTCCAAACGAGGAGGAGAGAGAGGTCTCCAATTAAGAGTGGGAAGAGTGATTTGAAATCGGTCTTTGGCAAAACCCCATCTGTCAGGACAGGTGTGAATGAATTGCCCTGCCAGGGTGATGGTGTTTAACAGAAAACAAAGGACTGTCTATGCACAGTGAGACCTGAGGAGGACACTCACACACCTTTGTGTTCCCTGAGCTCACTCTCATCAGGAGGGAGTGCCCCTCTGCTAAGCAAGGTTGGATGATGAACTCTCAGTAGGGTGGTCTCCTGGAGCTGGGTGGTATTAAAGATACCTTCATTGTTCTTCTGCTTGAGATGGCAGCACAAAACTGCTGTAAATCACCGACTGGGTTGGGTTGGGTTGAAAAGGACCTAAAAGACCTTCCAGTTCCAACCCCCTGCCATGGGCAGGGACATCTCTCACCAGCCCAGATTGTTCAAGGCCTCATCAAACTTGAACACTTCCAGGGAGGGGACATCCACAACCTCCCTGGGCAACCTGTGCCAGTGTCTCCCCACCCTCACTGGAAAGAATTTCTTCCACATCTCCATCCAAATGCAGCAGCTGACCACATGTGCTCTTCAGCTAATGGAAACACCCTGGGGCCACCGGTCCTTTGTGCCCAGCCTTCTCCCAGTGGGTCCCTTATGGGATTACTGCAGCAGCCAAGTAAGACAAATAACTGTTAGCTGGACTAAGTGCTACAGAAAGATCATGAAAATGAATTAACTCCTACCCCACTCTCTCCCATGAGGGACTGCACTCTGCTCCTCTGGAGCTATTTGATGTAAGGGGAGAGGGACACACAGGACAGATATCAGGGGGGCTGTGCCATGTGGTTTCTCCTATTGAAACACAAACTCTAACTGTCCCCCAATGCCTTCAGGCACGCTGTGAGATGAGGAGAGCCAGGACCACACCCAGGCCTGGTGCCAGCACATCTCCCCTGCACATAGTGGAGATGAGCTCCACCTCCACTGTCCCTGAGCCTGGGAATCTACACCTGGATGTGCAGTGCTCATGGGGACAGCAATGACTGAGCAACAAACATTTGTGCATACATTCATAGAGTGGGTTGGGTTGAAAGGGACCTTGAAAATCATCCAGTGCCAATCCCCCTGCCATGGGCAGGGGCACTTCCCACCAGCCCAGGTCACTCAGGGCCTTATCCAACCTGGCCTTGAACAGCTCCAGGCAGGGGGAATCCAGAGCCTCCATGGGCAACCTGTGCCAGTGTCTCCCCACCCTCAGTATTTTTCTTCCTCATCTCCAGTCTAAATCTCCCCTCTCCCAGCTCAAAGCCATTGTTCCTCATCCTGGCACTCCCAGCTCTTGCCAAAAGTGCCTCCCCAGCTCTCCTGGAGTCCCGTCAGTTATTGGAAAGCTGCTCTGAGGTCTCCTTGGAGCCTCTTCTTCTCCATGCTGAACAGCCCCAACTCTCCCAGCCTGTCCCCATAGGGTAGGTGCTCCAGTCCTCTGATCATCTTCATGGTCTCCTCTGGACCCTCTCCAGCAGTTCCATGTCCTTCTTGTGCTGTTGCACAGGACTTGTTTTTAACTCACTGTGCTTTTTCTCTTGGCCTGCCCTCAGCATTCTCCCCCCTGGCAGCAAGGCTGTTCCCAAGTTTTTATGCATTTCTCAAAACCTCTTGGACTAAAACTGGGAAGCACAGTGAAGAGCAGATTCATAGAATCAATAAGGTTGGAAAAGACCTCAAAGATCATCAAGTCCAACCTGTCCCCCAACACCTCCTGACAACTAAACCAAGTGCCACATCCAATCCCCTCTTGAACACCTCCCAGGATGGTGACTCCACCACCTCTGTGGGCAGCACATCCCAATGGCTAACGACTCTCTCTGTGAAGAAGTTTCTCCTCACCTCCAGCCTAAACCTCCCCTGGTGCAGCTTGAGACTGTGTCCTCTTGTTCTGGTGCTGCTTGCCTGGGAGAAGAGACCAACCCCCACCTGGCTACAACCTCCCTTCAGGGAGTTGGAGAGAGCAAGAAGGTCTCCCCTGAGCCTCCTCCTCTCCAGGCTAAACAATCCCCTCAGCCTCTCCTCACAGGGCTGTGCTCAAGGCCTCTTCCCAGCCTCATTGCCCTTCTCTGGACACGTTCAAGTGTCTCAATATCCTTCTTAAACTGAGTAGCCCAGAACTGGACCCAGGACTCAAGGTGTGGTGCCCCTCTGAGGCTGGTCTAGATCTGCTTCCACCCCAGCTCCACCAGTCCTGGCAAGTCAGGAGGCCTGACCACGCAGCCTGGGATGAGAGATGAACGTGTTAGCTGCTAAAATACGAAGCTGCCTTCCTCAGCCAACGCTCCCACAAAAGCTCTGAGCTAGCTCTGAGATTTATCACTGAATACTACATCACTTCTGAGCCTTTTAAGGAAGATTTTCAGCATTTTCCCAAATTAATCAGGAAACTTTTTCTCTTTTCCTTTTTTTACCCCAGCCAGACAAAGTTTAAAATACCCCAAAGCCAGGTGGGTGTCTGTGGAAAGCTCTTGAAGGGAAAACCTCATCCCATGACACCTGGAAGGCTGGGAGGGGATTTTTTAGAAGGGCTCATTGTGATAAGAAGAGAGAGTATGGATAGAAGCTGGAAGAGGGGAGATTTAGACTGGAGATGAGGAAGAAATTCTTTGCAGTGAGGGTGGGGAGACACTGGAACAGGTTGCCCAGGGAGGTTGTGGATGTCCCATCCCTGGAGGTGTTCAAGGCCAGGCTGGATGAGGCCTTGAGCAAGCTGGGCTGGTGGGAGGTGTCCCTGTCCATGGCAGGGGGGTTAGAACTGGATGATCTTTAAGGTCCCCTCCAACCTAATCTTTCTGTGAATCTCCAGCCCCTGAAATGCAGCTAAGCCACCTCCCCAGAAAGAGACACAATCAGCCCAAGGACAACAAACACTCCCCGTTAACGATGGACAGCTTTAGGGCTGAAACTGCAGGCAGTGCACACTGCTGGCAAAATCCTACATAGGACTCACACTATCTGCCACAGCAGGCCTGACCCCATTTTCTTCTGCAGGAGCAAAGGAAAACCTCCTCATAATCCTACAGAGCACAGAGCAAACAGCACTCTCTGGGACTACTCAAATGCCTCCCTATTAAACCCCCAACATGTTCCTACAGCAGCTGAATGATTTCAAGCAGCCACTTAAACGGTCACAATCTTTTCATTTCAGGTTTTAAGCACTTTGCCTGGCAACTGTCTGAAGGGCAAATCATTATGGGAAGAGGAAGACAATTAATTTTCTTTTCTTCTGGACGAGAGGATTATTGGAATAAATAAAATAATCAGCTTAGACAAGAGCACAATTCACAACTCCTGACAAACAGAGGACTTCTTCTCATACTTCTTTCCAAGGGGAAGACTTTCTTGGATGGAGTTTGCAAGGCCAGTGCAGAAGTTTTGGAGTTAAATAACCCTGGGCTGCTAACTCCCAGATATGCCATCAGCAGAAGGAAGGTGGCCCTTCCAGATCCTGTTAGAGCCACTTCAGTTAGTTATTTACTTAATAAAGCAACTTAGAACACTGCAAATAAAGATACAAAGGCTGCTTCCCAACCTCTCTTTGTACAGAAATGCATCTTCACAGGGAAGGTGGGGAGACACTGGAACAGGTTGCCCAAGGAGGCTGTGGCTGCCCCCTCCCTGGAGGGGTTCAAAGCCTTGAGCAAGCTGGGCTGGTGGGAGGTGTCCCTGCCCATGGCAGGGGGTTGGAACTGGATGACCTCTAAGGGGTCCTTTCCAACCCAAACCATTCTATGAATCAATGAATCTGAAGCAGCCCCAGACTGGATGCTGCCCGAGTGCCAGGGGGAGAGGTGTGCTGGGAGCAGCCACAGCACTGGGCACTGAGTACAGCAGGACACTGTTTTTAGGGTCCCCTCCCCATCCAGAGCTCTGCCCTCAGTAAGTCCATGATATTCATGAACCTAAATGGATTTCAAGCACTGTATAAGATAGTAGAACCCCTTTCAAAATCAAGCAAAGGAAGGTGATATGCTCCAGGAAGACCTTCTGGTGGCCTTTTAGTACTTAAAGGGGCAAAACAGAAAGCTGGAGACAAACTTTTGAGCGAGGCCTGTTGTGACAGGCCAAGGGGTGATGGTTTGAAGTAAAAGAGGGCGATTCAGACTGGAGAGAAGGAACAAATATTTTGCATGGAGGATAGTGAGACCCTGTCCCAGGTTGCCCAGAGAGGTGGGAGCTGCCACATCCCTGGAACCATTCCAGGTGAGGTTGTTTGGGGCCCAGAGCAACCTGGATGGCAACCTGGATGAGCATCCTGGACTGGATGAGCTTTAAGAGGCCCTTCCAACCTAAAGCATTCTGTGCTAATGCTGGTTGGTAAATGCCAAAGAGATGGGCAGCTGTCCACCCAATGCAAAGGAGGAGGGCAGCTGTCTAAGCAGTGCCCCTGTCTGATGCCAGCCTGTAGCAGGAGATGCTCAGCATCACGACTAACATGGCTCGAGGTGCAGCTGACACACTGTGACATGCACAGACACCTACACATAGGCATTCAGTTCAAGGCAAGGCTTTTAACTCCCAAACCCCAGGGGAGAAGGGAGCAAGAGGCACAGGAGAGCCTTGGAGTTCATATTAGGAAGCAGTGAAGTAGAATAGAATAGAATAGAATAGAATAGAATAGAATAGAATAGAATAGACCAGACCAGACCAGACCAGACCAGACCAGGTTGGATAAGACCTTTCAGATCATGAAGTCCAACCTCTCACCCAGCACCATCTGATCAACTAAACCATGGCACCAAGTGCCTCAGCCAGGCTCTTCCTAAACACCTCCAGGGATGGGGACTCCACCACCTCCCTGGGCAGCACATCCCAAGGGCAAATCTATCTTGATGGGAAGAATTTCTTCCTGACATCCAACCTAAACCTCCCCTGGCACAGCTTGAGACTGTGTCCTCTTGTTCTGGTGCTGCTTGCCTGGTAAAACAGACCAACCCCCACCTGCCTACAACCTCCCTTCAGGGAGTTGGAGAGAGCAAGAAGGTCTGCCCTCAGCCTCCTCTTCTCCAGGCTAAGCAACCCCAGCTCCCTCAGCCTCTCCTCACAGGGCTGTGCTCCAGACCCCTCCCCAGCTTTCTTGCCCTTCTCTGGACACCTTCCAGCATCTCAACATCTTTCCTAAACTGAGGGCCCCAGAACTGGACACAGGACTCAAGGTGTGGCCTGAGCAGTGCTGAGCACAGGGCAGAATGACTTCCCTGCTCCTGCTGGCCACACTGTTCCTGATATGTTGCTAGGTAGTGGGAACATCCTGGGAACTCTTGGTAGGAGCTGCACAGTTATTTCTGCAGGACTCCTTTAACAAGCAGTGTGAGTTATAAGGAGAGTAGGGAAATGGTGGTTCAAGGCTGGTACAGATAACTCTGTACCAGCTGGGATAACTGATGGAAGCAGAGACTCCCAGCAACACTAAGAACTCTAACAGGACTGAGAAATCAAATTGATGATCTGGAAAATGAGATGAGATTAGGAATGATCAGGTTAGTGGGGGCTCCTGAAGGAGCAGAAGCAGGAGAAAGCAGACTCTTAGTTTGCAGTGGACTGTCAAAGAGGTTCAGGATGAATAATTTCTACTGTTCATCCCACATCTTGGGGAGCCATGACCCCAGACAGGACACTCAGGCAGTGCCCCACACCCCTTCCGGGGAAGGAGCTCACTCCTGCATTGAGCAGCTCACGTGGTTAAGGCAGCTCATAAATCTGAGCCTGGTTCCAGGACCCAGCCTTGTGACACCAGGAAATGCAGAGCTCAGAGCTGCTCCTATGCCTTCTCCAGCAGTGACTGTCCAAATCCCAGGTGCCCAAGCACTGCCGTGTCACAGCAGCTGGAGAGGGCACCACTAGGAAGAGCTGCCACACGTCCTGGCACCCCTGCCCTTCCCATGGGAACAGCCAGTTCTTCTGTTTGCTTCTCTAGCTGCAAACACTGTGGCAGCAAGTAGGTCACAGACTAGATGGTGCTTGAAGAACCACCCTGCAGTTCATTTCCTCTTAAGTTTTTTTAGGAGCCACCAAATCACTTCGCCACCACCTTCAAAACCTCCTCCAGCACAGCCCCATCCATCCCTCCACCCCTCCCTGTCCTCTCCTCTTCTCCTCCACTGCCAAGCTCACAGGTCTGTCTCCTGCTTCTGCTCTCTCCTTGCTCTGTTTCATTCCATCTGCAGGTGGATGCAGGTCTTTAAAGCAGGATTTCTCTTCCATCTTCCCTTCCACCACAGACCATACTTCTCCTGGCACAACGTGCTGCAGTGTTTTCCTTCTCCAGCACTCAGAAGCCCAAAGGTTTCTCCTCCATGCTGATCAATTCCACAGGAATGTGGTTCAAAAATGCAGCTCCTTCCCCTGTGCCCACAACTTCACTAATTAATCCTCAGGCAGAAGGGGGGCAGAGAGTGCCCCCGGCCAGCTGCTGCTGCTTTCAGCCTTGCTGCGGTCCCTTCTCAAAGCCATGCCCCACTGGCCTCCCAGCAGCACAGGGATACCATGGGAGCTGCTGGGGAGATGCTCCATGGTCCTTCCCTGCTTTGCCCAGGACATGGAGAAGACCCGGCAGCCTGGCAGGAGGGCTTGGGACAGAGAGAGAGCACTGCCATAGGGCACGAAGCAAGGCTGCAGCAGCAAGGAGCTAGTTCAGGGTGTCAAGAAAGCTGAAATGCAGCCATAAGGTGGATTTCAAAATGGCCAAGAAAGACAGGAGATAAAACTCCTCCTCTGGAGTGAGCCTCAGTGATGCATGAAGGTGGAGAAATGCTGTGCAGTACAGAAAAGCCTTCCTCAGCTTCTCAGCAGGAACAGGATTCACCCCAGCAAATAATTACAAGGCTTAGATCACAATGTCTGGTTTCCAAGTCATTCCCAATTGACTAAAGGTTGGCTGAAGCAGTTAGAAGGGAGAGAAGCACAGACATCAGGCTTTGAAGTAGTCATCATTTGAGTATTAAAGACTGGGACTTGGATGCAGTAGCTTACCCAGCACAGCAGCTTTCCCTCTGCCTGTGACTGCCAGGCTTGCTTAAGGCTTCCTTAGATACACCTGGAAGATTCAGTTCCAGTTTGTGCTTTCTGTTCTGAACACAGCCCTTGGCTGCTAGGATACCAAAGAAGGCAGCAAGTCCCAAATGCAGGTTTCAGTTCCTCCATTGAGCAAAGTTCTGCTGATGGAGGAAGAGACAGACCTGGGCAGAGAGGCAGAGCTTTTGACAGAACATTCCCAGAGAAGCGTCTCAATGGAGGTGATGAAGCCTCCTGAAGAGCCCATCTCAGGGAAGCAGCCAGCAGTCCCCATGCTGACAGGAGTACAGTTTCTGAGGGGGTGACACCTGGGCTCTCCCCAGATGACCCCATCCTGAGCACTGGCTGCTGCCTCCCCACACTGACACCCCCATTCCCCACTGGCTGTGGCTCCCAAAGGTGGCCATGCCCTGGGCTGCTGGGGTCGCAGCCTGCCTCACAGCACACGCTGCGCCAGGAGCTGCCCAGGCTGCAGAACCAACCTGTGCTCAGTTTGGCCACACTGGAGGAGGGCTGGGGGCTCCCACTCCATGGGAACACCCCAGCAGGGATCTACAGAGCTCCTCCAGCAGAGCCCAAGAACACAAATTTTAAACCCAGCAGAAATTAAGTCTGGATGTAACTATTGTTTGCTTTCAGACTGATCAGGTCCAGAACTTGCTGAAGAGGAGCTGAACTTCTCAGCAAAGAGAGCCCTGAGCTGGAGGGAAGCTGCTGTGGGCTGAGACTCTCAAAAAGCTGCTCTGACCTGGAAGCACAAAGTCCCCAGGCCACCAAAGGCCTGGTAAGGCTGAAGCCTGGTGCTCCATGCCCATGCTAGGGACAATCCTCAGCAGCTGAAAATTGCTCATTTTCCCAGTTTTACTCTACAACAAGGAAGAGGAGGGCTTTGCTCTTTGGCTTTGAGCCCAAAGGCATGACATTATGGGAACAGTGTCACCTTTGTCCTTTTGCTGAGCCTTTCCCCCATTTTCTGGTGCCAGAGATGCTCACCCTGGTACTGAAGACCAAAAGAAAAAGCTTAAAGCTGGTACAAACCACTTTGAATGTGATTCCCTTTTTCCCAGTGAGGTTGCAATAAAGAGTGAGGCAACACACCAAGGCTCCCTAAAGTGACCCAGAGCAATGACCTGCACAGGGAGAGATAGGGAGAAGACCCTCAGGACTGGTTCCAGAGCCACAAGACCTTGGGGGGGCCTGTCTTAGAATCACAGAATTGTTTTGGTTGGAAGAGAACCTTTAAGACCATTGAGTGCAACCTTCAACCTAAAGGTAAAGCAGCCCTCCCACCAACACACTTTAGGTTGAAGATGCCTTTGTGTTAGACCCTGATCATACATTTTAAGGTTTGTTGTAACTTTCCTTGCTTTTCTCTTTGCTTTCAAAAAAACCCCAAACTATTTCCCAGCCCTTCAACCAAATGCACTTCAAGCAGAATCACAGAATCATAGAACTGTTTGGGTTGAAGGGACCTCCAAAGGTCATCCGGTCCAACCCCCCTCTGCAGTCAGCAGGGGCATCCTCAGCTAGATCAGGCTGCCCAGAGCCCTGTCAAGCCCCACTTTGAGTATCTCCAGGGATGGAGATATCTGATCATTTTCCTCTGAACTGAACACCCCCCCTCTTGTCATGGTGACAGAAATGGTGCTGGCAGAAGATAAAACTCTTGAGATAGAAAACACTGATCCACCACCGAGAGACGTGCAACTGGATCCCAACACAGCCACAGGCCCTCCAAGAGAAGAGGCTTTGTTCTCACCACTTCCAAAGCAGTGTGCTAAAAACAACATCCCTCCCAAGATAAGATTTTTATTGCTGTATCTCTATCATTTTCCTCACACCCATCAAAAGGAAGATATAATTAACCCATCCTCAATAGAAATTACAATGATTTGGAAACAGCAAGAAACAATCCATTTGCATTTGTTAGCTAATCATTCCCCCTACGCACACAGCCATCAATGTTCCCTAAAACCATCACCCACAGAACAGACAATCTGTGCTAGCCAGAGCTTCTGGAAAGGAGGGGAAAAGGAGGGACCAAACCAAAAACCTCAGCGTTGGGGTGGCAAAATTCTTCTTCCAACAGGCAGCATCCCTGAGCTCGGCCAGGTGTGTGCTGGAAGTGCCCTTCTGAACTCGTCTGACAGCGTTCAGCATCCACCTGCACATGGCTGACAGCTCCCAGGGGACAGATCCAGTTGGCACTGGCAAAATTATGGAATGACTCTCTTCTTCACGCCACTCCAAGAACCTCGAAGCCATTTTCCAACACACAACATGGTCAACGGATCCTGCTGCCCTTGGACAGAGATTTAGCACCAGGCAACCCCGGAGGACTGTCAGAGCCATGCAAGACAGTGGCACAGGCAGAGCTACAGTTATTGTTATCATGGACTCCTGGGAGGAGGAAGGGTGTTGCCCTTCTTCCACTCACACACACTCCTGTGGACTGCCCTCTAACAGCTCCAGCTGGAGGGGAGTGATTCATTCCAGTCAGGCACACAACAGTCAGAACCCTTCCCCACCACCCCCAAGCCAGGCAAGTTTTGCTGAGGGCTCGCCTCCATTTCCTCCTCCTTCAGTGTTGTTAAGAGGTAACGAGACAAGCCATGGGTAGTGAGCACTGTCTCTGCCAGCTCAAGCCCTGAGAAAAACCAAACCACCCAGGCAGCTCTGCTTGACGTCCCTGGAGCCCCCAGGTTGGCCCCTCCATTGCCTGTGCCTTAAGCATTGGGAGGCAGCTGATACCAAGCACCAAGGGTGATGAATCAGGTTCTCCTTCACCCATGCCTTTTGGAGGCGAGGAGGTAAAACACTGCTCGCTCACTGGGAGCTAAGAGAGGGTTTCCTTCCTCCAGGATGCACCCACAAAGCAGCAGCTGGGGAATGGAAGGAGGGAAGGAAGGAAGCACGGAAGGAGCTCAGCTTCACCTTGATGCAATCCCTGTGCCTGCAACACTTACCTGGCAAGGCTTTCGCTCCTCAACGCACGCAAAGTGCTCATCCTTTCAAGCAAAGCCAAAGCAGCTCAACCATTATTTCTCTTCCCCCATCTGACACAGGTTTGCAGCTCCTCAAGCATGGGGAAGAGGGAGCAAAATAATAATGATAATAATAAATAATAATAATAAAAGACTGTTATTCTGTAGGCAATCGAAAGCTAATCCCTTTATACCTTTTCCTTCCACCAGAAGCATGACAGAGAGAGTCCCACTGGGTTCTGATCACGACTACCCAGGACCAAGTGTTTCCAGCTCCCTTCTGCCAACGCAGCTCAACGTGCAGCAAGGCCTCACCTCCTCTAATCATTTAACTCAACACGAAGCCACCCTGGTGCTCTAACCCCCAGCTCTACCAAGCCAGCTCGTTGCCTCAGGATGGCCTTGCTCGGAAACAGGACTGCTTTGGCCTGGAGGACAATAAAAGAAACCACAACACGAAGGTCACCCAGGAAAAAAAAAATCAGTACAGAGAATCCCTCTTCCCCAGCTCTTACAAAAAGGAGGAAAAAAAAAAGAGAGAGAGAAAAGGAAAGGAAAAAAAAACCAACCAAACCCAAGAAAAAACCCACCCCAACCTTCACCAAACCCTCGAGCTGCAAGGAGAAGCGCAAAAAGAGATGGACATTCATGCCCTGTACCTCCGTCAATTTTTTTTTTCCTCGTGTCTTTAGAGCAGTTGTTTACTGCAGCCAACTGCAGAGAAATTACAGTAGCTTAACTCTCCAACTCCCTCTAAAGGATTAATCTTCCAGTGAGCATGCTCACGCGAGAGCTCTTTGCAGCAGTTGCATCCATTTCACGAAATGAGGGCTGCTGCAGACATGAGGAAATGCCATTTCGGGACGACAGGCAAAAGTTACACGACACCAAACACCACCCCCACCCCCCCACCACCCCCCCCCGCCCCCAAAAAAACATAATACAAAAGAAGGGCTAAATCCCTTCCCAGAGCTCCAAAAGGGCTCTCTGGCCAAGCCTCCACCTCCAGAGCAGGTCTGAAGATTTGACGTCCTTGTGCCCTTTCAGGAAGGGGAGGGGGGGGGGTGGTGGTTTCCCTGCGATGCACGTTTCAAATGGCTGATCTTGGCCGGTCTCTCCAAGCTGGTGGCCAGTTCATCCACCCAACCTGAAGTCAAAACCGGCTGCTTTGTGCTGGCAGATTCCCTTCTCGTGTCACTTGGTTGGCTGGTCTCAGGTTTTCAAACGAGCAGGAAGATGATTTGGGGTGCAGCGGTGGGGGAGGGGAGGGTGAAGATTCAAATGGAACAGAACAGCTTTAAACATCTACTTCTCAACTCAGCAGCCCAGTAGGTAACAGCTTCTGAGACACATTTAACTCCACAGATTAAGGACCCATGCAAATGAGGATTTGTTAGTAGACAACAAATCCAGTATCTAAACGAGGCTGCCCAAGTAATCTTGCCCATTCTCTCCTAGTCCACTGGAGGTGAAACTGCTCTGTTTGAGGCATTCCTCCCTCACCCCAAATGGTGCACCTTGAATTGGAGCTTTCCTGGTGAAAATACAGCTCCAAAGCGAAGGATAGATGTTTCTGCTTCAGGAATAGATTCATCCATTTTCATCTCCCTGTATCACCAGGGCACTGCCCTTCCCCTTCCCATCTATCTTATTTTATGTTCTGTTGCTTAATTGCTTTTTGTGGCTGCTGGAGATCCAAGCCTCCCCCTCCCCCACAAAAGGGCTCTGATTTCAAGTTTTAAACCCTGCTTGAGTGTGGGGCACAGAGAACAGACTCCAGCCCCTGAGCTCTGGGGAAATCCAGAGTGGGCTCCGGCCGAGGGCGGGAGATGGCTTCACAAACCAGTCGCCAGCCTTTACCCAGCCACTGCAAGGACCTAAACACCTAGGTGTTTTTAAAGCAAGTCTTGAGTGCCTTTGATGGCATGAAGCCCTTTTTTCTGTTTCAAACCCTCCATGTGAATCCCCAGGCAAGGCACCATGTCAGGATAGTGTTAAAGAAGGGCTATGGCTGCTTTTAAACTGAACTGCTCACCATAGCGACAGGCTCCAGAGGGGCTGAGAAAACGTATGGGTGACACTGGGTATTTTGTTCTCTTGTCACCTAAATAGAATCACCCACAGAAAGGAAATCTCTGTTACCATGCATTAAAATAGATGCCTTGTTTTATTTAGAAAGCATCCAAACTGGTTGGTTGGGACATGTCACAGCACAGGCTGTTCAGCCACCCCTCCCTGCTCCATCCTTTGGGGACTTTAATCAGCGATGCCTGCACGCATCCTGCCCTCGCCTCCCACTGAGCTCAGGTGCTTCTGAGGCTGCTCCAGCTTCTGGGTTTGGAGCCAGGGTGGGATCTGTCCCTGAAACTGCCTGCAAAGAAAAATCCCAGCCTTTGAAAGCCCTGCTGCAGGAAGATCGTGTCCCGTGCTTCCTCTTCCATTGCAGGATTACACCCAAACACGAGGTTGGGCTATCAGATATGGAGCTATCCTGACCTGTCATTCCCAATTTGGAAAGCAGTCATAGCCCCTGAGAGTTTAGACTTTGAAGATTGACTGCTATTGATTCTTCTTCAAGCAAAGAGCCCAAGCTGGCAATCAGTCAATAATAAGCAATTACTCGACAGCCTCTTATCTGCAGATGCCAGCCCAGACAGCTCGATTCAGAGAGGCAGCAGGTCAATAAATCAAAGCTGTTCTCAGATTCTAAAATATCATCATTTAAGAAGCCACCCAGCCCTCACCCTGGCTGAGGAGGCAGCCAGGCCAGCCAGGCTCCTGCAGAGCACTAGGGAGGTGTATCACTGATCTACCCAACAAGAGATAGGACACGATGTGGTGAAACCCACCTCTGGCACTCCTCATTTGTCAGGAGGAGCATGAAAGTTGCAGCTGGATGAAGGTGAGGAGAGAAAGTGGGGGAAGCAAAAGACTTCTTCAGTCAGTTACTTCCAGGGAATCATAGTCTCATGGAATCACAGGTTTGTTTTGGTTGGAAAAGAACTCTGAGGTCATTGAGTCCAGCCATCAACTTACCACCACCACGGCCATTAAACCACGCCCCAGAGTGCCACATCCACATTTCTTGAACACCTCCAGGTGCTCTGCTTCTTCCTTCTTCCTGACCAGAAAACTGTGAAAATTCCACAGCCTGACATGGTGCCAGGGGAGGTATAGGTTGGAGGTGTGCAAGGCCAGGATGGATGAGGCCTTGAGCAACTTGGGCTAGTGGAAGATGTCCCTGCCTGTGGCAAGGGAGTTAGAACTGAATCATCTTTAAAGTCTCTTCCAACCCAAACCATTCTATGAATCTATGAACCTACCACACAATGCAGGTATCTGAGGATAAGGCCTAAGAGTCCTCAGTCTTCAACACCTTTCACGGTCTCAGAGGGACAATCAGGTAGCAGAGAATGAATTACTTGAACTGTACTTGCCAGTTGGGTCAGACTTCTTGTGGAGCAGCCTACTGAGGTTTTCACCTCTAGCTGTGCACAGGGTCTCTGGCTCTTTGTTTCATCAGGGCCAGGCCAGCAGGAATCTGTGGGAATGTACACCCAAAATCTGAAAGGATTTCTCCTCTTCTTACCACAGAGCATCTGCAGGTGGCTTTTGCAGTGTCAGTCTAGCCTGCAACATCCCAGCAAGGCATGGAAGAGGCACCCAGGAAAAGGACTGCATCTCTCTCACCATTTATAGTAAAGCCACAACTCACCAAAGCAGCAGCTGACAGGATCCCACAGCCTGTGCTGCAGAGAGCTCCTCAGGTCTGCAGCCTACCAGAAGTATTTCCACACAATACCTGCTGCCTTCTGTTGTGAAATAAGGTGCCCTTTTCTTTCCTCTTCCTCACATACAGGTGAGTGGGAGGTCAGTGGATCCACACTGTAAGGACATTGAAGGGCTGCAGTGTGTCCAGAGAGGGGTTACAAAACTGGGGAAGGGTCTGGAGAACAGAGGAGCAGCTGAGGGGGCTGGGAGTGTTGAGCCTGGAGAAGAGGAGGCTGAGGGAAGACCTCATTGCTCTCTGCAGCTCCCTGAAGGGAGGTTACAGTGAGGTGGGGCTTGCTCTCTTCTCCCTAGCCTCAGGTTACAGAACAACAGGACGGGGCTTTAAATTGTTCCAGGGAAGGTTAGGTTGGAGATTAGGAAAAATTTCTTTGCTGCAAGTGTGGTCAGGGATTGGCACAGGCTGCCCAAGAAGGTGGTGGAGTCACCACCCCTGAAGGTATTCAAGAAACCTGTGGCCGTGGCACGTGGGGACATGGTTTGATGGCCATGGCGGTGTCAGGTTGATGGCTGGACTCACAGAATCACCAAGGTTGGAAGAGACCTCAAAGATCATCAAGTCCAACCTGGCACCACAGACCTCATGACTAAATGACTCGATGATCTTCAAAGGCTTTTCCAACCCATACAATTCTATGACAGTCTGGTTGTAGCACAGCTGTGAAGAGGAGCCAGAGAACTGTTGGAGTCGCTAAGCACTGAAATAGTTACTTCCTCAGGAAGGAGAGCAACCATGCTGCCTGCTCTTGGCCTGGCTTTGACAGATCACAGGCTCTGAGCTGTGATGTCACCATCCCCACTCTGCAAAAGGGAAACAACCCAGCAACAACCTCATAAACCAGAAATGTGGCAGCAACACGAGACCATTGCTCATCTTCTGTGAGGAAACAACAGCAGTCACAAGATGACAAGACCAGAGAATCACAGAATGCTTTGGTAAGGAAAAGATCTAGAAGCTCATCCAGGCCAACCATTCTCTAACTGCCAAGGCTGCTGCTAACCCATGGCCCTCAGCACCACATCTCTGCACGGGTGGGCATTCAACCACCTGCCTGGGCAGCCTGTCCCAGTCTTTGAGAACCCTTTCAGTGAAGAAGTTTCTTCTCAGGTCCAACCTAAACCTCCCCTGCTGCAACTTGAGGCCACTTCCTCTTGACCTATCACTTGTTACTAGGGAGAAGAGCCCAACCCCCACCTCACTCCAACCTTCTTTCAGGTAGTCATAGAGAGCAAGGTCTCCCCCTCCCCCCTACTCTTGACTGCCCAAGGCACTGCTCCTCTTCATGACTCATTACTTCATGCCCATTGCAGCCCAAGACCTCATAGCTGACTTTGGTGCAGAGAGGCAGGAACCAGGGGACAGGCAAAGTTAATCCCTGCTGGCATGTCTAGCAGGTTGCCTTTGCAGGAGACATGGCCAGAGTACCCTCACTGGACAAATCCAATTTAGGTTAAATTCCAGAAGTTCACTGGCCAAAGGTTGACAAAATTAGTCTCTTAATGGGATCTCACCACCACTTTCAGGGCTTATCAGAGTGGCCCACGTGGTGGCAAAGAATATGGATGCTTTAGAAAATAATCCTCAAAGCAGACTGATGCAAGGACTTTCCTTTGTCCCTCCTAGCCCTTGCAGCACAGAGACACCACACCAAGCGTGTGTGCACAGTGCCCCACTTGTCAACACTGCCCACTGCAGTGTGGGGAGGGGGAGAGAGGAAACAGCAGGCTTCTGTGTGACTGCAGCCCACCATCAAAATCCACCCATGGCACTCTATGCTCGTGGCACCACGCTGTCTGCAGCACCGGTTTAGATACTGGAGGACTTTGGAAGAGCTCAGAAGATCCTCAGCCTTCACAGGCACAGATCTGCTTTGCCCAATACTATTCATGAGGATCTGACTAGCTCTGATTTGTCTCTGAAGATAAACACTTTAAGAGGGTCTGTCTTCATACAGCAAGAACTGTCCCCCTGTGCCTGGTCTTCCTATCACAGGCACCAGTGGCTCTCAGCCTTCAGTCTCCCAACAACTGGAGAAGGCTTCAAGGAGGCCTTGGAGCAGCCTTCCAGTACCTGAAGGGGGCTACAAGAAAGCTAGGGAGGGACTTTTGACAAGGGCTTGTAGTGAAAGGACAAGGGCCAATGGCTTTGAGCCAGAAGAGGGGAGACTGGAGATAAGGAAGAAATTCTTTCCAGTGAGGGTGGGGAGACACTGGCACAGGCTGCCCAGGGAGGTTGTGGCTGCCCCCTCCCTGGAGGTGCTCAAGGTCAGGCTGGATGAGGCCTTAAGCAACCTGGGCTGGTGGGAGGTATCCCTGCCCATGGCAGGGAGGTTGGAACTCGATGATCTCTAAGGTCCCTTCCAACCCAAAGCATTCCTTGAATCTAGGAACTACTTCCAGGAGGCTCTGAAAGGTAGCTGAGAAAAGCAAGCTACTTGCAGTCGTCACATTTGCAATCCAGATGCTTAGACCCTACTGGCATGGGATTAAAAACCACTCAGACAAACTAAGCAGAAGTATCAGAGAGGAAGTGCTGGAGGCATCTGGCTTTCAGTATGAAAGCCAAAAGAAAAAGCATTAGGTGGTTTTTTTTTTTCCAAAGCTTAAGCAAATGCCTTAGTGAAGCTGACAAAGCCAAACGTTCTCCTGGTGGCTTAGGAAAAGGACAACGGTGGCCAGAGAAGGCAGCACCAGCTTCAAGGCAGGCAGGCTCAAAGCCTGGCCCCACCTCCAGCTTGTAACACCTGGACAGGTTGCAATCCAAGCAGCAAAGAGGATGGACAGTATTTATCCAGCCTCTAGATTAAAATTAAAGGTGGAGATGTTCCATCAACTGCTGAGGACCACAGCACCAGGAGACCTCCTTGCTCTGGGAAGGGATGGCCAAGCCCCACGCTCTCAAACCTGCTGTGACACAGGGAGAGAATCCAGAGCTCAGGGACAATGAAGGGTTTTGCTGCAGCTCGATCCAAAGCCCCTGATAACACAAGACTGTGACTGTGACCTTCCAAAAGAGCCAGGTATCAATGCTCAGATGCCCTTGTAGCATATATGTCCATACAGCCACCCTGTGCCACAGGCTGGCCACCTGGCACACTCATGAAGGACCATCTGATTATGGGCACATCTCTGAAGAAGCTGATTCTCAGACTGCATCAGGTTGGAAGAGAACCTCAAAGGTCATCTTGTCCAACCCCTGCAGGCAGCAGAGACACCTCCAACTAGATCATGTGCCCAGGGCCACATGAAATTTGATCTTGAATGTCTCCAGCCTCTACCACATCCCTGGGCAACCTGTTGCAGTATTTCACCATCCTCACTGTGAAGAACCTCCTCCTGATGTCCAACCTAAATCTGCCCTGCTCCAGTTTCAAACCATTGCCCTTTGTCCCACCCCCACAGGCCCTTCTGAACAGTCCCTCCCCAGCCTGCCTGTTAGTCCCCTACAGATATTGAAACGTTGCTCTAAGGTCTCCCTGGAGCCTTCTCTCCTCCAGGCTGAACAGCCCAAATTCATTCAGCCTCAGTTTATAGGAGAGCTCCTCCAGCCCTCTGATGCCGATGCTGTCACATCAGTGGCTCAGGATGTAGTAGAAAAGAGAGATTTTAACTACTCCTCCCCTCTGCTGCCCAGCCCAGATGGCAGCAACACGCTCCAGCATTCTCCTGTCAAGACAGAGCTGCTTAATGCCAGCCTGCAGCTGGTGAGTGGAGGGGAGGAGACAAGGCACCGAGAGAATGGCAGCGGCTGCAGGAAGAGGAGCTCTACAAATCAGCTTGGGAAAACAGCCCCTGAATCACAGCAGCATGGAATTGGTTTGCTTGGAGAAGACCTCTAGGATCATCCAGTCCAACCATCGACCCAGCACCACCATGGCCACCAAACCATGTCCCCAAGTGCCATGGCCCCACCATTCTTGAACACTTCCAGGGATGGGGACTCCACCACCTCCACATGGAAGACAACAGAAAATCTGATTTGAGTATTCCTACAGAAAGAACTGAGGACAGAAGGGAAACCCAGGAATGGCTGCACTGTGGGGAATCCAATTGCCAAGGTGGCCAGTGTCTAACAGACACCAGACAACAATGCTGGGAGCAAACTGTTGAGGCTCACCTGGCTGAAAACCCAAAGGACATGTAATGTTATCCAGCAGAGGCAGGAAACCTTCTCCTGCCTTTATTTACAGATTCACAGATTGCATCAGGTTGGAAGAGACCTTCAAAGGTCATCTTGTCCAACCCCACTGCAGGCAGCAGGGACACCTCCAACTAGATCAGGCTGCTCAGGGCCCCATCAAGTCCGGAATGTCTCCAGGGATGGGACCTCAACCACATCCCTGGGCAACCTGTTGCAGTATTTCACCACCCTCATAGTAAAGAACTTCTTCCTGATGTCCAATCTAAATCTGCCCTGTTCCAGTTTCAAGCCATTGTCCCTCATCCTGTCACCCCAAGCCCTTGTCAAAAAGTCCCTCCACAGCTCTCCTGGAGCCCCCTTCAGGTACTGGAAGGTTGCTCTAAGGTCTCCCTGAAGCTTTCTCTTCTCCAGGCTAAACAGCCCCAACTCTCCCAGCCTGTCCCCACAGGGGAGGTTCTCCCTCTGATCAGCTTTGTGGCCTCCTCTGGACCCTCTCCAGCAGTTCCAGGTCCTTCCTGTGCTGGGGGCACCAGAACTGGAGGCAGGGCTGCAGGTGGGGTCTCACCAGAGCAGAGCAGAGGGACAGAATGCCCTCCCTTGGCCTGCTGGTCGCACTGGTTTTGATGCAGCCCAGCACACAGCTGCCTGCTGGGCTGCCAGTGACCATTGCCCCACATTATGAAGCTGATGGCAAATCCCTCCCCAAGTTCTCTGGGTTCAGATCAGGTCTCAAGAGTCTTTTAACTGTAACATTGCACTTTAGTCTCTGTAATCTTCTGTCTCATGGAGGGTCAGTGCTGCAAACTCTCCTTGCACTTAAGTCCTATTATCTGTCTGCACTAATTCTGCACACACTGCATTTGTGAGTCCTCTGCTCATATAGCTCCACATTCAGCAGCCCCAGTCAGCCATGAAGCTGGACATCTGCTAGGAGGGAAAAAGAAAACAAACCCCAGAGGCTGCCCCTACTTCAGCAGTCAGCCCCACAGTCTGTTTTCCCAACACTCTCACTTTGCACATGGCTTCAGAAACCCTGGGAAAGAAGCAGGTTCTGTTCTGTGCTTACAAAGCACTATCTATACTTGCAAGACAATAAAAAATATAGCTTAATTAATAATACATCAGCAGGAAAAATGTTAATGAGCACCCAGCAGGGAGAAGGACTGTTGTCCAATCTCCTTGCCTGGGCTGGGAGCAGCAGCAGCATTACCACCCCAGCACATGGCAGATCTCTGACTCCTCAGGGAGTGCACAGGGGACCAAGGGCTGTGTCACCATCTACATTTCTCTTTAAAAGCAGACACCTGCAACAGAAGCAGCCCTTGGCAGCTCCAAGCCAGCTTCCACTTGTGGACTTTTTGTCATTTCAAGCATTTAGAGTATCCCTGGGCATCCAGTGTATAAACACACAGACAAAGGGGCCTCCTGCAGTCTGCTCTGTGGCCAGGTCTGCAGACTACCCAGCCTCAAGCTGCTGACATGCCCCTGCTGCTGCTTCACAAGCACCTTGAGGGGAGACAGAGCAAAGCTCCCAGCTTCTGGGAAATCACTGAGAATCACATAACAATCACTGAAGATCTTTGGTTGGAAGAGACCTTCAAGATCATCCAGTCCAAACTTTGACCCAGCACTGCAAGGTCAGCATCAAACCACATCCCTAACCACCAGGTCCACAATCTGCTTTAACACCTCCAGAGATGGGGATTCCACCACTGCCCTGGGCAGACCATTTCAATGTCTGAGAACCCTTTCAGTAAAGAAATATTTCCTAATATTCAGCTTAAAGCTCTCCTGGCACAGCTTCCATCCATTTCCTCCAGTCCTGTCACTTGCTACCGGGGAGAAGAGGCTGCCCCTCCTCTCTGCAACCTCCTTTCAGGGAGCTGTAGAGAGCAATAAGGTCTCCCCTCAGCCTCCTCTTCTCCAGACTGAAGAAGTCCAGCTCCCTCAGCCACGCTTGCCTCCAGGCCCTTCTCCAGCCTCATGACCCTAAATATCCAAGCGGCTTCCTTGGGGCCCTGCAGCCCTCGCTGAGGGCTCGATCTGGTGCTGGCTTGGCTAGGTGCATGTCACAGCAGATGAGGGAATCCCCTCCACCAGCTGTTCCTCCTCCCCGCTGCAGGAGGCTGTCGGGGCAGGAGCCCGGGGCCGGCAGCGCTGCCGCCGGAGCGCATCCCCGGCCGGTGCCGCACGGGGAGGGAGGGAGGAGGTTGCCTGCGGCCAATGGAGGAGCCGCCGGTCCTGCCTCTCAGCGGAAGCGTGGCGGCGAACAAAGGGCCGGTGAAGCAGGGCAAGTTAGCCGCAAAAACTTCCTAGCAGTAGCCAAGCCTCAGCCCTGACAAATCACCCTCACTCCCCATCACCTCCTGACCTTCTCCTCCGCAGCCCAGCTGCCTCCGGGGTCACACCAGGAGCTGGATTTAAGCCCTGACGCTGGCTGGGGGTGAGGAGGATCTTTGTGTCATCTGTCATTGGTGATGGCAGCCCAGAGCCACAACCCCAGGCCAAGCAGCAGCCAGGGCAATAAAACCTGCGCCTTGTAATTCCAGCCGGCACCAGCATTTGCATCTGCAGCAGCTAAGGGAAATTATAGCCTGCTGTCAGACTGGGGCAGAAGATAAATGATGTCTACAAAAGAACCTCCAAGAGGATAGTCTGGAGGTGTGGATTTGAGAAGGCATCAAACCAATCAGTTTTCATAATAGACTTAAATGACTAAGACTGGTGTGCACAGGGCCGGGAGAGAAAAGGTGCTGAAGCTCTTAGGAACCCAACAGTGCAGCTTTGTCACCAGCACAACCGGGACTTCCAGCAGGGAAGGAGAACATAAAACTCACAAAAGAAATCCCCCCAAAAGTGGGAGTTGGTGCAGGGTGTGTGACAGACACCTGGGCTAAAGCTGAAAACATAAAAAATGAGAAATCAAGTTGCACTGAGTGGAAAACAAAGTGGAAACAGAATCATGGAAGGGTTTGGGCTGGAAGGGGTCTGTAAAGCTCATCCAGTCCAACCCCCCTGCAGTCAGCAGGGACATCTGCAGCTGGAGCAGGGTGCTCAGAGCCTCATGACCTGGAATGGTTCCAGGGATGGGACATCTACCACCTTTCTGGGCAACCTGGGACAGGCTCTCACTGCCATCAGTGTCAAACATTTTGTCCTTCTCTCCAGACTGAATCTCCCTCTTTTAGTTTCAAACCATCGCCTCTCCTCCTGTCCCAGCAGGCCCTGTCACAACAGCCCCTATCACAAGTCTGTCCCCAGCTTTCTTTTAGTACTGAAAGGCCACCAGAAGGTCTCCCTGGAGCCTTCTCTTCTCCAGGCTGCACAACCCCAACTCTCTCAGCCTGGCCTCACAGCAGAGGGCTTCCAGCCCTGCCAGCACTGCTGTGGCCTCCTCTGGCCCTGCTCCAACAGGTCCCTGGCTGTGATGTGCTGAGGGATCCAGAGCTGCCCCAGCACTGCAGGTAGGGTCTCAGCAGAGCTGAGCAGAGGGGCAGATTCCCCTCCCTGCCCCTGCTGCCTATAACAACCAGGACAGACTGACCTGCCCTCACTGCTCTCTTCCAGGGATATGAGCTGCAGGCTGTGCTGAGCGCTCCCCACTGTAAATTCTCTAAAGTCAAAGCCGACAAATCTTCAGCAAATGTGCTCAGCAGCAGTTTGTTTGCTCACTGGTGGCATCTCCCCAGTCCAGGGGGATGTTGATTAAAAGCCAGCAGGGCTATTCCCCTCGCCTCAGCACATGCTCTGAAAGCTACAGGCTCTGGCACTACAGCAAGAGCAAATATTCCACCTCACCCAAAGGCCATCTTTAAAGGGACATTTGCTGTTCCTCCTCCGAGTGTGACAAGGAAAAAAGAAGAGATTAAATATTCCAGATGTCATCTCCAGGTCCTGTAGGACACATACTTACAAGCACCCATCTTTGCATATTTAGCAGGCATTAAAGCACTGATTTGAACCAAGGTATCCAAGGAGCACTCATAAAAAAACCCCAACCCCAACCCCTTCCTAATCCAAGGAACAAAAGGATTTCCCTCTCTGGATTTCATGGATCCTTAACATCTAAACCATTTGAGTTGACAGAAGCTATTACAAACAAGTGTGCAATTAAAACCACCTCGTGTCTTGGATACCAGTTGAGCAGTGGTGCTTGCTTCTGCAAAGCCTTCTGGGTGTTGATTTAATCAATCAAATATTAATAATGCTCCTCAATTAATGAAATATTTAGACTCACGCTTTATGTTCGCACAATCTGGAGGTCTGCGCTCGGGCTTGCAGGGCCGAGAGGATGCTACATGCAAGCAGCCTCCCTGTTAAAGCCTTCATCTGCCCAACACAGATACTCTCCTCTTTACACTGATCAAACACATTTGACAAGGTGTAAATTTGCTACCTAACCCCCCTGACATGAGAAATGCATCGAAAAAATAAGTTCATTTCTCAGGTCCCAAAAGTGCAAGAGACTTAAAGCCTCACCTCCTCTTCGGCAGGGGTCCTGATGCCATCCCAGCTGGAGGTGCTGCCTCTGCAGCCCCCCCCAAATCCTCCCCTCCAGCTGGTGCCAGCACAGGGCACCCAGAGCAGACATAAAATGATAGAATCATAGAATCCTTTGGGTTGGAAAGCTGGAGCACCTCTGCTATGAGGACAGGCTGAGGGAGTTGGAGCCGTTCACTCTTAAGGCTCCCAGGAGACCTAATTGTGGCCTTCGAGTACCTGAAGGGGGCTCCAAGAAAGCTGGGCAGGGACTTTTGAGGGTGTCAGGGAGGGATAGGACTGGGGGGAATGGAAAAAACCGAGAAATGGGGAGATACAGATAGGGTGTTAGGAAGAAGTTCTTCCCCGTGAGGGTGGTGAGAGACTGGCACAGGTTGCCCAGGGAGGTGGTGGAAGCCTCATCCCTGGAGGTTTTGAAGGCCAGGCTGCATGTGGCTGTGAGCAACCTGCTGCAATGTGAGGAGTCCCTGCCCATGGCAGGGGGGTTGGAACTGGCTGAGCCTTGAGGTCCCTTCCAACCCTGACAATTCTATGATTCTAAGGTCATCGAGTCCAACCATCAGCCCAGCACCACCATGGCCATTAATCCGTGTCCCCAAGTGCCACATCCTTACATGCCAGCTCATGTGCAGCTTTCCACCCACCAGCACCCCCAAGTCCTTCTCCACAGGGGGCTGCCCTCCAGCCCTTCAATCAAGAGAGGATAAATGAAGCTACAAAGATGTTGTGAGTGGGCAGATGCATATGGCTTTGCTGCCCAGCTGCTCCCACCTGGGCTGAGCTAACACAGCACTGAAACCCTTAGCCAGCCTGGAGGCAGGACAGGGCTCTGAAGTCAAAAGGCCTTTGGACATTTGCAGTCACTAGACACAGAGGGACCTCCTGATACTGTGACAGGAGTACTTTCAATTCCCAAATCAACAGCTGTCATTCTGAAACTCATTAATTCTTCCCATGCATTCTATCATGTGCATGTTGAATTCCCCACTTCTGGGAACGTCATTATGATATTTGAGAGAACCTGACCAGAGCTCCCAGTGCTCTGCATCAGCAGTAGGAAACATCCCCAATTAGCACTGAAGCTGGATAAAATGGTTTGGGTAATTTGACTTCTGGCTTTGAGCCTTTAGGAGAAATTACCTCTGAACAGTTCCTCTGAAACAGCAAGGGCTGGAAATGTGGGACTGGAGAGGAAGAAAGCAGCCAAGACTCTCAGGAATCCAGGAGCTCATGCTTAACAGGGAGAAGGGGAAAAAAACCCATGAATTTCCCTGCACTCAAATGCATCAGCAGGTCATGGCCAATAATCCCGAGGAGACCAGAGTTCTCTTCTGCCACTTAAGGAGCTAAAAACCATCTGTGCACATCTACACTTGAGTTAAGTTAATGCCAAGTCTGAAGCAGCACTCTGAAGCACACACAGACTCTCAACTCCACCAAGGCAGTTAACCAACAGCACATTTCACTTTGGACACCTGCACTGCAGCTCCCTCCCCAGAGAGGTGCCCATGCTCTCGTGCTGTGCTCTCGACAGATGCCTCGAGCCACCAGATTCATCCTGGCCGCCCTCTGCCCTCAGAAGCAACGAGCACCACATTCCTCTTCTTAGCAACAAGACAAGCACAAGCAGAAGCAGGCATGTGTTTCTGCAGCACAAGCCTCCTGGCCTCAGCTCAAACCCTCTGCCCCAAATCAGGGCCCATGGGGCTGGTCTGCAGTCTTTAGGCACCACTGGCAGCTTCACTCACCTCAAGTTGCTCAGCTCCCCAGTCCTCAGGCTGCTGGGTTTGGATGCTGTAGCTACAGCAAGCTCGTCGCCACCTCCTGGGTCACGTTCTGGCCTAGCTGACCTGAGACGTTACCATCACTTTGAATATTTTTATCCCTGTTTGCATGATTTTACATTTCCCTGTAACAAGGAGGCTCAGTCACTTACCTGGCTCTGTGCTGAGTTTCTCTGTGCCAGCTCACTTCTCTGGCTCCACATTTACCTCCTCCCTCTCCCATGTGCTGTCTCTGCAGGATGCTTCAGCCGTATGCAAACAGAAGTGGACCTGAATTTTCTGCTCTACCAGTCCATCCCACTCACCTTCTCCCTCTTCTAACTGGCACTGCTCACCACTGCCTCTGAGAGCTCTCCCTTGAGGAGATATGACACAGGGAAGGGCAGATTTAATATTTAACATCCCACCTCCACCCTGAGCTGCTCCCTTGGCCACACAAGCAGCTCAGCCCTACGCTGTGTGGGCTCACCTTGCTCAGCAGCTGTCTGCAGCCTGTGTCAGGCAGCAGGGGTTGAACTGGGACACCAAACTATCCCAAGGTGAATGTGGGCAAAAGGAGCTGGCACGGAGGCAAGAGAATGGTGAGGATCTGGCTGGGCACTAAGGAATCCTCCTGGAAGAACAATTCCTACTTGCCACAAAGATGATCCAAGGGTTGGAGCACCTCTGCTATAAGGACAGCCTGAGGGAGCTGGGGCTGTTCAGCCTAGAGAAGATAAGACTCCAGGGGGACCTTAGAGTTGCCAGTTCCTGAAAGGATCTTACAGGAAGGCTGCAGAGATACTTTTCCTGAGGGTGTCTTGAGACAGGATAAGGGGAAATGGTATGAAGCTGAGGGGGAGCAGGTTTAGACTGGATCTGAGGAAGCTGTTCTTCAGCACAAGGGTGGTGAGACTCTGGCATAGGCTGCTCATTGTGGATGCCTCCTCCACGGAGCTGTTCAAGGCCAGGTTGGATGAGGCCTTGAGCAGCCAAGCCTAGCTAAGAAGTAACTGGGTGATGTTCAAGGTCCCTTCCAACCCAAGCCATTCTATCATTCTGTGATTGCTTCATACTCTGCCTGTGCTAGAAGTCTTTAATTAAAAGCAGGAAAGCTTTTCTGTCTCAGACACAGCAACACCAGCACCAAGCCATGCTGTCATTACAGTTTATTCAGGGTTTATACACATTCCAGGAGCCTGGCAGCCAAGCTAAGCCAGTGGGGCCATAGCAAACTCTTCTACTCCCTGCCAGATTTACTTCACCACTTCAACCAGTTGCCAGCCATCACCAAGGGGATGTGCCTGCCCACATGCTGATTCATAGAATGGTTTGGGTTGCAATGGACCTCAAAGATCATCCTGTTCCAACCCCCTGCCATGGACAGGGACACCTCCCATTAGATCAGGTTGCTCAAGGCCTTGTCCAACTTGGCCTTGATCACCTCCAGATGGCCTCACACCACTTCTCCCTGATCCACCCGTGGCACAGACAGCGAGGTGAACCTTTCAGTGGCAACCTTCATCTTCCACCGCACTCAGGGAAGGGGAAAATCTCCAGAAGCACACAAACAGGCTCCTTGGAACACTCAGTCTTGCACAAAACATAATCCCCTACCACCTTCTCCTCTTCTGAGGATCCAGACTACAGGCACCAGCTCCGCTGTGCTCCAAGCTAGGGAAAAGTAAGAGGGAGAAGCCCTGATGCCATCTCTTCCCCAGCTCTGCTTCTGGAGCAGAGAAGCCAGACAGGCAGCACTGCCCCAGGTTCAGGAGGGAGAGGAGAGATCACAAAATGCCAGGCAGGCTGCTAAAGAGCAAGGCCCCAGCTGATCAGTGACAGGACAGCATCAGTCCCTAATCACGCTGCCATCAGCTGCTCTCATGCACCTTTGGCAGCCGTCCCCGGGGCCGGGCACATCGCTCTCTGCCAGCCGCTAAGGGCTGCTGATGCCCTCCTCAGCTGGCACAGCTGGCTGCAAGCAGAGTGCCTGGCCAGCTCAATCTGCCAGCACAGCTCAAACCAGCTCCCTCCACAGAAGAGCTGTTTGTTTGTTTTGCTGCTTCTTGTTAGGGTGTTTGCTGGTAATTGCCTCTCCCCCAGGACTTCTGCTGACACAGCTTCGGGGACAGCAATTTCCTTGCCTCCGTGGCCAGATAACTAAGTCGGCAAACTTCTGAGACGCAGACCAAGGCTCTGCTTTGGGAAGCAGAAAATAAGCTGCCTTGGTCTGAAAGCAGCTCTGAACTGATGCAGCTCTGTCCACAGCAAGGACTTTAATTAGTGTGACAATTTCAGGAAGGCAAAATGAACAATCATCCTCTCCAGGCAGGGTAATTATATCAGCAGAGCTTGTTTTAAAGTACAGCCCAGGCCTCTGTCTCTGCCTTGACTCACAAAACCTTCTCCAGATGCTTTCTTCAGTCCTGTGGGCTGAGCCACGTTAGCTTAACACAACTGAAGGGCACTTCTAAGGCTTTCTTAAAACTTCAGAAGTCATATTTGCCCATTCTGTGGTTATTTGAAGCTCTGATATTATTAAAGTGTCTTTACTTGGAAGAAAAGGATGAGCTCCCAGAGGGCCTGTGCTAGCCCACAGCTCGCTCAGCACACAAGAATTCATCTTAGAAAAGTGGATGCAATCACAGAATGCTTTTGGATGGAAAAGATCTTTCAGACCATTGAGTCCAACCATTCTCTGACTCTAACAAGGCTGGGGCTAAACCATGGCCCTCAGCACTACATCTCTGCTTGTTTTAAACACCTCCAGGGATGGGGATGCAGCTGCCTCCCTAGGGAGCCTGTTCCAGAGTTTGAGAATCCCTCCAGTGAAAAGGTTTCTTCCAATATCCAATCTAAATGGAGAAATGATAGCATCCCTTTGACAAGAGGAAAATTCTGCCATGGACAGGGCAGTGTGGAATCTTAATGTGCTAACAGAGTAACCCCTGTGTGAAACACTCCAATGGATAAAGTTACAGAATCACAGAACGGCTTGGGCTGGAAGGGACCTCCAAAGGTCATCCAGTGCAACCCTCCCCTACAGTCAGCAGGGACATCCTCCACTAGATCAGGTTGCTTAGAGCCTTGTAGAGCTTGACCTTGAGTATCTCCAGGGATGGGGCCTTGACTACCTCCCTGGGCAACCTGTTCCAGTGTTGCATCACCCTCATGGTATAAACTCTCCTTACTAGGTGTTTAGCATCAGAGAAGTAAAAAAATCCTTCTCTCTTCATACAAAGACACAGCTAAAATGTTGCAAACCACACTCACCCTGGTACTCCAGAAGAGACTGAACCCAACTGGAAACACACCCATTTTGCCTCTGTTCCCAGTCTCATGTCAATACAGTATCAATTATTCATACACAGAATTATTCCAACTGGAAAGGACCTCCAAGTTCATCCAGCCCCACTGTCAACCTACAGCATTAACACATCCCTTGCAGCACTAAGGAAAACAGCTGTCCTGCAGCTATCAAAACATGCAGGCTTCAGACAGCTCACGAAGGAGAGAAGAGCATGATGAGGCTTCAAATGCACCAGGTTCTCCTGATGTGGCTTACTGACACAGGCTCCTTCCCCAGCCCTGGGAAAGCAAAGCAAAGCCCTCTCCTCACGTGTGACACCAGCTGTAAATGAGAGAGGAGGGAGGGCAGGGCAGGGCAGGCCTGAAAGGAGCGCTGGATTTCACCTCACCTGCAAAACAGAAAGTGGGAAACTGAAGAAGCCATCTATGTGCTCGCAGCTCAAAGGCACTGCTCATTAGGTCCTGCCTTTTCCTATTATCACTCCTGCACTCAGTGGCCTATTACAGCAACCTCCTTTCAGCCGGGGCCCGTGAATAGGCAGCGCTTTGACAGTGCCTTGCCCCTTAATCCAGTGGGGAGCTCATTGAACGGGCGGAGGGGCTGCCTGCAGAGCTCCGGCACCAGCTGGCTGGGGGGATGAGAGCAAGGATCAAAGCCAGGGTAAAGCCTCAGCACCACCAGCCTGATCTGAGAAGCTGCTCAGCCTGACGAGTCCTCAGCCTTACAACCCGGGGAGCTGCTGGGTGCTGCAGCGCTGGGAGCTCCGAGCTGGGCTGAGGGTGCTGCGTGGTGAGGAGTCTGTCCCCTCTGTGGCTTGCACGCCACCTCTGTGCTTGAAAGATCAAAGCTGCATCTCCAGGAGAAAAAAGATGTAACAGATCAGAGCAGATAGGAGGGAGGAAAATGATGACAAATGCAGCGTGACTTCTGAAGAGAACCACTTCATTCAAAGCCGCACACACACCTTCCTTCCCGCTTGGCACACCGGCGCCGGCCTGCTGCAGGGCAGCACCAGCCCGATGGAACGGGGTGGCCTGAAACCTCCCTCTTCAAGCTCCCACCAAACAGCCAGTTTAGGAAACACACAAAACACCAGATCAGCTCATTCTCTTCACCAACAGGAGCAGCAGCAGCAAATTCAATGAATCTGCAGGATCACAGAACTGGCTGAGCAAGACGAACTCAATGCCTTCAACTTTAATCTTCAGTGCCGCATTCGTAGTAGGTGGAAAAGACATCAAAGCCCCAAACTGCCTGGATACAAGACACCTGCTAAAGAAAAGCACCAGCAAAGCCAGGCTTCTCTGCAGCAGTGTGGTCACTGCACCTAATGTCTGCAGCACAGCTACTTACCTGGCAGCTCAACCAAGGGATTGCTTGGAGCAGCCTCCAAGTAAGGCAGCCAGAAAAGAACAGCCACCCAAGTTTACAGCTCAGAACTTCTCCTCATGACTTTGGCGCTCAGAGAGATTTTCCCTCACTCACCAACATCAGATTAGGCAAGAAGTTATCCTATGCTGGCCCTTCTGTCTTGAGTTCTGCAGAGGCGGTGTGGACACTCCCTAGAGACAGTCAGACAGACAGCACGCTTCCAGCTGGCCCGCTCCCACCCAGCTCTGCTCAGAGCAAACATCTCCTCCCAGCAACACACCTCTGCACCTCTCTGCACCGACTGAAATAATCCCTTGTTTCTGCTCCATCTTGCACGAGGCAGAACACCACAGTTTTGGGTTGTCACTCCTTGTTCTGCCCCAGCAACGCTGGGGAAGCGAAGAGCACCTCCTCCAGCCTCTGAATTCCAGCCTGATGGACACCAACTTCCTCCCCTCTGCCCTCACAAGCAGATCTGGCCACAGCTTTCTCTGAGTTTATGGGGGGAGGGGAGGAGAAGACTTGAACTCCAAGTGAGTCACCATTCCTGCTCCATACATAATCACAGCAACATCTGGGGATATTAAGCCAGGAAGAGGAATGTTTCTTTAATGCTCTGCAAAGACAGCAGACCAGCCAGGACTCCTGGGAGGTGCTTTCCAAAATAAAAGGTGTGCACCTGTAGTGTTAAGACCAACCTGTGCATTAAGAGTTGATGAGTTACAAGCCGACTCCTGCCCTGGTTACAGCTATTCTCCTGAAAGCAATCCCACCCAGGGAGCCAAAGGCAAAACAGGACCATGGAGTCACTGAAGCACCTGAGGGCTGATTCCTCTATCACAAGATGAAGAGCTGATCCTCTTCAGAGGTAAAAAGGAATCACAGAATCATACAGAATCACAGAATGTTAGGGGCCCTCAAAAGATCATCCAGTCCAAGCCCCCTGCCAGAGCAGCATCACCCAGGGCAGGTCACACAAGAACACATCCAGGTGGGTTTTGAAAGTCTCCACAGCAGAAGACTCCCCAACCTCTCTGGGCAGCCTGCTCCAGGGCTCTGCCACCGTCACAGTGAAGAGGTTTTTCCTTATGTTCACATGGAAGCTCCTCTGCTCCTATCACTGGGTATTACTGAGCAGAGCCTGGCTCCATCCTGACACTGCCCTTCATATCTTTATAAACAGGAATGAGGTCACCCTCATTCCTGAGGGTGCTCCTCTGCTCCAAGCCCCAGCTCCCTCAGTCTGTCCTCACAGGGAGATGTTCCACTGCCTTCAGCAGCTTTGTGGCTCTGTGCTGGACTCTTTCAAGCAATCCCTGAGGTTCTTCATGAACTGAGTGGCCCAGAACTGGACACAGTATTCCAGATGCAGCATTACCAGGGCAGAGTAGAAGGGGAGAGGCAGCAGGACCAGGCCTTGAAGGGCAGTTGTGATGGAAGGGAAAGCCTTGGACAAAACTGCAACCAAAGATGAGGGAAATCTTGTCCGAGTAATGAACTTTTGCCTGGAGAAGAGGAGGCTCAGGGAGACCTTCTTGCTCTCTCCAACTACCTGAAGGGAAGCTGTAGCCAGGTGGGGGTCGGTTTCTTCTCCCAGGCAAGTAGCACCAGAACAAGAGGACACAGTCTCAAGCTGTGCCAGGGGAGGTTTAGGCTGGAGGTGAGGAGAAAGTTCTTCACTGAGAGAGTTGTTAGCCATTGGAATGTGCTGCCCAGGGAGGTGGTGGAGTCACCATCCCTGGAGGCGTTCAAGAGGGGACTGGATGTGGCATTTGCTGCCATGGTTTAGTTGTCAGGAGGTCTTGGGTAACAGGTTGGACTTTCAGGTCTTTTTCAACCTTACTGATTCTGCGATTCAATCTTTCCTTGCAGGACTTCACCTTGCAAGGCCATGCCATAAACTCCTTCCCAAACAGGGCAGAAGTTCCCTCTGAACTGAGGGGAAAGCTGGGACAGGCCACAGCACAGCCTGTCACAGCTGGACCGGAAGGTGTAACCCAGCTGTTGGGAGATGCTGCTCAGCATCTCTCACAGTGACAGAGCACCGCTCGCCTCCACCTTGTTCAACGTGCTTACGAATGCTCACCTGTGTTATCACCTCCTTATTGCCTTTGTGCAGCCCAAGGCTCAGTAGCCAGCACCCTGCAAGCTGATGTTTACTTAAGGGCAAACAGACTTGTGAGAAGTTTATATTCTCCAACACAACTAAGGGGAAAGTTTCAGTCTGGCACTAAGCCCCACCGCAGGTGCAGCAAGGGTTTCAGCTCCGTGTGCCACTTGCACAGTGTGTTGGGGGAGCTGAGCCGTGCTGTACTCTTCGGGGACATCCACAGATCTGGCTAATTAAAGCTAATAGTCATTACACCGCAAACGCGGTTTTCTGTGGGGATTTTGGAAGCGATCCCGGCGCTCGCCTTGCGCTCCGAGCATCTCAAGCCACTAAGCCAACCATGGGAATAAAGGCTGCGTGCGGCTGGCAGCTTGGCAGCCCGGGCTCGCCGAGGAGCTGCTGCACCTCCTGCACATCGCAGCCGGCTCCTCTCGGCTCGCCGGGAGTCACTTTTCCCTCCCCGGGAGCAGGGGCAAGCTGGGGGCCTACTCCAGCAGGCAGTACAGGAGAGGCTCCGAAGAGAACTCGGGGGTTTTCTGCGGGGAAGCTCCTGTCCTGGCCAAAGGCACTCCCACAGCCCTGCCAGCACCGGGCCCGCCCCAGGCTCGGCTGGCTCCCGCAGATGGCTCTCAGAGCCGCGGGGCTGTCGGGCAGGGCACAGCGAGCTGCGGCCTCCCTGCGCCGCCGCCGGGGCCAGGCCGCGCGGAGCCAGACCGCCAGGGGCGGGCCAGGAGCGGGGCCGGGGCCGCCCCGCCGCTGCTGCGCGGGCGCGGCGTTCCGCATGTCTCGCGCCTGCCCCCGCGCGGGCTCGGGCCCGCCGCCCGGGACCATGCATGGCTCATAGCGGCGGCCCCGCCGCCACCGCCCCGCCCGGCCCGGCCCCGCACTCTGGATGGAGCCGCGCCAGCGCCGCCCAGCGCCGCGCCGCATGGGCGGGCCCCGGAACATGGATGGAGGGCTCGGCACTCCTCCGCCACACGCACTCGCTCCCATTGGGGGAACCCCGGAACCTGTATGGCCCATACCACTGACTCACAGTGCAGGGGTGTTACTTATACAGAGTCCCGGGCCCCCCCCTACACACAATGGCAGCGGCTCCCACATTCTTCCCCTCAGAGGAGTTGGACTGAACCATGGGGCGGCGGGGGCACGGACCCCCTCCCGGCCTCCGACAGAACCCGCCTGGCCCTGGGCGATACCACTGTACGCTCCCCCATCTTCCTTCCCTCCCGCCCGGGCAGATGGACGCCGCCGCTCACTCACCTCGGCATCCACTGTGGCCATGGCCAGAGCCCCGGAGCGTAGCCCCGCCCCCTCGGCGGCTCCTCGCGCCTTGGTCCCGCCCCTTTCCCCTCATTCTTCTCAATGGAGACGCTCCGCCGCTCACTACGCATGCGTGCGCCAGCATGGCGGCCCCCACGGGGCTCCTTCCGCGTCATGGCGGCACCTAGCAGGAGGCTGCCGTACAGCCGGGGCAGTGGGTGAGCCGGGGACAAGGCCAGGCTGGGTTCTTCGCACTCCCAAAACACGGACTCGGGGCTACCTGCGCCGGCAGCTCCTGAGAGGGCGGCTGGGTTTTACCGTGGGTTTTACCCCACCATTCACGGCCGCAGCTTGGTGCTCCTCCGGTGCTATGCAAGGGCAAGAGCACCTCCAAATTAGCCGTTCCCAGTGGATAATGGGTTTCCCAAACTTTCAGGAATACCATGAGAGGAATACCATGGCAGCACTTCCTCATAAACCTAAACAAAGCGCATGCAAGAAGACCCCTGAAAGATCCTGAGCCCCTCTTGTCCTCCTGCCAAAAGAATAACCCTTAGACAACTGTCTTCTGCTGTAACTTCTGCCACTACTGTGTTATTTCTATGCCTGCAAGCTATTAAGAGTTTACCTTAGCTACAGACTGGGATGGACATCACAGGGAGAAGGGAGCAGCTCGCCTTGGTCCTGCCCCATAGGGTCCCATGAGGGATTCCAGCCACTTCACTCCCTCCCTGCACCCTAAGCACCCTCCCAAAGCCCACGGAGCCCCTCCCAATGCCCAGGCCCATAAATCCGTGATTGCAAAACAATTAGCTCTTTTACAGCTCGTCAAAGATACCACAAGGGGTAGATAAACACCTCCATAGGCGGCTGCTTCGCTGTCAGCGAGGGAAATGACACCAGCACTGGGGATATGCTGCTGCATCAGCCTCCCTGAGCAGGAGTGCTGGTTTCCTGGAGGGCAAACAGGAGCCTTCGAGCACCCTGACAGCAATTTACACATTTATTAGCAGCTCTTCGAGGAACGACCTTCCCTCCCTTGGCCCATGGGCCGATTTCCTGCAGCCCCACTCCAACGCCTCACTCCTCACAGAGGGGCTGACAAGCGTGGTGTTTGGTTTGCTTTGCAGGAGACTCCAGCTGCGAGGCCCTGGCCACCAGCTGCTCCTGGAGATTTTCTCCAGAGCCCCCTGGTCTGGTGCTGGGGTTGCACCTGCACCACTGCTCTCATCCTGACGCCGTTGCAGCACTGAGCATTCACACCACCGATCCAGCACAGCCTGGCCAGCACCAGTGGGCAATGAGACCATCTCCACACCAGAAGATGCACTTAGTAAACCCAGTTGCATTGGAGACAGTAAAGCACCCTGGGAGACCACGGGTGCCCGCACACACCTGGTAACCCAAGTCTTGGCCCCAATTCTGACAACAAAGTGACCTGGGTACCGCCCGACGGAGCCCAGCTCCCCCAACGCGGGGCTGGCACCCAGCGCCCTGCCCGCGCCCGCTCCCCTCCGCGTCCTTCGGCTGCGCCCACGGCCGCTCCTGCTTCTGCGAGGCCTCCCGCACGGCGAGCCAGGGGCCGCGGGGTGCGGAGGTCTTCCGGGGAAGCGTGTGAGAGACCCTAAAAGGCCGTTCAGGGCCTCAGCCGAGGCTTCAAAACACTGCTAGAGGCGTCAGTGGCGGCGCCGCTCACCCGGGCACCGCCGCGGGACGGCCCGGCGCTCAGCCCCTGCCAGCCTGCGCAGGGGAAAGGCCCTCGGAAGGGGAAGGCCGAGCCGCAGCGGCCCCACCCGGCCCGCAGCACAGCCCAGTGCCGGCGACTGCTGCCCCCGCCCGGCCCGGCCGCGCCGCGGTCAAAATAAGAGTCCCCAGGCCTGAAGCGGGAGCCGCCGCCGTTCAGCCCATCGCCGCCGCCGCGCAGCCCCTCGCCGGGCCAGCGTCACCCCAGCAGAGCAGCCCCTGCCCCAGTTCAGCAGCAGCTAATTAATGGACCCCCATCCCCCCGGGAACCTGCTGTGCAGTGACAGCTCCGGCAGGGCCAAGGGAGTCCCCACCACGGCCCCTGCGGTGCCTGCCGCCGGGTGGGGACCCGGGGGTCCCAGCACTCCCTGCTTCAGGCAGGGGCAAGAGCTGAGCCGGCCGCGGTGGTGCTGGCTGGGATGGGTGTCCTTGGCTCCCCCAGGATGGAGTGACCATTCCCTTCATAACCTCCAAACGGCCTCAGCCCCAGGGTCACCCTGGAACATCATCACCTGCATCCTGCACTAGCGATGATCCGCTTAACGTGGGAGGGAGGGAATCGCTCACCTCCACCCCTGCTCCTACAAACCACCACACACCCAGGTCCCAGCAGCTGTGGGGGTTCTTGTGCCTTCGGGACAAGCCAGAGGAGGGTTGGCAGGGCAGGATGGGCCATCGGGCCAGTGGATCTGGTGCTACCTCTCCCCTTGCATTTTTTGAAGCTCTATCTTTCTCATCTGGAGCTGGGACACTGCGGTCGCTGGGACAAACCTCCCTGAGCCACCACCCAGGGAAGAGGCTCCCGCAAGAAGCACAAATCCCTGGGAACACCCAGAGCCCATCACCACCTGCCATGGCTCTCGGGCTGCCCTCAAACCCTGCAGCTCCACCAGTTTAGCTACACGTGCTAATTCAGGCAGGCAGGGCAAGGACAAGATCTGGTTTGCCATTAGCTCTCCGTTTCCCTGCAGCAGCTGCTGTGAGCCCTGAGCGCAGCGGCGGAGCTCAGGGCAGCAGGCAGCATGGAGCCCACAAGCAGCTTGGCCATGGCGGCTGCAGCTGCAGCCCTCCGGCCGGGCTGACACCGCCCTCTCCCGCACCGAGCCGGGCGAGCAGGGACGGACCTCCACATCCTGGGATTCCAGCCAGCAGGAAGAGAACACCCAACCGCCCCAGCGCTTCCTCCAGCCTGGCTCCTTCCTGCTGGACCTTTCTCCATCATGGGAGCAAGGGACAATGGGGATCACCCCACCAGCGTCTGCCCAGCCCAGCGGTCCCCCAGCTGAGTCAGAGATGTGGCTTTGCTTTATCGCTGGCTAGAAATCAGCTTCTGAGCTTCAGCTGTAGGTGTGGATGTCTCCTCTGAAAGCCAAGAGCCACTTCTCACCCCCTGTGCCAGTGTCTCGGTGTACAAGCAGCACTCTGTCCCCACCAGAAGCTCTCTTGGTCTTTAAAAAGATCTTTATTTACATTGACAGTTCTTTACATTTGGTGGCTTAAAAGCCAGGACCCAAAAAAACCCAACCCCAGAAGCCATGGTAAACATTTAAAACTGCTCATTTCCATCTTAAAACCTGGTATTAAACTGCACAAAAGCCTCAGGTTGTTGTACAGAGCCATCACAAATGTTGTAGAAAACTCCCCAAATGGGTAAAGAGAACCACAGGAGCAAAGAATTCCAGCCAGCAGCATTGGTGCAAGGCAGGGCACAAGTTCTGAGGGCTCCACCCCACCAGCCTCTCCTCAGGAGGAGAGCTGGGACAATCCTGTTGCAGATAGCTGGGAAGGGTTTAAAATACAGAGAATAAGGCCCAACTGGACCCCCCAGAAAACCTTTCATCTCCTCTCTTGTGCTGGCTCAACAGGAAAACTTCTAGCAGAAAATATTTACTAGTACAAAACCACTGAAAGCTAAGGGGAAAGCCAAAAAATAATCACAGCCAACAAAAAGTTTCTTGTCCCTCATCCAGTTCTGGGGCCCTCAACTTAAGAAGGACATTGGGGCTCTTGAACGTGTCCAGAGAAGGGAAATGAGGCTGGGGAGGGGTCTGGGGCACAGCCCTGTGAGGAGAGGTTGAGGGAGCTGGGGTTGCTTAGGCTGGAGAAGAGGAGGCTCAGGGGAGACCACCTTGCTCTCTCCAACTCCCTGAAGGGAGGTTGTAGCCAGCTGGGGGTTGGTCTCTTCTCCCAGGCAAGCAGCACCAGAACAAGAGGACACAGTCTCAAGCTGTGCCAGGGGAGGTTTAGGCTGGAGGTGAGGAGAAAGTTCTTCCCAGGTGTAGTAACTGGCCATTGGGATGTGCTGCCCAGGGAGGTGGTGGAGTCCCCATCCCTGGAGGTGTTCAAGAGGGGATTGGATGTGGCACTTGGAGCCATGGTTTAGTTGTCAGGAGGTCTTGGGTAACAGGTTGGACTTGATGATCTTTGAGGTCTCTTCCAACCTTATTGATTCTATGATCTCCTCTTTCCCTATCTCCTGCAGGCAGTGGGCAGCAGGTGCCAAAGTGGACTTTGGTAGGACACAAGCATGGGGAAAAAACAAAACAGTGGAGGAGGCACATGTGGAGAGTGGGACAAAGGCAAAGCCATGGAGGGTGAAAAGGAAGCAGCAAGGGGGGAGGGGGAAGGCAAATGATGATTTTGGTATTTTCCCCTGGATGCCAAATTTGGAAACCATCAGCAAACAAACTTCACTTGCACTCCACTGCTTCCCTTCCCCACTTCAAACAACACCCAAACAACTGCTGACAAATCTGAGCCAGGAGGTTGAACGAATTCCTGAGCACTGAAGTTGCTTGCCCACAGCTGGGGGCAGAAAATGGCCTTTTTTATCTCTTCATTCCAGAGTTCAGGGTGACAGGGATGGCCCAGGGCCTACAGGAGCTTCCCAGGACTTACAGAGGTGGAAGCTGGAGAGGCTGCAGAGCAGTGAGGCCAAAGACAGCAGCATTGTCCACTCACCCTCTCCACACCCAGAGACTGGGTTTGCTCCACCAAGCTCATCTAAAGCAGCCAAACACCCCAAGGACCTTGCTGCTGTGGTGTCCTGGGGCCATGACCACGGTGGGGTTTAAGAAGAGCTGGACGAACTCCTCCACCCTGGAGTGCTGGACCATTTCAAAGGGGCCCATGAAACACAGACAAAGCTCTTTGTGTCAGGCTTTGGGTCATTGGGCCCAGGCACTGGGCCAGGCCTGGCTGGGCAGGACGTTGGAAACCTCAGAGCTTTGCTGGTTGTTTCTGCCCATGGGCACAACAGGAGGCTGCTCAGAGACAAGCTGAGTGATACCCTGCTGCAGCCTGGCCAGAGCCATCTCCAACATCTCAGAGGTCTCTCTCTGCGGGAGCTGTGCCTGCCCAAGTTCTAGCACACAACAGAACAAGGACCACCACGAGGTCTAGCTCCAGCTCCTTCCTGCTCCCTCCACAGCAGCCAGTGGAGATGGACACTCCTCAGCAGTGAAGAGTGTGCCCACTTGCCCCTTGCTTTGCCAAGCAGACACTGTGTACAGTAAGAGCTGCTGGAGGACCAGTCTGTAGCAAATACGCCTGCATGAAGCCTTCAAGGTCAGGGTGGACAGGGGCTGTGTGCCACCTGATCTGCTTGAAAGATGTCCCAGCTCACTGCAGACCAGGTGACCTTGAAAGGTGCCTTCCAAACCAAAGCATTCCATGTTCCTCTGCTAATTTGGGAGAGCAAGCTCAGGTGCACAGGGGCAGTGCAGAGGCACAGGGGCTGTGTGAGATACAGCTGGCTTCTCCTCTCCACAGTCCCCACCAGGAATGCTGCATTCCCAACTGCAAAGGATAAACAAGGAGGACAGACACTGGCTGGGGGCCTAGAAGAGCATCCCAGTGGCTCTGGCCACAGTAACCAAGCAGCATTCCAGTTTTCCAGCCAAGGAAATGTGCTGGACACATCACCAGTAGCTTAGCTTCAGGAATAGAGAACAAGGAACCAGGAACTTGGTCCTAGCCCAGGCTGCCTCTCCCAGACCCTGGCTGGGTCAGGAGCCTGTAGCAGAACTTGGCACACCCAGAAGCATTGGCAGCTCATAGGAATTTTTGCAGAGGTGTGGAAGGGGTTTGGGCTGAGGTCTGAAAGGAGCTGACAGCATGGAAGGCCACAGGCTGAGCCAGGCAAACTAGGTTCAACTAACTGGGAGGAAGAGCAGCAGGAAGGGAGACCATGACAGCCACACACCTGCTTTTAACCCCTTTTCACAGCAGGCACCAACCACCAGGCAAAGGAGAGAGCCTTAATAAAAGCTGGGCAGAAGCCTTAGTTGAGCAGAGAGTGAAGAAGGATCCTCATGTCCAAGACACAGATGACACCACAGGCTGCTTGCCAGGACAACCTTTAGGCATCACCTACATGCTTCAGCCATGGCATCACCAAACTGTGGGCATGGGGAGGAGCCACCTTTCGTTTTTAGTAAGTTTATTCCAAACAGCTCTTCAGCAGAGGGCCTGGGCTGCTGGGCTGCAGCCCTTCCATCTCCATGCTACTGAAGGGAGACTTCACTCTCCCCTCCCTCCCCATCAAACCACCTCTTCAGACAGCACTGCCCCAGACCCATGGGACATGGGGCTGAGAAGCAGCAGAGGGGCTGCTCTTTCCAGAGCTGAGTCCACTTGGTGCCAAACTCCCTCCAACCCTTTGGAAATACTGGGGGCAGAGTGGCTGGAAAGCTGCCTGGTGGAAAAGGACCTGGGAACAATGGACAACAGCCAGCTGAAGATGAGCCAGTGTGTGCTCAGGTGGCCAACAGCATCCTGGCCTAGATCAGCAGTGGTGTGGCCAGCAGGAGGAGGGAAGTGATGGTGCCCCTGCCCTCAGCACTGGTGAGGACACAAATACGGAGGGTCAGGTTTGGACCCCTCGCTTTGAGAAGGACACTGAGGGGCTGGAACAGGTCCAGAAAGGGCAACAAAGATGGGGAAGGGTCTAGAGAACAGGCACGGGGAGGAGCAGCTGAGGGAGCTGGGAGTGTTCACCCTGGAGACAAGGAGGCTGAGGGGAGACCTTCTGGCTCTCTACAACTCCCTGAAAGGAGGCTGGAGCCAGGTGGGGGTTGACCTCCTCTTCGAAGTAACAAGCACCAGGATAAGAGGAAATGGCCTCGAGCTGCAACCTGGGGAGGTTTAGGTCGGACATGAGGAACAATTCCTTCCCTGAAAAGGTCGCCCAGGGCAGGGGCAGAGTCCCCATCCCTGGAGGGACTGAGAAGCCATGGAGAGATGTGGTGCAAGGCGCAGCCCTGGTTTTGGCATGGACAGGCAGATGGATGAGGATCAGCGATGGAGGAAGCAGCACAGAGTTTCTCTTAGAATAATTTATTAAATACAGCATTAAAATTTGTAGTTCTGAATTCAGTCCTTAAAAACAAAACTTCATCTCATATATATATATATATATTTATATATATTTATATATATTCTGGGTCAATGACAATCATTCTCTCACCATTGGTGCACGTTGTGCCAGCACCGCTCAGAAGGACAACTTCTCTACCTTACCCTTAAAGAGCTTCAAACACTTAAAAAGAAAAAAAAACAACAGAAGAGATGAAACAAAATAAAAAGCATCTGCAAAGGGAGAGTGCAAAGCAGGGCCTGGCCCCAGCTGCCTGCCTGCCTGCCTGCCAGCAGGGGTGCAGAGGCTCTAGCGCTCCTAAGAGGTTCCTCAGGTGCTGCCCACCCAGCATGAGGCAGTCCCAAAGGTCTGCAGTCCACAGTCTGAGCCGTGGCAGGAGGCCTGTGGCTCAGACCTCTCTGGTTTGTGGCTTCCTCAGCTTTTGGGCAGTCGAAAAGCTCAACGAGGGGAAGGGTTCAAGAAACCAAAGAGCGAAACAAAGCAAAACAAAACAGGGTGGTTTGCGCCCACCAGCTGCTTCCCCCGACCTGTCAGCTCCAGCACAGGCTGCAGCTGAGCAGTAGCACTTTGTGTCCCCTCTTGCTCCTTTTTGTGGCCCCAGAGGTGGCTCAGGGGACAAGCAGTGAACCAGCCCCGTCCCGCAGGGAGCGCAGTCCCCAGGCCACATGCCCTCGTGCTCTGCCGTGGCAGCCTGGCCCGCTCCTGCCAGATTCCAGGCTGAGCCTGGAGGGAGGGACACCCCCAGGGAAGGGCTTCCACCCCCAGGGTCCTTGGGCAGACTCAGAGGTAGCATTGGACAGATTTTGTAACTTGATTGTCATGTAAATCTGGCCTGCCAAAGACAGCGGCAGGGGCATGGAGAGGGCACCCTGCAGGGGTGACAGATGGGGCAGAGGGAGCTGGTGCCCAGCTTGCAGGCTCAGTGCTGCTCATCCTGGGTGCTGCGCTCTGGCAGCGAGCAAGGTCACCACAGGGCTTGTGAAAAGCTGCCCTTGGTGACAAAGGCCAGGAGCTGGCTGGTGGGCACCCCATGGTACCAGGAGCTGGCTGGTGGGCACCGCATGGTACCACCAGGCTCGCCCTCCGCAGTTCACCAGGGCCTCTTGGGTCACGAGCAATGCCCTGGCAAGCTCCCTGCTGCCAGAGCCTGCTCTCCTCCCAGTGTACACAGGCAGAGGTCCAGAGAGAGGAGCAAAGGCTGCTGGGCAGTCGCCCCCCCGGCGCAGCGACAGCCAGGGCTTGTGCTTGTGGCTTTGGGAGAGTCCCTGACCTTCTGAACCTGCTCACACCCAAGAAACCTCCTGTTTCACCTACCCTCAGGACCTACGAGGAGGAGAAGAAAGGCTGTCAAAAACCATTTCTGGAGAGCACATGGCCCCTGCAGAAAGAAGGGAGGAAGTGCACAGAGCCCAGCCCTCACCTAGAGCGGAAACTTGCCCAGCCAGGAGCGTTTCAGATAAGGCATCGCAGGTGCTTGGGTAGGAAAGCAGTTAGTGTTGGCTACAGTACTTTAAACACAGGCTGCTGCAGAGGGCACCCCGGGGGCAGAACCAGCTCTCCAGCACTGGGTGAGGCAGCAGGAGTCCCCTCCTACACACACACACAGGCTGCTCTGGCTGCTCTTTTGTTTGGTTGGTTGTTTTTTTCCCCCTCCTCCCTAGAGACTTCAAAAGCCCGGCCTAGCTGTGCCACTGACCCCACCGAGCAGCCAGCCAGAGAAGAAGCCACCTCGTGCTGTAGCAGCCTTTGCAGCAGGCAGATGAACCACGGTGCCCGGGGCGGGCAGTGCCAGAGGGGCTGAAGCTGGGAAGGGCTAGTTGCCATTGCTGATGCTGGAGTTGGCACTGCTGCAGCTCTGCTCATAGGAGGGAGGTGCCTCTGTGAGGGAAAGAAAAGAGCAGTTATGGAAGGTGTTTAGAGGGTTCCCTTCAGCCCAGTTGATGCAACTGGCTGCAGAGTAAAGCTACCATGCACCTAGAGAAGGTCACACAGGAACACATCCAGGTGGTTTGGAATGATTCCAGAGATGGAGACTCCACCACCTCTCTGGGCAGCCTGCTCCAGTACCATTCAATTAAAGAAGTTCCTCCCTCGTGGTGGGATGGAGCTTCCTATGTTCAAGCTTCTGCCCATTACCCCTTGTCCTGTCACTGGGCACCACTGAAAAGGGCTGGCCCTAGCCTCCTGACAGGCCCCTTCCAAGCCCTGCCCCTCTGTGATGCTATCCTCAGGCCCTCTCTCTCCAGGGCCCCACAACAAGCCCTGCTGTGTGCACACACACACTGTGAACCAGCCACTCTCACCCCTGCCCTGACACCTCCAGGGGATAAAATCAGCACCTCGAAGCCCTCTTCCGTTCCTCTCCTTCTTCCACAAGCATCCTCAGGTACTCCAATGCCTCCAGATCACCACTGTCTCCCTGTGGCCCAAGCCAGGGCTGAAGGGGCACACAGGGTGTCTTGTTCCCCCAGTGCTAACAGACAGGGCAGGGCTGTGCTAACAGACACTGCCGCTCCCTGCCACCTCGGCTGCTGGGACAAGCTCTGCTGCAGCAATCCAGCACGCTGGGATTCCCCAAGCTCTTCCACCCTGGAGTCTCTCGGCTCCCCACCCCACAGCCTGTGCCTTCAGACCAGCTGCAGGCCTGCTCCAAATCAGACAGAAGATTTCAGTTACATCATTCTCCTGGCTCTGCTCCCACCAGCCTCACCACAAGCCAAGAAACTTTTCTAGCAGTGGGAAGCTGAGAGCTCATTTAGGAAGAGGGAAATCCTCTCAGTTCAGCCCAGGGCAGGCGTGGCTGCAGACATGGAGCGGACAGCTGGCTTCTGCAGCTCCAAGAGAGGACTTCTCTGGAGGCTAAAGCAGGCAGAGAGATCCCATGGTCTCACAGATTCAGAGAATCACAGAATGGTTTGGGTTGAAGGGACCTTAAAGATCACCCAGTTCCACTCCCTCTGCCATGGGCAGGGACACCAGCCCAAGTTGCTCAAGGCTTCATCCAGCCTGGCCTTGAACACCTCCAGGGAGGGGACATCCACAACCTGTGCCAGTGTCTCCCCACCCCTCACTGTCAAGAAGTTCTTCCTAACCTCCAGTCCAAATCTCCCCAGCTTCAATCCATTCCCCCTTGTTCTATCATTACAAGCTCTTGCAAAAAGTCCCTCCCCAGTTTTCTTGTGATCTCTCTGACATCAGCTCCTCGGCAGGCTGACCTCTCTGTGCCCACCCAGCTCACAGTTAGCAGAGACTCTGGTGGTAGGAGAGGTTTCCAACTCCCCCCAGGCCGTTCAGCCCTGGGCTGCTCACCGTAGGGGTAGCCCCAGGTGCTGTACTCGGGAGGCAGGATGAGGGAGCTGGCCGTGGGGACCGGCACCACGTTCCTCTCCGTAGTAAGGGACAGTGGCTCCTGTCGAGAGGCAGAGCGTGGGGTGGCTGGGGGAGCCTGTCTGCTCAGAGTCCGCCCTCAGCTCCTGGAAGCTCAGTCCTGGGGCATAGCTGAATGGCTGCTGCTGCTGGGAATGGCTTTGGTGGGGATCGAGACATTGTCCATCGGGTGGTAGCCACCTGCAGCCTCCTCTTCCTCCGGGGGGCACTGGGCACCACTGCAGAGGGGATGTGCTGGATGGAGGGGGACGGGCTCAGGGGGACCCTGTTCACAGCAATGTTACCGATGTAGATGGGCAGGGTGACAGAAACCTCTGGTGACTTTGAGGGAAACCTGGAAGAGAAGAAAACACAGTGGCATCCTCTTCATCATACACTGCTCTGGGAAGGTTCACCCAACCCAGGGGCCAGCAGAATTGCTTGGCACAGAAGCAGCACAGAAGCTGCAGCATAGAGTGATAAAGTGATAGAGTGATAGAGTGGAAAGGACCTCAAAGATCACCAAGTCCAACCTGTCACCCAAGACCTCATGACTACTAAACCACGGCCTCAAGTGCCACATCCAGTGGCCCACTGCAGCTCCCCAGGAGCACTGAGGTACTCACCTGGATGTAGTAGTCAATATGGATGAGGCTGCAGCCCTGCAGAATGGACTGGGGCAGTGCTGGAACGAGGATCTGCTCCTTCCACTCTGCGTGCTTCCAGGCTTTCACTCCTGAGCCTTCCACCTCAGCGATGGTCCTCAGGTCGCAAATCCAGCGCTTGGATTTGTAAGCCACTTTCTGCACAGGCAGGAGAAAGCAGCAGCTAGCAGCCAGGCTGCAGAGGGGCTTCTGTGTCCCCCTCCCCACCCCCAAACATAAGCCAGGACACAAAACCACCCAACTGCTTTGTCACATACAGAATCACAGAGTGGTAGTGGCTGGAAGGGACCTCTGGAGATCATCCAGTCCAAACCCTCTGCCCAGGCAAGGTCACCTAGAGAAGGTCACAGAGGAACACGTCTGGGAGGGTTTGGAAAGTCTCCAGAGATGAAGACTCCACCACCTCTCTGGGCAGCCTGTTCCAGGGCTCCATCACCCTCCAATTAAAAGAAATTCCTCCTCATGTTCAGATGGAACTTCTTATGTTATGGTTTGTGCCTGATGTCTCTTGTCCTGGACACTGGGCACCACTGAAAAAAAAAGAGTGGTCCCATCCTCCTGACACCCACCCTTGAAGGATTTATAAGCATTTATGAGGTCCACCCCCAGTCTTATCCTTCCCAGACTAAAAAGCCCAAATTCTCTCAGTCTTTCCTCATCATAGTATCATAGTATCAGTCAGGGTTGAAGGGACCACAAGGATCATCTACTTCCAACCCCCCTGCCATGGGCAGGGACACCCACACTAGATCAGGCTGCCCAGAGCCTCATCCAGCCTGGGCTTAAACACCTCCAGGGATGGGGCCTCAACCACCTCCCTGGACAACCCATTCCAGGGCTTCACCACTCTCATGGGGAAGAACTTCCTCCTCACCTCCAGCCTGAATCTCCCCACCTCCAGCTTCATTCCATTCCCCCTAGTCCTATCACTACCTGATACCCTGAGCAGTCCCTCCCCAGCCTTCCTGTAGCCCCCTGCAGATACTGGAAGGCCACAATGAGGTCACCTGGGAGCCTTCTCTTCTCCAGACTGAACAGCCCCAACTCCTTCAGTCTGTCCTCATAGGAGAGGTGCTCCAGCCCTCTGCTCATCCTTGAGGCCCTTCTCTGGACACCTTCCAGTACCTCCAGATCCCTCTTGTAATAGGGATTCCAGAACTGGATGCAGTACTCCAGATGGGGTCTCACCAGAGCTGAGTAGAGGGGAGAATCACCTCCTCATAAGAGATGTTCCAGTCCCCTACCTTGATAGCCCTTTCCTGCACCATCTCCAGCAAGTCCCTGCCCTTGAACAGGGGAGCCCAGAACTGCACACTGCTCCAGATGTGGCCTCACCAGGGCAGAGTGCAGGGGGAAGACAACCTCCCTCGATCTGCTGGCCACACTCTTCTTGATGCACCCCAGGATGCCATTGGCCTTCTGGCCACAAGGGCACATTGCTGGCTCACGGCCATCCTGTTGTCCACCAGGACTCCCACTTCCTTTTTCCCAGAGCTGCTCTCCAACAGATCAGCCCAAACCTAATGTGCAAGGCAAAACCTCCCATTGCTGTGTGCCAGACTGAGCTGGTTCAAGCAAGACAAGTTCCACCATCCCTTTCCACGGCAAGGCAGAGAGCAGCACAGCTAGGCAGAGGTTTGGCCTCCTCGCTGCCACCTCCCAGCCACAGGCAGCAGAGATGCAGGCTGGTGAGAGCTGTCCCAGTTTCACAGAGGCCTCAGCAGGGTGAGGTCCCAGCAGAAGGTGAAGAATGAGCCTTTTGGATGCCTACCTGGAGCAGGCTGGCCACCACGGCGCCGGTGTCCCGGCCTGACTTGTTTCTCGATGTCGGTGCGCAGCTGGATCGCTTGCCCCACGATGTAGCCCTTCAGATCCGAGGTGGCCGTCAGGATGATGTTGCCACTTTTCACAAGCTTGTAGTTGAACTTCTTGGTGATTGACATCGTGTTGGGCTGCTGCAGGACAGCAGAGAGACACAGGTGTTAGCTCAGGGGATACCAAGAGCCTCCAGGAAAACACTCAGAGATCCCAAACAAGCCAAGGGCTGATCGAAGAGGAGGCAAAGAACCAGCACCACAGCACTGCCACAGGCGGCAAGGGCTCACTTCTCCACCCCCTGTTGTCCCATTAGTGACTCTTCCCTTCACAGCAAATTCCCCAAACCCAGGCCTCTACAAGCACCATGCTCTTTAGTATCTTTATTGATGACCTGAATGAGGGGATTGAGTCCATCAGCAGTAAGTTTGCAGATGACACCAAGCTGGGGGCAGGAGTTGATCTGTTAGAGGGTAGGAGAGCTCTGCAGAGGGACCTTGCCAGGCTGGACAGATGGGCAGAGTCCAAGGGCATGAGATTGAACACATCCAAGTGCTGAGTTCTACACATTGGCCACAACAACCCCAGGCAGTGCTACAGGCTGGGGTCAGAGTGGCTGAGAGCAGCCAGGCAGAGAGGGACCTGGGGGTAGTGGTTGACAGCAGCTAAACATGAGCCAGCAGTGTGCCCAGGGGGCCAAGAAGGCCAATGGCATCCTGGCCTGCATCAGGAACAGTGTGGCCAGCAGGAGCAGGGAAGTCATTCTGCCCTGTGCTCAGCACTGGTTAGGCCACACCTTGAGTCCTGTGTCCAGTTCTGGGCTCCTCAGGTTAGGAAAGATGTTGAGACACTGGAAGGGGTCCAGAGAAGGGCAACAAAGCTGGGGAGGGGTCTGGAGCACAGCCCTGTGAGGAGAGAGTCTGAGGGAGCTGGGGTTGCTTAGCCTGGAGAAGAGGAGGCTCAGGGAGACCTTCTTGCTCTCTACAGCTCCCTGAAGGGAGGTTACAGCCAGGTGGGGGTTGGTCTCTTCTCCCAGGCAACCAGCACCAGAACAAGAGGACACAGTCTCAAGCTGTGCCAGGGGAAATTTAGGCTCAGGGTGAGGAGGAAGTTCTTCCCAGCAAGAGAGATTGGCCATTGGGATGTGCTGCCCAGGGAGGTGGTGGAGTCACCATCACTGATGGTGTTTAGGAAGAGCCTGGATGAGGCACTTGGTGCCATGGTTGAGTTGATCAGATGGTGTTGGGTGATAGGTTGGACTTGATGATCTCAAAGGTCTTTTCCAACCTGGTCTGGTCTGGCCTGGTCTATTCTATTCTATTCTATTCTATTCTATTCTATTCTATTCTATTCTATTCTATTCTATTCTATTCTATTCCATTCCATTCCATTCCATTCCATTCCATTCCATTCCATTCCATTCCATTCCATTCCATTCCATTCCATTCCATTCCATGTCTATGTCTACCTGGTGCTACTGGCCAACACCTCTGTGCACACTGAAAATTCACCTGAATCTTACACAGCAATGTCAGAAGAGTCAGAAGTCACCTGGAGCAGGGAGTGAGGGCCAGGCAGAACAGACTGAGTCCTTGACCTGCTCTTGTACATTCAGGGCATGGCAGCAGGGGTTGTCCAAGCACACAGTTATTCCCAGAGAAGCAGCAGGAGAAGGGGAAGAGCTGAAGCCTTGGGCCTTCCCCGGGCACGCTGCTCCTCGCTCTTACCTCGATGTCAGGGATGTCGTTCAGGTTGAGAGGGCAGAGAACATAGAAGATCCTGCTGCACTTGTAGTCCTTGGAGAAGCGAGGTGTGTCTATCACAGCCTTCACCTGGTGCAGCACCTTGCCAAAGGGGCCTTCAAATGATGTAGGAGCAGAGGCTGGAGTCAAGAGAGAAAGAGAAGGATTGTAAGGCTGAGTCAGGCCAAGTGTTTCTGAACGAGAAGTGCAGTCCCTTTAAGCAGCTTTCCTCATCACATGAGGAGTGCTGCAGGTGCCTGAGAGGCAGAGCACATGGAGCTTCCCTCAAAGAGCATCTGGGGCTGGACATATTGGTCAGTTGGAGACCTTGCTGCAACCTCCTTACAGGAGACCTCCTCCACAACCAGACATGCAAGAGCAGAGATCCTCTCTCTGGCCAGCCACAGGCCAGGACCCCTGCACAACCCAGAGAGCTCACAGGGTCACGCTTGGAGAGGCATCAGCGACAGCTCAGACCTGGCTCTGCATCAGTGCTGAAGGTACCCACTGCTTGTCTAAGCTCTTCTGCTGTCTGTAGTTTGACCTTATGTTCCCTCAAGCACCTCCAGCCAAGATGCCAGCCTGCCTCTGCCACCCAGCCCAAGGCCTGTGCAGCACAGCTCGAGGCTGCAAGAGCCAAGGCTTCCATGGAAGTGCCTTCAGCCATTTATCTGCATCATACCTGGCAGCAGGAACTGGAAGGGAAAGTTGTGCTCTCCAGCTGTCAGGACCCCTGCAGGAAACAAGAGCAGAAGTGGGAGAGGCCACTGCCTTGGAATTGTGTGATCTTCTGGAGAAGATGATCTGGAGAGAGAGGCCACCAGACACACACAACTTCTTCAGCTGCCTACAGCCCACTGGACAACTCCAGATCCAGAGAGCAGTGCTTAAGTCAACGGGAACATCTGCTGCCCCCTGCCTCTCCTTGGGACAGGGAGGTGACTCTGTGACTGCTTCTACCTAAGACACATGGAAGTAAGGGAATTTGGGGCAGGGCTTAAGGGATCTCAGTGCCACAGCAAGTGGTTAGCCCCAGATGACTGACACAGGGCATGGAGAAGGGATGCTGTGTGTTTGTCTCCCCCTGAAGCAGGCCACAGCCAGTCAGGGGAAGGTGAGAAAGCACAGGCACTGTCTAAAGGTGTTAAGGAGGTCTGGTGGGCATCAAGATGCCATAGCCTTAGCCACATGCTAAGCCCCACACAGCTTGTGGAGTGTTCTGGAGCTGGAACCAGAGGTCCATCTTTCAGGTGAAATCCCCACTCTGGTCCCAAGAAGGGACCTGCACTTCCTCAGCTCAGCTGCTTGTATCTGAAGAAATGATCTCCATAATGCTAAAACCTCAGCACTGGTTTTCTCCAAGCACATCCTACTCTGCAGCAGTAGCCTTGAGGGCTCAGCCCAGAGCCAAGCCTCAGCACATGGCTAAAAACTGCTACGGACCCCAACCACCCCAGCCCCATCCACCCTCTGGCACCGCCACCCAGATTCCAGATGCCCTCCCAGGGCAGCATGAGGGCTAAACTGGACCCCCAGTGTGATCCCAAAGTTGCTTTCAGGAAGAACCCCCTGATGTTTATCTGCATCTGTTAAACATGGGTAAGGAGCAGAGGTTTCCTAGGAGGCCTGGGTACCTCTGAAGTGATGCTGTGTTTATTCTGCAGGGTAGGGTTGTTGATGGAGATACAAAGACTCCAGATTTGGCTCTTTTTGTCAAGGCAAGACAGGGAGGGAGCCTGCCCCTTGGCAATGCTGGCTCTGCACAGCTGGCAGCAATGCAGTCCTGGTGTCAGGGGTCTAAAGTGGATTACACCATGGGGAGAGGTGGAAGAAGAGAAGGGTAAGTCGTCCCCCCCACACCCTGTGGTCTAGGCAGAGTAGGGCTGGGTTTGGTGTTTCCTACAGGTCAGGAGAAGCTGCCCCCTGCTTGCTGGGGTTGTTTAGCCTGGAGAAGAGGAGGCTCAGGGGGGAGACCTCATTGCTCTCTACAACTACCTGAAGGGTGGCTGTAGCCAGGAAGGGTTGGCCTCTTCTCTCCAGCAACCAGCACCAGAACAAGGGGGACACAGTCTCAAGCTGCACCAGGGAAGTTTAGGCTGGAGGTGAGAAGAAAGTTCTTCCCAGAGAGAGTCATTCACCATTGGAATGGGCTGCCTGGGGAGGTGGTGGAGTCACCGTCCCTGGAGGTGTTCAAGAGGAGACTGGACGTGGCACTTGGTGCCATGGTCTAGTCATGAGGTCTGTGGTGACAGGTTGGACTGGATGATCTTCGAGGTCTCTTCCAACCTTAGTGATACTGTGATAGCTCAGCCACCCCCAGTTTGCTGAAGCCCCCCAGCTGGTGTGCATCCGGCCTGCAGCACAAAGGCAGCACAAACAATGCAGCCGGCAGCAAAGGCAGGGCCGGAGGAAGCCGGGAGATGTCTGTTTATAGCCTTTGTCAGGGCTTGCTGCTTCCCATCGCCACACCCAGAAGGTCTGCCTGGTGATTGCCCTCCCGGGCCCCCAGACCAGCCCGGGTTATGTAGGCTAAAATGCAACCCCTGCTCCTGTCACCAGGTGGAGGCCCACAGCCAGGCACGGCCCTGCCTGGGGGGACCGAGGAGCTGAGCCAGGCATGGAGCTGTGCAGCAGCTTCACCTTCCCTGGGCAGCCTCGCTGAGATGCAGGGTTATGGGGCAGAGCCTGCTTAATAGCAATGACCTGACTAACCCAGTGCCTGTTCCTGCCTTTCACTAGACCCCATCCCATGCCCATCTTGGGCCCCTTACCCTTACTTGGGGAATGGGAATCAATAAACTGGAGTACATCAGCTCTCCAGTGCGGCTTCTGCATTGCAGTAAGCAGACTCTCCTCCTCTGCTCAGACCCCACCTGCAGCACTGCCTCCAGTTCTGGTGCCCCCAGCACAAGAAGGACCTGGAACTGTCCAAGAGGGTCCAGAGGAGGCCACAGAGATGATCAGAGGGATGGAGAACCTTTGCTATGGGGACAGGCTGAGATTTGGGGCTGTTCAGCATGGAGAGGTGAAGGCTCCAGGGAGACCTTAGAGCAACCTTCCAGTACCCGAAGGGGCTCCAGGAGAGCTGGGGAGGGACTTTTGACAAGGGTTGGGAGCAACAGGATGAGAGGGAATGGACTGAAGCTGGAAGAGGGGAGATTTAGACTGGATGTTAGGAATAAGTTCTTCAGTATGAGGGTGGTGAGACACTGGAACAGGTTGCCCAGGGAAGTTGTGGATGCCCCTCTATGGAAGTGTTCAAGGCCAGGTTGGATGAGGCCTTGAGCAACCTGGGCTAGTGGGAGGTGGGGGCTGGAAATGGATGATCTTTAAGGTCCCTTCCAACCCAAACCATTCTATGGCTTGTTCTGTCTGAAAAGGAGAGGGAGCAAGTCCTGCTCCTGCAATGTGAAAGGAAGGGAGATGGGAGTCCCAGGGGGCAGTGGTCACTGAGATTCCACAAAGGTCTGGTGACTTCCCTGCTGCCTG